>JASEVX010000002.1:143661637-143704137 GCA_031761405.1 Serripes groenlandicus
TAGTAAGGACTTCCCTCCGCTTAGGGTTAACGGAGAGAGCATCGGTTAATACCTTATACTTGGTAGTAAGGACTTCCCTCCGCTTAGGGTTAACGGGGAGAGCATCGGTTCATACCTTATACTTGGTAGTAAGGACTTCCCTCCGCTTAGGGTTAACGGGGAGAGCATCGGTTCATACCTTATACTTGGTAGTAAGGACTTCCCTCCGCTTAGGGTTAACGGAGAGAGCATCGGTTCATACCCTATACTCGGTAGTAAGGACTTCCCTCCGCTTAGGGTTAACGGGGAGAGCATCGGTCCCAGGGTCAATACTACCGATAGTTCTGGTAAATAACCCAACGTGATGTGACTGAAATACTGTTTGAAGCGGCGTAAACTAACATTCAAACAACATTATTATAATAATAAGGACTTTAAAAAGGAGGCAACACAATTGAGCTTGCTTGCACAATCTTCTATGCGAGGCTCTGTATTTCTGTTGCAAACGTTAATTTTCGATTTTGAAAGGAATGCATCCATTGCTATTTTGTCTGCAACTAAAGATATGGAAAGACAATGTTGGACCACCGGCTATAGACATGTTTGACAATTTGCGGAGAGAAGCCTTTCTATATAATTGTTTGGTCCTGACAAGGACCTTTTTTTGTGACAAATAAACTGTCGGTGAAGTTACAAATCATCATCACTATGGGCGTCACTTTCAGTGTCGAGTCGAGAAAGCAGCTGTCTGGTTGTCTGTATCTCGTTGGCTTTCACGGCGGCGAAGTCATAGTACATGTTGCGGATACCCTCTATAACGGACAGCCTCAGTCTGAGGTGATACCGGTGTGAACGTTGATTGTCCACTTTGGCTCGCTTGTATCGAACACAAACCTCCCCAAGTTTAATGTTTATCAGGATAATCTGGTTACACGCTTCTTTGAACTGGCGTTCACGTCGTACTAAGTGAAGCCGGGCATCAGTCGTCGAACTCAGCTGATCGGTACGTTTAGATTTAGGCGCCATTGTTTCAGTTCCTGTATATTGTACG
The DNA here is from genome assembly GCA_031761405.1 of Serripes groenlandicus. Classification (NCBI taxonomy): domain Eukaryota; kingdom Metazoa; phylum Mollusca; class Bivalvia; order Cardiida; family Cardiidae; genus Serripes; species Serripes groenlandicus. The sequence continues at coordinate 143,662,668 of JASEVX010000002.1, forward strand.
TCTTGATGCTTCAAGGTCGAAATAAATATGACTTTTAATGTTCAAGCGATGGCTTTTATAACCCACTGAAGATCAAATATGAAGAAGAAGCAAATGAGTGAAGTTACTATGAAAGCATCAAAATACCGCTTAGAGATAATCCCCCTTTGACGGTGACCGACACGCTTTACCCGTAGTTCACTCACTCTACGTTAAGTTTAAATTGCACGAATTAAATCATTGTAACATATAATTAGGAACAATAAGTTATTAAAATCTGCGCCTTTGCATTTTTTATTAGATATTTTAATTCATATTTGGATGTGTTGTCTTTGTTTCTCTTACTCTATGTTCAAGTTTAGATATTCAGATAGTGTCTCGCATCATTGACTAAGGGTAAAGTAAGAATACCTGTAGCGTACAAGTATATTTGCATTGTTAGATAAAAGGTGAGAAGTATGACTCGAATCAAAGATTAATTTCTCGCCTTCGTTATCGGCCTTGAAACCTTTTTATCGGCGAGTAAGTGATAAAAGGACTAAATTATCGTTGCTTATACAAGACAGTAATGTATCTTAATAACTAGGCTGCATTTAACAATAAATTGATTTGGAGTTCACGTAAATTTCAACAGTATTTCGACTTAGTCACGGCGGACAGGTCCTCTAACCAAGTGTTCTCTTCTCTTTCGAAACGTATTTCACGTGCAACGAACTACTTTCTAACACAGTTCATTGTAGGAAGAAGAAGGCCATTAATTTATGCCAATAATCGAAACGAATACTTGGCCGCGCATTGTTTCGAACTCATGACCTGAAAATCGATACTTCTTTCTTACTGGCTTAGCTATCGCGTTCACAAGTCACACTCGGGTCCGGGAGGTCGTGGGTTCTACCCCCAGCCGGGTCTTACCATTAAAATTAGAAAATGTTAGTAATGGCTACCCTCATTGGAGCTCAGAATTGCGGTGTTAGCACTACCACTCTCTGGCATGTATCAGGATAAATGGACCTGGTAATGTACTGGTAACTTACCCAGAAAAAAGCCGTGGTATGACTAAACAATTGCTAAAAGCGGCGTAAAACGCCAATCAATTAATCAGTCTTTAGTAACACTTTAACTGTACTGGTATCCTGAATACCCTCTTCGTTCCAGGGAAACATGGACAAGAACGGAAACATACTGGGTGTTCGCGAATTATGATGTGTCAGTGTCTAATGGCCGGGGCCTGGTTGCTCAGTCTGTTATTTTGATAAGCGTTATTCGTCTTCCGACAATGGGCTAACATTGTATGTGGAAAAGCAGCCAGATGCGGGGATAATAGTTGTGTGGAGTACTGCTGTCGGAAAGTCAGAAAAACATGAGTATATGAACTAGCAAACGTGATATGACTGGTTGATTACGGCATTGAACCTCAATCGATCAATCAATAAATACATCAATCAATCAATGAAACACTCAATCAATCAATCAATCAATCAATCAATCAATCAATCAATCAATCAATCAATCAATCAATCAATCAATCAATCAATCAATCAATCAATGAATGAATGAATGAATGAATGAATGAATGAATGAATGAATCAATCAATCAATCAATCAAACTCAATAACAATCAATCAATCAATCAATCCATCAATCACACTCAATAACACTCATTCAATAACAATCAATAAACATCAATCAATCAATAACAATCAATAAACATCAATCAATCAATAACAATAAACCAATCAATAATACTCAAATATGCAATAACAATCAATCAATCAAGCAAGCAATCAATCACACTCAATAACAATCAATCATTAACAAGAAATAACAATATACAAATCAATAACATTCAATCAATCAATAATAATCAATCAATCAATCAATACAAATCAAGAGATCGATCAATAACAATCAAACATTCAATAACTATAAATAACAATCAATCCACCAATAATAATCAATTCATCAATTACAATCAAACAATCAAGCAATCAATAACAATCAACCAATCTATTGAACGTATTGCTGATCAACACAATAAGTCACATGGGATATTCTCAGAGATGCCTTTAATAAATTTAATCTTAAACTGGCGTACATTTACAATTAAGAAAATAGAATAAGCTCTATTGAACTACACATTATAATATAAAGTCAGAATTATTCATAGAGTCTAATGAGAGAGGTAAATAGGTATATTATGTTGTGAATATCTGATATAAAAGTTATATTCATAGCTTAATCATATGTAGACATTATCACCTTATTGAGAAACATATGCGGGAAAATAAAAAAAATATGCTTATTTGTATTTCATCTCATAGACTATACATTGGAGACGAAACTGTTTAAAACATTGGAGTACGAAACTGTAACTGTTAAAAACATTGGGGTACGGAACTATTTAAAACATTGGGGTACAAAACTGTTGAAAACATTGGGGTACGAAACTGTTGAAAACACTCTTCCACGTCCACTTCTAGTGTATTTGGGTTTCTTGAGGTTTCCTGCACGCATCGTATACGCTTTAGCAGAACAAAATGGTAGCTATGTTTGACTTGACTGGTGTAGGCGGGATTCCTATGCCACGTGTGAATGTCCCTAAACTAGAATAGGCAGTTGGTAATTTGTTGTTGGACAAACGGGTGAACATTTCCATACATTGTTGATAACATTGTGGGAAATTCGGATATTTTAAAACGTCGTCTGTTGTATCAACCTCTAGCCATGAAACTAATGAAGACATTCAGTTTCCTGTAAAAAATATATTTTCTGAAATGCTGAACGGAGGACGGCAGAATGACATGTATATATTAAAATACCGTCTAAATATGACAAACAATAAGTATAACAATTACCGTCTACATTGAATAATGAGAGCGTCCGCCACGGAAGCGTGAGACGCGGGTTCGATCTTTGGTCGGTTCATAGCCTATATGGTGGTAAGGACTTCCCTCCGCTTAGGGTTAACGGAGATAGCATCGGTTTAAGAGCCAATAATACCGATAGTACTGGTAAATAACCCAACGTGATATGACTGACATACTGTTAAATGCGGCGTAAAATGACATTCAAACAAAGTTATTATAATAATAAGGACTTTAAAAAGGAGGCAACACAATTGAGCTTGCTTGCACAATCTTCTATGCGAGGCTCTGTATTTCTGTTGCAAACGTTTATTTTCGATTTTGGAAGGAATGCATCCATTGCTATTTTGTCTGCAACTAACGATATGGAAAGAGAATGTTGGACCACCGGCTATAGATATGTTTGACAATTTGCGGAGAGAAGCCTTTCTATATAATTGTTTGGTCCTGACAAGGACCTTTTTTGTGACAGATAAACTGTCTGTGAAGTTAGAAATCATCATCCGTATGGCCGTCACTATCAGTGTCGAGTCGGGAAAGCAGCTGTCTGGTTGTCTGTATCTCGTTGGCTTTCACGGCGGCGAAGTCATAGTACATGTTGCGGATCCCTTCTATAACGGACAGCCTCAGTCTGAGGTGATACCGGTGTGAACGTTGTTTGTCCACTGTGGCTCGCTTGTATCGAACACATACCTCCCCAAGTTTAATGTTTATCAGGATAATCTGGTTACACGCTTCTTTGAACTGGCGTTCACGTCGTACTAAGTGAAGCCGGGCATCAGTCGTCGAACTCAGCTGATCGGTACGTTTAGATGTGGGCGCCATTGTATCAGTTCCTGAATAGTGTACGTCTTGATGCTTCAAGGACGAAATGAATATGACTTTTAATGTTCAAGCGATGGCTTTTATAACCCATTGAAGAGCAAATATGAAGAAGCAGCAAATGAGTGAAATTACTATGAAAGCATCAAAATACCGCGTAGAGATAATCCCCCATTGACGGTGACCGACACGCTTTACCCGTATTACTCTCATTCTACGTTAAGTTTAAATTGCACGAATTAAATCATTGTAAAATAAAATTAGGGACAATGAATTAATCAAATCTGCGCCTATGGATTCTTTATAAGTTATTAAAGTTCATATTTGGATTTGCTGTCTTTGTATCTCCTAATCTATGTTCAAGTTTAGATATTCAGATAGTGTCTCGCATCATTGACTAAGGGTAAAGTAAGAATACCTGTAGCGTACAGGTATATTTGCATTGTTAGATAATAGGTGAGAAGTGTGACTCGAAACAAAGATTAATTTCTCGCCTTCGTTATCGGCCTTGAAACCTTTTTTCATCGGCGAGTAAGTGATAAAAGGACTAAATCATCGTTGCTTATACAAGACAGTAATGTATCTTAATAACTAGGCTGCATTTAACAATAAATTGATTTGGAGTTTGCGTCAATTTCAACAGTATTTCGACTTAGTCACGGCGGTCAGGTCCTCTAACCAAGTGTTCTCTCCTCTCTCGAAACATATTTCACGTGCAACAGACTACTGTCTAACATAGCTCATTGTAGGAAGAAGAAGGCCATTCATTTATGCCTATAATCGAATCGAATACGAAGGCGAAGACGGCTTTTGCACCAACAAATACACTAGAAAGTTGCCATTTCTTATAAAAAAAAAATCTATGGAAGAGTTTTTTAAATTAATATAATATTATACATTTACAGGCTTATATGAGCGGCGCTCTGCTATTATTTAGTTACATTGATATGTCTCTAGTTTCAAAATATAGCTCCGAAAGCATCTGTTTAGACAAGTATTCATGTAACTTAGTAAGATATCTCCTCTAGATAGAGAACATTGAGTACCTATCAACTTCCGGTTCAATACAGTGGCTTTGAATTGACCGCTCTGCTATTATTTAGTTACATTGATATGTCTCTAGCTTCAAAATATAGCTCCGAAACCATCTTTTTAGACAAGTATTCATGTAACTTAGTAAGATATCTCCTCTAGATAGAGAACATTGAGTACCTATCAACTTCCGGTTCAATACAGTGGCTTTGAATTGACCGAACTGCTTGGACGGCTCGCAATTGTGGAATTTTGAATTGGGCAAAAATTGAAATGGCATTGAACGGGAAGTTGTTGGTGCCAAAATGTTTCATAATTGTTGAAAAATTGAGAACTCCATCGCGAATAACGCGTTTTGGTAAGAAATTGAACTGGTGTGTTACTATGATCCAGACCTTTCGAGCAATGCTTTTGAGAGATAACATAAACGTGGTGGAATGGATTGATGTCGAATTCACTTCACTCCACTACCAGGGTGTAATATAATCAAAAGAGAGAAAGCAAAAACATTTAAATGATCGGATTTTTTATATTGTATTGTATAAATCTATAGTTTAGGCATATTCTAATGACATAAAACATGAGCATCCAAAGTTTGCAGTGCTAGTGCTTATGGCTGGAATTGTTGAAAACATTGGGGCACGAACTTACTGTTTAAAACATAGGGGCACAAACTTAGTTTAAAACACTTCCACGTCCACTTATCGTGTATTTGGGTTTCTTGAGGTTTCCTGCACGTATCGTATACGCTTAAGCAAAACAAAATGGTAGCTATGTTTGACTTGACTTGTGTAGGACACGTGTGAATGTCCCTAAACTAGACTAGGCAGTTGGTAATTTGTTTTTGGACAAACGGGTGAACATTTCCATACATTGTTGATAACATTGTGGGAAATTCGGATATGTTTAAACGCCTTCTGTTGCATCTATCCATGAAAAAAATGAAGACATCCAGTTTCCTGGAAAAAATATATTGTATGAAATACTGATCGGAGGGCGGCATGATGACATGGGTATAGTAAATGATCGATTAAATATGACAAACAATAACTATAACAAATACCGTCTCCATGGTATAATAAGAGCGTCCGCCACGGGAGCGGAAGACACGTGTTTGATCTGCGGTCGGTTTATACCTTATACTCGGTAGTAAGGACTACCCTCCGCTTCGGGGTAACGGGGATAGCATCGGTTCCAGGGTCAGTAATACCGAAAGTACTGGTAAATAACCCAACGTGATGTGACTGTACTACTGTTTAAAGCAGTGTAAAACACAATCATTAAACTAATATGGACTTTAAAAAGGAGGCAACACAATTGAGCTTGCCCAATCTTCTATGCGAGTCTCTGTTAGATATGCCAGAATTTCTGTTGCAAACTACAAAAAGGAGTCGTTAATTTTCGATTTCGAAAGGCATGCACTCATTGCGATTTTTTTCAGAAAACTGAAGATACGGAAAAAGAATGTTGGACCACCGGCTATAGACATGTTTGACAAATTCCGGAAAGAAGCCTTTCTATATAATTGTTTGGTCCTGACAAGGACCTTTTTGTGACAGATAAACTGACGATGGAGTTACAAATCATCATCCGTATGGCCGTCACTTTCAGTGTCGAGTCGGGAAAGCAGCTGTCTGGTTGTCTGTATCTCGTTGGCTTTCACGGCGGCGAAGTCATAGTACATGTTACGGATCCCCTCTATAACAGACAGCCTCAGTCTGAGGTGATACCGGTGCGAACGTTGGTTGTCCACTGTGGCTCGCTTGTATCGAATACAAACCTCCCCAAGTTTAATGTTTATCAGGATAATCTGGTTGCACGCTTCTTTGAACTGGCGTTCACGTCGTACTAAGTGAAGCCGGGCATCAGTCGTCGAACTCAGCTGATCGGTACGTTTAGATTTAGGCGCCATTGTCTCAGATCCTGTATATTGTACGTCTTGATGTTTCAAGGTCGAAATGAATCTGACTTTTAATGTTCAAGTGGTGGCTTTTATAACCAACTGAAGATCAACTATGAAGAAGCAGCAAATTAGTGATGTTACTATAAAAGCATCAAGATACCGCGTAGAGATAATCCCCCATTGACGGTGACCGACACGCTTTACCCGTAGTTCACTCACTCTACGTTAAGTTTTAATTGCACGAATTAAATCATTTAAAATAAAATTAGGGACATTTAATTAATCAAATCTGCGCCTTTGCATTCTTTATAAGTTATTAAAGTTCATATTTGGATTTGATGTCTTTGTATCTCTTAATCTATGTTCAAGTTTAGATATTCAGATAGTGTCTCGCATCATTGACTAAGGGTAAAGTAAGAATACCTGTAGCGTAAAAGTATATTTGCATTGTTGTAAATGTAAATTGTTGGTGGTCTGCCATACAATGTTTTTACTCGTCTGTATGATTCCATTGTTTGGCCAACCATAAGTTACGGGGCCGCTATCTGGGGCCACATGTATGTATTAACGTAGTGCACAATAGAGCAATGCGTTTTTTCCTCGGGGTCGGAAGATACACCTCAAATGCAGCGCTTGTCGGAGAAATGGCATGGAAAACTCCCGAGTATAAGACAATGGAAATTGGGCCCGCCTTGCGACCATGAGCGATAACAGAACAACAAAACGAATTGCACAATGGTCTTATTCACGTTGCATCAATAAACGTAATACTTGGTTTTGTAATACCATTGACATTTTAAATAACTGTGATCTAGCACATTATTGTGATATCAATATTCCTTTTAATAGACATATGCTTAGTGTTAAAGCAGAGTCTGTCTTGCAATCAAGATACTTATTAGACTGGAACCAGATCATTACTAGTGATGTAGGCTCTTCAAGAAAGGGTGGCAATAAATTACGCATGTACAGTTCATTTAAATCGTCTTTTTGCGTAGAAACTTGAAATTGACCTCAACTCCAAATCAATTTATTGTTAGAAGCAGCCAAGATATTAAAATACATTACTGTCTTGTATAAGCAACGATGATTTAGTCCTTTTATCACATACTCGCCAATAAAAAGGTTTCAAGACCGATAACGAAGGCGAGAAATTAATCTTTGATTCGAGTCACACTTCTCAACTATTATCTAACAATGCAAATATACCTGTACGCTACAGGTATTCTTACTTTACCCTTAGTCAATGTTGCGAGACACTATCTGAATATCTAAACTTGAACATAGATTAAGAGATACAAGGACAACAAATCCAAATATGAATTTTAATAACTAAAAGTAATAAAGAATGCAAAGGCGCAGATTTTATTAACTTATTGTTCCTAATTTTTATGTTACAATGATTTAATTCTTGCAATGTAATATTAACATAGAATGAGCGAACTATGGGTAAAGGGTGTCGGTCAGCGTCAAAGGTGGGTTAACTCTACGTGGTATTTTGATGCAGTTATAGTAACATCAATCAATTGCTGCTTCTACATGGTTGATCTTCAGTGGGTTATAAAAGCCATCGCTTGAACATTAACAGCTATATTCATTTCGACATTGAAGACTAAAGACGTAGATAATCCAAGAACTGATACAATGGCGCCCACATCTAAACGTACCGATCAGATATGTTCGACGACTGATGCCCGGCTTCACTTAGTACGACGTGAACGCCAGTTCCATGAAGCCTGTAACCAGATTGTCCTGATGAACATTAAACTTGAGGAGGTCGGTGTTCGATACAAGCGAGCCAAAGTGGACAATCAACGTTCACACCGGTATCATCTCAGACTGAGGCTGTCCGTTATAGAGGGGATCCGTAACATGTATTATGACTTCGCCGCCGTGAAAGCCAACGAGATACAGACATCCAGACAGCTGCTTTCCCAACTCGACACTGAAAGTGACGGCCATACGGATGATGATTTGTAACTCCATCGACAGTTTATCTGTCTCAAAAAGGTCCTTGTCAGGACCAAACAATTATATAGAAAGGCTTCTTTCCGCAATTTGTCAAACATTTCTTTAACATTTTCCATATCTTCAGTTCCGGAATAAATCGGAATGAGTGCATTTCTTTCGAAATCAAAAATTAACGACTCGTTTATATAGTTTGAAACAGAAATTCTGGCATGTCTAACAGAGCCTCGCATAGACGATTGGGCATGCTCAATTGTGTTGCCTCATTTTTAATTGTGACTTTATATTATTATATGTAGTAAAATAAAGCTTATTCTATGTACTTAATTGTAAATGTAAGCCAGTATACGATAACAGTTATTAAAGGCAACCCTGAAAATATAGCCTATGACTTATTGTCGTGACCAGCACTACGTTCAATAGATTGATTAATCAATTGATTGATTGATTGAATGAGTGTATGATTGATGAATTGATTGCATGATTTAACAATTGATTGGATGATTGCTTGATTGAATGATTGGTTGATTGGTTGTGAATGATTGATTGGGCTAAAATGCCGTTTTCAACAAGTTATATAACGTGTACCAGTTCACCTACTTAAGTTTGTCCTGTCATTCTGACAGTAGTTCTCCACAAAACTAATTTTCACGCAACTGGCTGCTTTCACATACACTGTTAGCCCTTTGTCGGAAGACGAATGATCTTTGACAAAATGACTATTTGCAAACATTGGAAATAGAATTGGCCGAGCTGGGGTTCGAACTCACAACCCTGGATTGACAGTTCGAGAATACCTAGAATGTTGTTGTGCACTTCGCTGTTTCCCTGAAACGAAGTGGGGTATTATGAATATCAGTACAGTTAAATAGTGACTTATGATTTATTGGTGTTTTATGCCACTTTCAATGATTGTTTAGTCATACCAAGGCGTATCCTGGGTAAGTTACCAGTATTACGGGTCCATTTAGCCTGACACTAGCCATGAGCGCCAAGGTGGGCAGCCATTACTAACATTTTTAAATGTTTTGGTAAGACCCGGCCGGGGAAAGAACCCACGACCTCCCGAACCCGAGTGTGACTTATGAACGCGATGGCTAAGTCGGTAAGAAAGAAGTCTATCGATCTTGGGGTCGTGAGTGCGAAAAAATGCTCGGTCATGTATTCGTTTCAACTATTGACACAAATCAATGCGCTTCTTCTTCCTACAATGATCTGTGTTAGAAAGTAGCCTGTTGCGCGTGAAAAATGTTCCGAGAGAGGAGAGAACACATGGTTAAAGGAATTGGCCGCCGTGACTTAGTCTAAATACTGGTGAAATTGACGTTCAATCCAAATCATTTTATTGTTTAGAAGCAACCCAGTTATTAAGATACATTACTGTCTTGTATAAACAACAGTTGATTTACTCCTTTTATCTAGATCTAACATGCGATATGACATGAAAATTCAACATGTTTCTTATCATTTGTATGTACGTGTTAGTATACATTAGATACATAGGTCTTTATAAATATTCACATATATTTCTTACATTTTCAGATATGTTCAACCTCATTTGTATATTGATAGGATATATTTGTACAGAATCAGCATTGTGCACATAGTTGTCTTGACTGGAACTTTGTATTATATAGTATATCATCATATGTATGTAACTAGAAACTTTGTAAAGTTTACGTTACTGAATAAATAAATCTTGAATCTTGAATCTTTATCACTTACTCGCCGATAAAAAGGTATCAAGGCCGATAACGAAGGCGCGAAATTAATCTCTGTTTCGTGTCACACTTCTCACCTTTTATCTAACAATGCAAATATACCTGTACGCTACAGGTATTCTTACTTTACCCTTAGTCAATGATGGGAGACTCTATCTGAATAATATATAAAATCATTAAATGGACATAGAGTAAGAGAAGCAAAGGCACACAATCAAAATATGATTTTTAATAAACTAACATAGAATGCAAATGTGCAGATTTGAAATAACTAATATATCCTTATTTTGATTTACAATGATGATGATCGTGCAATGTAACCTTAACGTAGAATGAGACTAATACTGGTAAAGGGTGTCGGTCACCGTCAAAGGAGGGTTATCTAAGCGGTATTAAGATGCTTTCATAGTAACTTCACTCATTTGCTGCTTCTTCATATTTGGTCTTCAGTGGGTTATAAAAGCCAGCGCTTGAACATTAAAAGTCATATTAATTTCGACATTGAAGACTAAAGACGTAGATAATCCAAGAACTGATACAATGGCGCCCACATCTAAACGTACCGATCAGCTATGTTCGACGACCGATGCCCGGCTTCACTTAGTACGACGTGAACGCCAGTTCAACGAAGCCTGTAACCAGATTGTCCTGATGAACATTAAACTTGAGGAGGTCGGTGTTCGATACAAGCGAGCCAGAGTGGACAATCAACGTTCACACCGGTATCATCTCAGACTGAGGCTGTCCGTTATGGAGGGGATCCGCAACATGTACTATGACTTCGCCACCACGAAAGCCCACGAGATACAGACATTCAGACAGCTGCTTTCCCAACTCGACACTGAAAGTGACAGCCATACGGATGATGATTTGTAACTTCATCGACAGTTTATCTGTCACAAAAAGGTCCTTGTCAGGACCAAACAATTATATAGAAAGGCTTCTTTCCGCAATGTGTCAAACATTTCTTGCCATATCTTCAGTTCCGGAATAAATCGGAATGAGTGCATTTCTTTCGAAATCAAAAATTAACGACTCGTTTATATAGTTTGCAACAAAAATTCTTGCATGTCTAACAGAGCCTCGCATAGAAGATTGGGCATGCCGAATTGTTTTGCCTCCTTTTTAATTGTGACTTTGTAATATTATATGTATTAGAAAAGAGCTTATTCTATGTACTTAATTGTTAATGTAAGCCAGTATACGATTTAAGTTATTAAAGGCAACACTTGAGATATCGCATGTGACGTATAGTGGAGACCAGCACTACTTTCAATAGACTGATTCATTGATTGGTTGATAGATTAAATGATTGGTTGATTGATTGTTGATTAATTGATTGTTGATTAATGGATTGCTTGATTGGTTTTTAGCTTGATTGGATGATTGCTTGATGGAATGATTGGTTTGAATGATTGTGATTGATTGATTGTTTGGTGTTAAATGCAGTTTCCAACAAGTCATATCACGGGTGCCAGTTCACCTACTCCAGTTTGTCCTATCATTCTGAAAGCAGTTCTCCATAAAACTAATTTCCACGCATCTGGCTGCTTTAACATACACTGTTAGCCCATTTTCGGAAGATTAATGACGCTTGTGAAAATGACCATTGACAAACATTGGAAAGAAAATTTGGGGTTCGAACTCACAACCCTAGATTGACAGTCCGCGATGACAATTCGCGAATACCCAGAATGTTGTTATGCACCTTCCTGTTTCCCTGGAACAAAGTGGGGTATTATGAATATCAGTACAGTTAAATTGTGACTTATAATTTATTTGTGTTTTATGCCACTTTCAATGATTGTGTAGTCATATCACGGCGTATCTTGGGTAAGTTAATAGAAATACTGCTCCATTTAGCCTGACACTAGCCAAGGGCGTAAAGTAGGGCAGCCATTACTAACATTTTTGAAATTTTTGGTAAGACCCGGCCGGGGTAGAACCCACGACCTCCAGCACCCGAGTGTGACTTATGAACGCGAAAGCCAAGTCGGTAAGAAAGAAGTCTATCGATCTTGGGGTCTTGAGTTCGAAACAATGCTCGGTTATGTATTCGTTTTGATTATTGACATAAATGAATGGCCTTCTTCTTCCTACCATGAGCTTTGTTAGAAAGTAGTCGCAAGTGAAATATGTGGCGAGAGAGGAGAGAACACTTGGTAATGTCACTACTGTGAACTGGCCGCCATGACTTAGTCTAAATACTGTTGAAATTGACGTAAACTCCAAACCAATTCATTTTTAATTGCAGCCTAGTTATTAAGATACATTACACTCCCATATAAGCAACAGTTGATTTAGTCCTTTTATCACCTACTCGCCGAGAACACATGGTTAAAAGAACTGGCCGCTTTTATCACCTACTCGCCGAGAACACATGGTTAAAAGAACTGGCCGCCGTGACTAAGTTGAAATACTGTTGAAATTGACGTACAATCCAAATAAATTTATTGCTAGAAGCAGACTAGTTATTAAGATACATTACTGTCTTGTATAAGCAACAGTTGATTCACTCCTTGTATCACTTACTCGCCGATAAAAAGGTTTCAAGGCCGATAACGAAGGCGAGAAATTAATCTCTGTTTCGAGTCACACTTCTCACCTATTATCTAAACAATGCAAATATACCTGTACGCTACAGGTATTCTTACTTTACCCTTAGTTAATGATGCGAGACACTATCTGAATATCTAAACTTAAACATAGATTAAGAGATACAAAGACAACAAATTAAAATATGAATTTTAATAACTAAGAGTAATAAAGACTGCAAATACCCATATTTTATTAACTTATTGTTCCTAATTTTTATGTTACAATGATTTAATTCGTGCAATGTAATATTAACGTAGAATGAGCGAACTATGGGTAAAGGGTGTCGGTCAGCGTCAAAGGCGGGTTATCTCTAAGCGGTATTTATATGATTTTATAGTAACTTCACTCATTTGCTTTTTCTTCATAGTTGATATTCAGTGTGTTATAAAAGCCACCGTTTGAACATTAACAGTCATATTCGTTTCGACATTGAAGACTAAAGACGTAGATAATTCAAGAACTGATACAATGGCGCCCACATATAAACGTACTGATCAGCTTAGTTTGACGGCTGATGCCCGGCTTCACTTAGTACGACGTGAACGCCAGTTCCATGAAGCCTGTAACCAGATTGTCCTGATGAACATTAAACTTGAGGAGGTCGGTGTTCGATACAAGCGAGCCACAGTGGACAAACAACGTTCACACCGGTACCGACTCAGACTGAGGCTGTCGGTTATAGAGGGGATCCGTAACATGTATTATGACTTCGCCGCCGTGAAAGCCAACGAGATACAGACAACCAGACAGCTGCTTTCCCGACTCGACACTGAAAGTGACGGTCATACAGATGATGATTTGTAACTTTACCGACAGTTTATCTGTCACAAAAAAGGTCCTTGTCAGGACCAAACAATTATATAGAAAGGCTTCTCTCCTCAAATTGTCAAAACTGTCTATTGCCGGTGGTCCAACATTCTAGTTGCATACACAATAGCAATGGATGCATTCCTTTCGAAATCCAAAATTAACGCCCCGTTTAGGTAGTTTGCAACAGAAATTCTGGCATATCTAACAGAGCCTCGCATAGAAGATTGGGCAAGTTCAATAATGTTTCCTTCGTTATAAAGTCCTTATTAATATAATTATTTAAATTGAATGTCATTTTACGCCGCTTTAAACAGTATAACAGTCACATCACGCTGGGTTATATACCAGTACTATCGGTATTATTGACCCTGGAACCGATGCTATCCCCGGTAACCCTAAGTGGAGGGAAGTCCTTACTACCAAGTATAAGGTATGAACCGATGCTATCCCCGTTAACCCTAAGCGGAGGGAAGTCCTTACTACCAAGTATAAGGTATGAACCGATGCTCTCCCCGTTAACCCTAAGCGGAGGGAAGTCCTTACTACCAAGTATAAGGTATGAACCGATGCTCTCCCCGTTAACCCTAAGCGGAGGGAAGTCCTTACTACCAAGTATAAGGTATGAACCGATGCTCTCCTCGTTAACCCTAAGTGGAGGGAAGTCCATACTACCAAGTATAAGGTATGAACCGATGCTCTCCCCGTTAACCCTAAGCGGAGGGAAGTCCTTACTACCAAGTATAAGGTATGAACCGATGCTATCCCCGTTAACCCTTAGCGGAGGGAAGTCCTTACTACCAAGTATAAGGTATGAACCGATGCTCTCTCCGTTAACCCTAAGCGGAGGGAAGTCCTTACTACCAAGTATAAGGTATGAACCGATGCTATCCCCGGTAACCCTAAGTGGAGGGAAGTCCATACTACCAAGTATAAGGTATGAACCGATGCTATCCCCGTTAACCCTAAGCGGAGGGAAGTCCTTACTACCAAGTATAAGGTATGAACCGATGCTCTCCCCGTTAACCCTAAGCGGAGGGAAGTCCTTACTACCAAGTATAAGGTATGAACCGATGCTCTCCCCGTTAACCCTAAGCGGAGGGAAGTCCTTACTACCAAGTATAAGGTATGAACCGATGCTATCCCCGTTAACCCTAAGTGGAGGGAAGTCCTTACTACCAAGTATAAGGTATGAACCGATGCTATCCCCGTTAACCATAAGTGGAGGGAAGTCCTTACTACCAAGTATAAGGTATGAACCGATGCTATCCCCGTTAACCCTAAGCGGAGGGAAGTCCTTACTACCAAGTATAAGGTATGAACCGATGCTATCCCCGTTAACCATAAGTGGAGGGAAGTCCTTACTACCAAGTATAAGGTATGAACCGATGCTATCCCCGTTAACCCTAAGTGGAGGGAAGTCCTTACTACCAAGTATAAGGTATGAACCGATGCTATCCCCGTTAACCCTAAGTGGAGGGAAGTCCTTACTACCAAGTATAAGGTATGAACCGATGCTATCCCCGTTAACCCTAAGTGGAGGGAAGTCCTTACTACCAAGTATAAGGTATGAACCGATGCTATCCCCGTTAACCATAAGTGGAGGGAAGTCCTTACTACCAAGTATAAGGTATGAACCGATGCTATCCCCGTTAACCCTAAGTGGAGGGAAGTCCTTACTACCAAGTATAAGGTATGAACCGATGCTATCCCCGTTAACCCTAAGTGGAGGGAAGTCCTTACTACCAAGTATAAGGTATGAACCGACCGATGATCGAACCCGTGTCTCCCGCTCCCAGGGCGGGGCGGACGATCTAACTATACCATGGAGACGGTTATTGTTATAGTTATTGTTTGTCATATGTAGACGGTCATTTACTATACCCATGTCAATCTGCCTTCCTCCTGTCAGTATTTCATAAAATATATTTTTTCCAGGAAACTGGATATTTCCTTGCTTGTCCATGTTTCCCTGGGACGAAGAGAGTATTCATGGATACCAGTACAGTTAAATTGTGACTAAAGACTGATTAATTGATTGGTGTTTTACGCGGCTTTCAACTATTGTTTAGTCATATCACGGCGTATCCTGGGTAAGTTACCAGTATTACTGGTCAATTTAGCCTGACACTAGCCATTCAGTCGTAATGCTAACCCCGCAATTCTGAGCGCCAAGGCTAGAAGCCAAGAAGCCATTATTTATATTTTAAAAGTTTTTGGTAAGACTCTGCGGGGATCGAACCCACGACCTCCCGCACCCGAGTGTGACTTGTGAACGCGATAGCTAAGCCAGTAAGAAAGAAGTTTATCGATCTTTGGGTCGTGAGTGCGAAACAATGCTCGGCCATGTATTCGTTTCAATTATTTACATAAATGAATGGCGTTCTTCTTTCTACAATGAGCTATGTTAAAAAATAACCAGTTGCACGTGAAAAATGTTGCGAGAGAGGAGTGAACACTGCATGGTAATGTGAACTGGCCGCCGTGACTTAGTCTAAATACTGTTGAAATTGACGTAAACTCCAAACCAAGTTATTTTTAATTGCAACCTTGCTATTAAGATACATTACTGTCTTGTATAAGCAACAGTTGATTTAGTCCTTTTATGACCTACTCGCCGAGAACACATGGTTAAAAGAACTAGCCGCCTTGATAAAGTCGAAATACTGAAATCACTTACTCGCCGATAAAACGGTTTCAAGGCCGATAACGAAGGCGAGAAATTAATCTTTGTTTCGAGGCACACTTCTCACCTATTATCTAACAATGCATATATACCTGTACGCTACAGGTATTCTTACTTTACCCTTAGTCAATAATGGGAGACTCTAACTGAATATATAACATCAGTAAATGGAGATAGAGTAAGAGAAGCAAAGGCACACTATATAAATATGAATTTTAACATAGAACTAACATAGAATGCAAAGGTGCTGATTTGAAATAACTAATAAGATCCTTATTTTGATTTACAATGATGATGATCGTGCATATTTAACCTTAACATGGAATGAGACTTATACGGGTAAAGGGTGTCGGTCACCGTCAATGGGCGGTTATCTCTACGCGGTATTGAGATGCTTTTATAGTAACTTCACGCATTTGCTTCTTCTTCATAGTTGATCTTCAGTGGGTTATAAAAGCCACCGCTTGAACATTCAAAGTCATATTCATTTCGACATTGAAGACTAAAGACGTAGATAATCCAAGAACTGATACAATGGCGCCCAAATCTAAACGTAACGATCAGCTATGTTCGACGACTGATGCCCGGCTTCACTTAGTACGACGTGAACGCCAGTTCCATGAAGCCTGTAACCAGATTGTCCTGTTGAACATTAAACTTGAGGAGGTCGGCGTTCGATACAAGCGAGCCAAAGTGGACAATCAACGTTCACACCGGTGTCATCTCAGACTGAGGCTGTCCGTTATAGAGGGGATCCGTAACATGTATTATGACTTCGCCGCCGTGAAAGCCAACGAGATACAGACAACCAGACAGCTGCTTTCTCGACTCGACACTGAAAGTGACAGCCATACGGATGATGATTTGTAACTTCACCGACAGTTTATCTGTCACAAAAAGGTCCTTGTCAGGACCAAACAATTATATAAAAAGGCTTCTTTCCGAAATTTGTCAAACATTTCTTTAGCCGGTGGTCCAACATTTTCTTGCCATATCTTCAGTTCCGGCATAAATCGGAATGAGTGCATTTCTTTCGAAATCAAAAATTAACGACTAGTTTATATAGTTTGCAACAGCAATTCTGGCATGTCTAACAGAGCCTCGCATAAAAGATTGGGCAAACTCAATTGTGTTGCCTCCTTTTTAATTGTGACTTTATATTATTATCTGTATTAAAATAGTGCTTATTCTATGTACTAAATTGTGGGGCACTACGGTCATGTTGGAGTGCCCTTGGGCAAGGCACATTTTCTAGCCTAGTACTGGTTTGTTTACCCAGGGATCATGAATAAGTGAACTGTCGCCGTGATATAGCTGAAATAATGTGAAAGCGGCGTAAAACCCCAATAAATAAATATAATAAATGTACTAAATTGTAAATGTAAACTAGTATACGATTAAAGTTATCAAAGGCAACTCTGAGAATATCGCATGTGACTTATTGTGGTTTCCAAGACTACGTTCAATAGATTGATTAATTGCTTGGTTGATAGATTGAATGATGTGTTGATTGATTGAATGATTGGTTGATTGATTGTTGATTAATTGATTGCTTGATTGGATTTAGCTTGATTGGATGATTGCTTGATGGAATGATTGGTTTGAATGATTGTGATTGATTGATTGATTGGTGTTAAATGCAGTTTCCAACAAGTCATATCACGGGTGCCAGTTCACCTACTCAAGTTGTCCTGTCTTTCTGACCGCAGTTCTCAATAAAACTAATTTCCACGCATTTAGCTGCTTTAACATACACGGTTAGCCCATTGTCGTAAGACGAATGACGTTTGTCAAAATGACTATTGACAAACATCGGAAAGAAAATTGGCCGAGCTGGGGTTCGAACTCACAACCCTAGATTGACAGTCCGCGTTGATAATTCGCGAATACCCAGAATGTTGTTGTGCACCTCCCTGTTTCCCTGGAACGAAGTGGTGGTATTATGGATATCAGTACAGCTAAATTGTAACTTTTGATTTATTGTTGTTTTGCGCCACTTTCAATGATTGTTTAGTCATATCACGGCGTATCCTGGGTAAGTTACCAGTAGTACTGCTCCATTTAGCCTGAAACTAGCCAAGAGCGCCAAGTAGGGCAGCCATTACTAACATTTTTAAAGTTTTTGGTAAGACCCGGTCGGGGATAGAACCCACGACTTCTAGCACCCGAGTGTGACTTACGAACGCGATAACTAAGCCGGTAAGAAAGAAGTCTATCGATATTAATGTCGTGAGTTAGAAACAATGCGCGGCCATGTATTCGTTTCAATTACATAAATGCATTGACATAAATGACTGGCCTTCTTCTTCCTACAATGAACTATGTTAGAAAGTAGTCAATTGCACGCGAAAAATGTTGCGAGAGAGGAGAGAACACATGGTAATGTGAACTGGCCGCCGTGACTTAGTCTAAATACTGTTGAAATTGACGTTAACTACTAACCAATTCATGTTTAATTGCAGCCTAGTTAATAAGATACATTACTGTCTTTTATAAGCTACAATTGGTTTAGTCCTTTTACACCTACTCGACGAGAACACATGGTAATGTGAACTGGCCGCCGTGACTTAGCCTAAATACTGTTGAAATTGACGTTAACTACAAACCAATTTATGTTTAATTGCAGCCTACTTATTAAGATACATTACTGTCTCATATAAGCAACAGTTCATTTAGTTATGTTATCACATCACCGAAAACACATGGTTACAAGAACTGGCCGCCTTGACAAAGTCGAAATACTGTTGAAATTGACGCACATTCCAAATCAATTTATTGTTAGAAGCAGCCTAGTTATTAAGATACATTACTGTCTTGTATAAGCAACAGTTGATTTAGTCCTTTTATCACTTACTCGCCGATAAAAATGTTTCAAGGCCGATAACGAAGGCGAGAAATTAATCTCTGTTTCGTGTCACACTTCTCACCTATTATCTAACAATGCAGATATACCTGTTAGCTACAGGTATTCTTACTTTACCCTTAATGAATGATGCGAGACACTATCTGGATATCTAACATTGAACATAGATACAGAGAAACAAAGACAAAAAACATCCAAATATGAATTTAAATAACTAATAATAAATGCAAAGGTGCGGATTTGATTAACTTATTGATCCTAATTTTATTTTACGATGATTTAATTATTTTAATGTAAACTTAACGCAGAATGAGTGAACTACGGGTAAAGGGTGTCGGTCACCGTCAATGGGTGGTTATCTCTACGAGGTATTGAGATGCTTTTATAGTAACTTCACTCATTTGCTTCTTCTTCATATTTGATCTTCAGTGGGTTATAAAAGCCACCGCTTGAACATTAAAAGTCATATTCATTTCGACATTGAAGACTAAAGACGTAGATAATTCAAGTACTGATACAATGGCGCCCACATCTAAACGTACCGATCAGCTATGTTCGACGACTGATGCCCGGCTTCACTTAGTACGACGTGAACGTCAGTTCAAAGAAGCCTGTAACCAGATTGTCCTGATGAACATTAAACTTGAGGAGATCGGTGTTCGATACAAGCGAGCCACAGTGGACAAACAACGATCACATCGGTATCACCTCAGACTTAGGCTGTCGGTTATAGAGGGGATCCGTAACATGTATTATGACTTCGCCGCCGTGAAAGCCAACGAGATACAGACAACCAGACAGCTGCTTTCCCAACTCGACACTGAAAGTGACAGCCATACGGATGATGATTTGTAACTCCATCGACAGTTTATCTGTCACAAAAAGGTCCTTATCAGGACCAAACAACTATATAGAAAGGCTTCTTTCCGCAATTTGTCAAACATTTCTTTAGCCGGTTGTCCAATATTCTCTTTCCATAGCTTCAGTTTCAGAAAAAATCGCAATGAGTATATTCCTTTCGAAATACAAAATTGACGCCTCATATATGTAGTTTGCAACAGAAATTATGGCATACCTAACAGAGCCTCGCATAGAAGATTGGGCATGCTCAATTGTGTTGCCTCCTTTTTAATTGTGACTTTAAGCCAGTATACGATTACAATTATTAAAGGCAACCCTGAAAATATCGCCTAAGACGTACTGTGGTGACCAGCACTACGTTCAATAGATTGATTAATCGATTGGTCGAATGATTGATAGAATGATTGGTTGATTGATTGGTTGGGGGTGGATTGATTGATTAATTGAATAGATGGTTGATTGATTGATCGAATAATAGGTCGATTGATTGGATTATTGGTTACTTAATTTGATGATTAATTGCTAGAATGATTGGTTGATTGATTGATTGGGTGATTGGGAGATAGATTGATTGATTAATTGAATAGATGGTTGATTGATTGAATGATTGGTTAATTAATTTGATGATTGATTGATTGGTGTGATTGATTGATTGGGGTTAAATGCCGTTTTCAACAATTCATATCACGGGTGCCAGTTCACCTACTCAATTTTGTCCTGTCTTTCTGACTGCCGTACTACACACAACTATTATCTACGCATCTGGCTGCTTTTCCACATACACTGTTAGCCCATTGTCGGAAGACGAATAACACTTGTCAAAATGACTATTGACAAACATCGGAAAGAAAGATGGCCGAGCTGGGGTTCGAACTCACAACCCTAGATTGACAGTCCGCGTTGATAATTCGCGAAAACCCAGAATGATGTTGTGCCCTTCCCTGTTTCCATGGAACGAAGTGGGGGTTTTATGGATTAAATTGTGACTTATGATTTATTGGCGTTTTACGCCACTTTCAATGAGTGTTTAGTCATATCACGGCGTATCCTGGGTAAGTTACCAGTATTACTGCTCCATTTAGCCTGACACTAGCCATGAGCGCCAAGGAGGGAAGCCATTACTAACATTTTTGAAATTTTTGGTAAGACCCGGCCGGGGATAGAACCCACGACCTCCCGTACCCGAGTGTGACTTATGAACGCGATAGCTAAGTCGGTAAGAAAGAAGTCTATCGATATTAAGGTCGTGAGTTAGAAACAATGCGCGGCCATGTATTCGTTTCAATTACATAAATGCATTGACATAAATGACTGGCCTACTTCTTCCTACAATGAGCTATGTTAGAAAGTAGTCAGTTGTACGTGAACAAACTTGCGAGAGAGGAGAGAACACATGGTAATGTAAACTGGCCGCCGTGACTTAGTCTAAATACTGTTGAAATTGACGTTAACTACAAACCAATTTATGTTTAATTGCAGCCTAGTTATTAAGATACATTACTGTCTCATATAAGCAACAGTTCATTTAGTTATTTTATCACCTCACCGAGAACACATGGTTAAAAGAACTGGCCGCCTTGACAAAGTCGAAATACTGTTGAAATTGACGTACATTCCAAATTAATTTATTGTTAGAAGCAGCCTAGTTATTAAGATACATTACTGTCTTGTATAAGCAACAGTTGATTTACTCCTTTTATCACTTACTCGCCGATAAAAAGGTTTCAAGGCCGATAACGAAGGCGAGAAATTAATCACTGTTTCGAGTCACACTTCTCACATATTACCTAAACAATGCAAATATACCTGTACGCTACAGGTATTCTTACTTTACCCTTAGTGAATGATGGGAGACTCTATCTGAATAATATATAAAATCATTAAATGGAGTAAGAGAAGCACAGGCACACAATCAAAATATGAATTTTAATAAACTAACATAGAATGCAAAAGTGCAGATTTGAAATAACTAATAGATCCTTATTTTGATTTACAATGATGATGATCGTGCAATGTAACCTTAACGTAGAATGAGACTAATACTTGTAAAGGGTGTCGGTCACCGTCAAAGGAGGGTTATCTCTAAGCGGTATTGAGATGCTTTTATAGTAACATCACTCATTTGTTTCTTCTTCATAGTTGACCTTCAGTGGGTTATAAAATCCACCGCTTGAACATTAACAGTCATATTCATTTCGACATTGAAGACTAAAGACGTCGATAATCCAAGAACTGATACAATGGCGCCCACATCTAAACGTACCGATCAGCTATGTTCGACGACTGATGCCCGGCTTCACTTAGTACGACGTGAACGTCAGTTCCATGAAGCCTGTAACCAGATCATCCTGATGAACATTAAACTTGAGGAGATCGGTGTTCGATACAAGCGAGCCACAGTGGACAAACAACGTTCACATCGGTATCACCTCAGACTTAGGCTGTCGGTTATAGATGGGATCCGTAACATGTATTATGACTTCGCCGCCGTGAAAGCCAACGAGATACAGACAACCAGACAGCTGCTTTCCCAACTCGACACTGAAAGTGACAGCCATACGGATGATGATTTGTAACTCCATCGACAGTTTATCTGTCACAAAAAGGTCCTTGTCAGGACCAAACAACTATATAGAAAGGCTTCTTTCCGCAATTTGTCAAACATTTCTTTAGCCGGTTGTCCAACATTCTCTTTCCATATCTTCAGTTTCAGAAAAAATCGCAATGAGTATATTCCTTTCGAAATACAAAATTGACGCCTCATATATGTAGTTTGCAACAGAAATTATGGCATACCTAACAGAGCCTCGCATAGAAGATTGGGCATGCTCAATTGTGTTGCCTCCTTTTTAATTGTGACTTTAAGCCAGTATACGATTACAATTATTAAAGGCAACCCTGAAAATATCGCCTATGACGTATTGTGGTGACCAGCACTACGTTCAATAGATTGATTAATCGATTGCTCGAATGATTGATTGGTTGATTGATTGGTTGGGGTGGATTTATTGATTAATCGAATAGATGATTGATTGATTTATCGAATAATAGGTCGATTGATTGAATTATTGGTTACTTAATTTGATGATTAATTGCTAGAATGATTGGTTGATTGATTGATTGATTGATTGGGTGATTGGGAGATGGATTGATTGATTAATTGAATAGATGGTTGATTGATTGAATGATTGGTTAATTAATTTGATGATTGATTGATTGGTGTGATTGATTGATTGGGGTTAAATGCCGTTTTCAACAATTCATATCACGGGTGCCAGTTCACCTACTCAATTTTGTCCTGTCTTTCTGACTGCCGTACTACACACAACTATTATCTACGCATCTGGCTGCTTTTCCACATACACTGTTAGCCCATTGTCGGAAGACGAATAACGCTTGTCAAAATGACTATTGACAAACATCGGAAAGAAAGATGGCCGAGCTGAGGTTCGAACTCACAACCCTAGATTGACAGTCCGCGTTGATAATTCGCGAAAACCCAGAATGATGTTGTGCCCTTCCCTGTTTCCATGGAACGAAGTGGGGGTTTTATGGATTAAATTGTGACTTATGATTTATTGGCGTTTTACGCCACTTTCAATGAGTGTTTAGTCATATCATGGCGTATCCTGGGTAAGTTACCAGTATTACTGCTCCATTTAGCCTGACACTAGCCATGAGCGCCAAGGAGGGAAGCCATTACTAACATTTTTGAAATTTTTGGTAAGACCCGGCCGGGGATAGAACCCACGACCTCCCGTACCCGAGTGTGACTTATGAACGCGATAGCTAAGTCGGTAAGAAAGAAGTCTATCGATATTAAGGTCGTGAGTTAGAAACAATGCGCGGCCATGTATTCGTTTCAATAACATAAATGCATTGACATAAATGACTGGCCTACTTCTTCCTACAATGAGCTATGTTAGAAAGTAGTCAGTTGTACGTGAACAAACTTGCGAGAGAGGAGAAAACACATGGTAATGTAAACTGGCCGCCGTGACTTAGTCTAAATACTGTTGAAATTGACGTTAACTACAAACCAATTTATGTTTAATTGCAGCCTAGTTATTAAGATACATTACTGTCTCATATAAGCAACAGTTCATTTAGTTATTTTATCACCTCACCGAGAACACATGGTTAAAAGAACTGGCCGCCTTGACAAAGTCGAAATACTGTTGAAATTAACGTACATTCCAAATTAATTTATCGATAGAAGCAGCCTAGTTATTATGATACATTACTGTCTTGTATAAGCAACAGTTGATTTACTCCTTTTATCACTTACTCGCCGATAAAAAGGTTTCAATGCCGATAACGAAGGCGAGAAATTAATCACTGTTTCGAGTCACACTTCACACCTATTATCTAACAATGCAAATATACCTGTACGCTACAGGTATTCTTACTTTACCCTTAGTCAATGACGAGGGACACTTTCGAATATATAAAGTTGAATATAGAGTAAGAGAAACAAAGAAAACAAATAAAAATATGAATTTTAAATTTAAATGAAAAGGCGCAGATTTGATTTATTTTATGTCCCTAATTTTAATTTACAATGATTTAATTCGTGCAAAATTAACGTAGAATATGCAAACTACGGGTAAAGGGTCTCAGTCACCGTCAATGGGGGATTATCTCTACGCGGTATTTTGATGCTTTCATAGTAACTTCACTCATTTGCTGCTTCTTCATATTTGATCTTCAATGCGTTATAAAAGCCATCGCTTGAACATTAAAAGTCATATTCTTTTCGACCTTGAAGCATCAAGACGTACAATATTCAGTTACTGAAACAATGGCGCCTACATATAAACGTACCGATCAGCTGTGTTCGACGACTGATGCCCGGCTTCACTTAGTACGACGTGAACGCCAGTTCCATGAAGCCTGTAACCAGATTGTCCTGATGAACATTAAACTTGAGGAGGTCGGTGTTCGATACAAGCGAGCCAAAGTGGACAACCAACGTTCACACCGGTATCATCTCAGACTGAGGCTGTCCGTTATAGAGGGGATCCGTAACATGTATTATGACTTCGCCACCACGAAAGCCCACGAGATACAGACAACCAGACAGCTGCTTTTTCGACTCGACACTGAAAGTGACAGCCACACGGAATATGATTCGTAATTCCATCGTCAGTTTATCTGTCACAAAAAGGTCCTTTTCAGGACCAAACAATTATATAGAAAGGCTTCTCTCCGTAAATTGTCAAACATGTCTATAGAAGGTGGTCCAACATTCTCTTTCCATATCTTTAGTTGCAGACAAAATAGCAATGGATGCATTCCTTTCAAAATCGAAAATTAACGCCTCGTTCATAAAGTTTGCAACAGAAATACAGAGTCTCGCATAGAAGATTTTGCAAGCACAATTGTGTTGCCTCCTTTTTAAAGTCCGTATTATTATAATAATGTTGTTTGAATGTCATTGTACGCCGCTTTAAACAGTATTTCAGTCACATCACGTTGGGTTATTTACCAGTACTATGGGTAGTATTGACCCTGGAAGATATCTCCGTTAACCCTAAGCGGAGGGAAGTCCTTACTACCAAGTATAAGGTATAAACCGACCGAAGATATCTCCGTTACCCTAAGCGGAGGGAAGTCCTTACTACTAAGTATAAGGTATAAACCGACCGAAGATATCTCCGTTAACCCTAAGCGGAGGGAAGTCCTTACTACCAAGTATAAGGTAAAAACCGACCGAAGATATCTCCGTTAACCCTAAGCGGAGGGAAGTCCTTACTACCAAGTATAAGGTATAAACCGACCGAAGATATCTCCGTTAACCCTACGCGGAGGGAAGTCCTTACTACCAAGTATAAGGTATAAACCGACCGAAGATATCTCCGTTAACCCTAAGCGCAGGGAAGTCCTTACTATCAAGTATAAGGTATACACCGACCGAAGATATCTCCGTTAACCCTAAGCGGAGGGAAGTCCTTACTACCAAGTATAAGGTATAAACCGACCGAAGATATCTCCGTTAACCCTAAGCGGAGAGAAGTCCTTACTACCAAGTATAAGGTATAAACCGACCGAAGATATCTCCGTTAACCCTTAGCGGAGGGACGTCCTTACTACCAAGTATAAGGTATACACCGACCGAAGATATCTCCGTTAACCCTAAGCGGAAGGAAGTCCTTACTACCAAGTATAAGGTATAAACCGACCGAAGATATCTCCGTTAACCCTACGCGGAGGGAAGTCCTTACTACCAAGTATAAGGTATAAACCGACCGAAGATATCGCCGTTAACCCTAAGCGCAGGGAAGTCCTTACTATCAAGTATAATGTATACACCGACCGAAGATATCTCCGTTAACCCTAAGCGGAGGGAAGTCCTTACTACCAAGTATAAGGTATAAACCGACCGAAGATATCTCCGTTAACCCCTTAGCGCAGGGAAGTCCTTACTATCAAGTATAAGGTATACACCGACCGAAGATATCTCCGTTAACCCTAAGCGGAGGGAAGTCCTTACTACCAAGTATAAGGTATAAACCGACCAAAGATATCTCCGTTAACCCTAAGCGGAGGGTAGTCCTTACTACCAAGTATAAGGTATAAACCGACCGAAGATATCTCCGTTAACCCTAAGCGGAGGGAAGTCCTTACTACCAAGTATAAGGTATAAACCGACCACAGATATCTCCGTTAACCCTAAGCGGAGGGAAGTCCTTACTACCAAGTATAAGGTATAAACCGACAAAGATATCTCCGTTAACCCTAAGCGGAGGGAAGTCCTTACTACCAAGTATAAGGTATAAACCGACCGAAGATATCTCCGTTAACCCTAAGCGGAGGGAAGTCCTTACTACCAAGTATAAGGTATAAACCGACCGAAGATATCTCCGTTAACCCTAACGGAGGGAAGTCCTTACTATCAAGTATAAGGTATACACCGACCGATGATCGAACCAGCGTCTCCCGCTCCCCTGGCGGACGCTCTTACTACACCATGGAGACGGTCATTGTTATAGTTGTTGTTTGTTATATTTAGTCGGTCATTTTCCATACCCATGTCATCATGCCGTCCGTCCTCCGGTCAGTATTTCATAAAATATATTTTTCCCCTGGAAACTGGATGTCTTCATTATGTTCATGGGTAGAGGATAGGAAATCCCCTGTAGCGACGTTTAAATAAATCCGAATTTCCCACAATGTTATGGAAATGTTCATCCATTTTCCCCTTGATGTTTTTAAACGAAAACAATTATGATACCAAATCAGGACAACTGTTATGTATTGTTTGACGCCTTTTCCAACATTATTTCAGTTTAAACACGTCGAGCCGTTCATCTACCCATGTGTTTATAAGCTGTCTCAGACCAGCAGTCCACAGACCAGCAGTCCACGCAATATCCCCCCCCCCACACCCCCCGCCCCCGGGAAACTGGCTGCCTTCCCACGTTGTCATGTTAGCCTATTGGTGGAAGACATGTGGCGATAATTACACTGACTTTTGTTAATCGCTGGAATGAATTGTATAATTCGGATATGAACTAGCGACAATTTAATCGAAAGTGGCATTAATAACACTGACTTTTGTCAATCTTTGGAAAGACAAAATGCTATAATTCGGATAAGAACTAAATGTAGCGACACCTTGATCGAAAATCCTAGTAAAAGGTTAAGCGAACTTGTGAAAACAGGTTTAAGTTTATAAACAAAGTCTTATCCTTCAACTCCGGATACAAATGACGATATGTTTTTTTCAGTTGCATTGTACACTTCAAATACAGCAGATGCGTCCCAGTCGTCAATACCAAGGCACCAGTTAACTTATAATATTAGCGAATCTTTTTCTAAAAGGAAAATGTTAAATACTGAATCAAAGTCTTCGATCAATAGTGTTCAACTTTATAGAACACAACACAACACAACAGTATGTAGTACCTATATGCTTTTTATTGTGGTTTTATGACGTTTATTCATATTTATTATTTCAGTTATATCACGGCAACAGTTCACTACACAAACCAGTACTGGGCTAGAAAATATGCCTTGCCAAATGGCACTCCACCATGCCGTCGTGCCGCGACTGGGGATCGAACCCGGGACGTACGTATATGCAGGGACGTAGATAAGACTACGTCCCTGGTATAATGTCTGTTGTTTTCTGTCTATGAAATTGAATTCCTAATGTCGAATCAAAACTGTGTTCTGTTCTGTTCAGTTCATACGAATGTTTCGTTTATGAGAATGCACAATGGATTTAGATTTTCCACTGTACATGTATTTAAACATGACCTTGAATTCTTAATGTCGAATCAAAAACTGTGTTCTGTTCTGTTCAGTTCATACAAATGTTTCGTTTATAAGAACGCACAATGGATTTAGATTTTCCGCTGTACATGTATTAAACATGACCTTCAACTCCCCATCAACAAGTGTAAGGGACGGACCCTCTTTGAGCCCCTTTCTTCATACCCCAAAACTGCAGCGGGCGACTTAGAAAACATATTAGCGAAAATAAGGAAAATAACTATAAATACAAAATATAGTTATCGAATAAAGTTAAAAAAATAGATCTAAATGCAAAACAATCGCAAGATCTCTTCCTTCCACAATTGTGTTAAAAGTACAAATTTGCGTCAAAATAGGTCTGCATGAGGGAAAGTGTTAAGATTGTAAACAACAAAGGTGTTCAGATGTTCTCTCTATATGTCACCTGTTGACATCTGTCCCTTTGAACCGCCCCCTTTTTTATTCATCCGGGTTTCACAAAGGAAATTAAAAACGGCACACTGAGATTTGGAAGGTACGTTCAAACAGTGACGAACTTTAAACACAAGATTAGAAACTTAATACTTCAACAGCTAAATTCCAGGTTTCTTATCCACCCAGCGGGTATCATGGGAACGTGCAATGGCTACGTCCTCCTATACTATCATTCCAGCGTGATGGATACAAAGGATATAAATCATGGCCTCATTCTGATTAATCTGGATTGACAATTGGGTGGTCAAAGATTTTCTCAAAAAGAAACTTCCACAAAGGTTACCGAACTATATTTGTCCTTGAACAGTTGAAATTTAAGAAAAATATCTAATTGCGTAGAAACTGCATGTTTTTCCCACGTACAAACAAGAATAAATAAATAAAAAAAAGATGATATTGTTTGAAAATGGAAAAATTGTCATTATTTACTGATACAATTTTTTTTATAATTATCTATTTAAACCAGGTACGTAGATACTATCTTATCTTCGACCCTGTTTAAACTAAAAGCAAGATGTGTATGATGAAAGACACTGGGAATACTCAGGGATCTAGATACGGCCATATCTCATATTAAGAAATCCATAATTGATTCTCAAAACTCTACGTAATTAGACGCTCATAAAGAATCGTCTCATCGCGACTATTCATACGCGTACAAACAATATAGAGTTCAAGTGAGTAATTGGAGAGATATAATGGATATCATGGATATCCCTTGTCTATCCGTTTCCCACATACAACACAATGTCATATTTCCGCAGACCACTTTGAAAACATTCAGTGAAAATATGGGACCTCTTGTAAATTCTTGTAAATTTATTACCTTTTCTTTTTATAAACGCAACAATGATGTGCGGCTTTAATATATAATGTATTTTATGTATGTTGATGAGTTTAATTGTCTTTCTTTACCAAACTATACACTAGAGTCAACGATGAAATATAGAAACGCAAGTACATGGTATACTTTAGTTTCTGTACGTCTTTGATTGATTGATTGATTGATTGGGGTTTAACGCCGTTTTTAACATTTTCTCAGTCATATCACGGCGGCCAGTTCACCTATTCATGTATTTCCTGGTTTTCACACACCAGTACTCCGCACAACAATCTTCCCAAGCAACTGGCTGCTTTCCCACATAGACGTAGCCCATTGGTGGAAGACGAATGACACATGTCGCATTGACTTTTGTTGAAAGTTGACCGAGCCGGGATTTGAACTCACAGCCCCTGGATTGACAGCCCGCGTCGCTACCGACTGAGCTACCGGGACTCGGTGTGTACGTCTTTGACATTGTTTGGATATGATAATACGATATGTGGCAGCATGCGTATGTGTATGTAAATAAAGTGATATGGGATGCCATATGTCTTTTACTACATATGTATCTGCATGGTATCGTTGTCTATAAACTTTTAAAAGCTTCTAATATGACAAAGCAGTTTGTCCTCCAAAACTACATTGAGACCATTCTATCCTTGATACACACAAATATATTTTGTTGTATATTTGTAAATGACCATAAACTTTGTAAAGTTTGAGTCAATAAAATATTCTGAATCTTAAAACTATAATGACAAAACAATATTTGAACAAAAGCTGAAAACGTTCTGCGAACGTCGCCCGTTGCAGGGACGTCAGAAAGCGTATACATGTATATGGCGAAAGGGAAACATCAAATGTTACTGAAAACTTCGAAAGGGTGAAAGTCAATATAGACATGTATGAGTGCACAGCGACAAAAAAAATATAATATAAAATGCGCCCGTTTTTTGTTGAAAGAGAATCAGATAAAAATCAATTTTAATGTAAATCAGACGAAACACACGCGCCATCCACGGGCCAATTAGAAATCGCTATATTTTGGCGCGTGTATACTGACAAATACTGCAGACACATGCGTTCCTTTATGTTTTCGCCCATCAAAATATAAATTACATTTAAACTAAATCACAGATACTTGATTGAGTGTACGTTATTGTGTTTGCACGTGCTGCTTGTTGTTTAACCCTTTCCCTCATGTAAACGCTTTCTGACGCCTCTGCAGCAGACGGCTTTTTGAAAACATAGTGACAAAAGAAGAAATTGCTCAAAACAAGCAATTTCTCCTTTTGCCACAATGTTTTCCACTTTTAGTAATAGGGGTTATCCATTCAATTATAGAGATTGTCTATTTTTTGACAGCATATATTCAAAGTCGTCTGCTGCAGAACTATCGTATGAGAGAAAGAGTTAAAGATGCAAATACAAGCAACAGTTATATATGAAACTTAAGATAAATTAAAATAACAACCGTATTGATCATTTGCTCAGCGATATTTTACTTTTTCAATAAACACGTGTGTTTATAGTGCAATGCTATTTCGATTGTAATTTAATTATCTTAAATTGACATGAAAAGCAGCCCGTCGTAATGTCTTTAGTATGTTTTTATGGTCTAAGTATTGATCGATGTTCTGCTATTGATTTAGATCTTTTTCCTATGTTTGATTTGACAAAAGTCACTGTGTCCTGCGTCATTCGTCTATCACCAATGGGCTGTTTAACAGTCTATGTGGAAAAGGAGCCAGTTGCTTGGAAAGTATGTTGTGTGGTGTGGGAAAAACCAGGAAACGCATGAGTAGGTGAACTGGTCGCCGTGATATGAGTGAATCTTTTTTTTAAAACGGCGTTAAACCCCAATCAATCAATCAATTTTCCTATGTTTGACTGGTGTTAACGTCACTTCCAGCAATATTTCAGTTTTATAACAGCGTTTTCCGAAAACAATTTGAGGTACTCCCGGTATTATTTATTCTGACACCAAAACATCCGTCGCAGTGCTATCACTGTGGCCCCGGGAACCATGACGTTAAGTAATTACCACCATTTTGTGTATGACCCGACCGGGGATTCGTTCTCAATTAATATCGAGATAATGGCCAAATACTCCAAGTGGTTTTATAATGATTTATTTACACCACCAGATTGCATAGTCCTTTTAAAGGCGATGAACGTTTTAAGACTGCGCTAAGATGCTTGAAAGGCGCGATGGTTCACAGAGAAAACCTTAATCAAACTGCACAGAAGCATACACTTGTCTTGACATTGACTGCCCGCAAAGCTCATGCCAAACAGGATGATGAAACGATTAAAATACACCAAATAATAGACTACTAACTAGTTTTTCTTGATGAAAAATAATATTTTTTAATATAAAACTCTTCAAACGGTTTAAGCCAGACAGACCATAAAAAGCGACAAAAAGGTGAGATGAAACAGGTTTATAATCCTAACAAAGTCGCATTAATGACTCTAAAGCCATATGTTTACATCTTCGCGCTTGAGTTGGTTACATCCCCAGTTCGTGGGGCCTGGTGTAACAAAGAAAGAGACCACATTATAAAGAGACATCTGTCAGGTCTGATTTTAAATGACAACATCTGATTTTAAAGGACCCTTTACTGGGTTCACTTTCAACCCCTTATCCTGTTGAAATGTTTATGACTTGTTTATTTGTTTGGTATTCAACCTTTTCCCACATAAAACAGAAAATCTATGCAAAAATGGAAAATCCTCATAAATGAAGGTACAATTACTGAAAAAGCTGATAACATCGTGACAAATGGCTTAATTGCTCGTTTTGATAAATTTCTCCTTTTGTCAATATGTTTTCAAAATTCGTCTGCTCTAGAGGTGTCAGAAAGCGTCGATATTTTAGAAATGGGTTAAATATCCTTTAAACATTTTGTTCGGTTATATCACGGCTTATTTTAATGAGGACATCCGATTATAGAATCCTATTACTTGTTCAGTTGAACCTTACTCCGCTAGAAAACGTGTAATATTTCTGTTGGTGATGTTTGGGCCAAATTTCTCAGCTGAAATAGAGATACTTAACTGTATGTCTTTGTCTCTGGCTGAAATAGAAACGTTTAAATGTATGTCTATGCGTCTGACTGAAATAGAGATATTTAAATATATGTCTTTGTCTCTGGCCGATAAAGACACGTTTAGATGAATGTCTATGTCTCTGGCTAAAAAAATACATTTTAATGTATGTCTTTGACTCTGGCTGAAATATAGGCATTTAAATGTTATATATGTCTCTGACTGAAATAGAGACATTTACATGAATGTCTATGTCTCTGACTAAAAAGAAGACATTTAGATGTATGTCTTTGTCTCCGGCTGCAATAGAGACATTTAGATGAATGTCTATGTCTCTGGCTGAAAAATAAAGAGACATCTAAATGTATTTAAATGTATTAAACATTGTTTTCAAAAGTCGTCTGCTGTAGAGGCGTAAGAAAGAGTCTGTATGTGGGAAAGGGATAACTAACCAGGATCTACCGATTTGCCCCTGTTTGCACTTAAACATATAAAAAGCAAGATTAAACTCATTCCCGATTGTCAACGAGTTGAGGCATCTGCAGCAGGTGATTCAATATTAACCCTTTCCCTCATACGACAATTTTGCAGCAGACGACTTTGAACATATTTTGTCAACAAATAGAAAATCTCTATAATTGAATGGATAACCTATAACTAAAAGTGGAAAACATTGTGACAAAAGGAGAAATTGCTCGTTTTGAGCAGTTTCTTCTTTTGTCACTATGTTTTTCAAAAAGCCGTCTGCTGCAGAGGCGTCAAAAATCTTATATATGAGGAAAAGAGTTAAACATTAATGGGGCCTTATGCTGGACTTTTATTTCAATAAAACTTCGTTTTTTACCAACAAACATGTTAACGCATTTTAACGTATATAAAGCAGACGACCTTTTATATTAAAACGTTCTGCCTAAAGGAGAAATTGCTCATTATGAGCGTTTTCTCCTTTTACCAAAATGCTTTCAAAAGACATCAACTGCAAATGAATCATCAATGTAATTTATAGAATTGTAATAAAATGTACACTCACTATAATGTACTCGTCGAATTAAGTTATTGTTCCGTTCATAATGCTTCTGTTTGTGGGGAAAGGGTGTAAGGAACCTTAATACAGGTAAAGGGTTTGCAATTAAAAATGATTATCACTTAATTCATTTACGGTCATACAAGGTTAATCAAAATTGTTTTGTCGTTATGAAGAGAGAAATGTTTTTAACCCTTTCCCTCATACGACAATTCTGCAGCAGACGACTTTGAACACATTTTGTCAAAAAATAGAAAATCTCTTTAGTTCAATGGATAACCTATGACTAAAAGTGGAAAAACATTGTGTCAAAAGGAGAAATTGCTCGTTTTGAACAATTTCTTCTTTTGTCACTATGTTTTCAAAAAGCCGTCTGCTGCAGAGGTGTCAGAAAGCGTTTATATGAGGGGAAGGGTTAAAAGCCACAAAGACCAGATGGGTGATATTGGCGGGAGAAAACAACCGAAGTATAATTATTGGACTGTAGAGAGTTAACTTTATTGGTCGAGTGTCATCTCTTTTGGGTTGGTATCATCCTTTTTAATCATTTACGCGATACAGATGACTTCAGGCGCTCCTTGCTATACTGTTAATTTTCTTCTTTGTTTGTTTTATCGCAGTTAAATGTCATTTTAAACATTATTTCATTTTGTTTGTTGTTGTTGTTTTTTTAATTCAATTCATTTATTAAGTAATAAGTACATGATACTTCTTACAATAACATAAATGTAATGGAAAGACAAAAATGTCTTTAAATTAGGCGAGAAGCCTGAAAAAAACAAAGTATAAAATACAATATAATACAATTTTTCAACATTATTTCAGTTATATTACGGCGACAGTTCACTTAGTCTTGCTTACCAAAACAAACTAAGTACCAGGCTATCGAATGGCCCCGGTGGTCTAGTGGTCAACACGCTGGAATGTCAATCCAGAGGTATGGGGTTCAAATCCCGGCTGGGTTCTGAATATTTCTGAGGTGCTTTAAGTGTCTCCTACTGAACTAGAGGTTAAGTACTGAAGTACTGGTCCATTCCAGGATAAAATACATCGCGTGTTTCGGTACTATACACAGAGCACGTTAAAGAACCATGGGGTCTTTTCTGAAAGATCTAGGGTATCGCACCCGGACTCCCTTGTAACTCTAACTCTGTCTCTTGAATTCATCTGCACCTGTCAGATGCTTGTACGCTACCAAAATCGGCCTATAGAAGCTAGAAAGCTTATGCTCGATTCAGAGCAATTGGTGTCAATAATTACATTACAAATGTGCCTTGCCAAAGGGCACCCCATCAATGACCGACCGACGTGACTGGGGATTGAACCTAATGAAACACCTTCGGGGATCTTTTTTTAACTTTCGTCATCGGAAGATAAAATCTATTTCAAGTTTTCTTGGCCAGTATAATTTACACAAAATAAGACCTTTTAAACTGTCTTTGCATGTCTTTGCACGTCTTTGCATGTATTTGCACATTTTTGCAGTGTTTAGTAGGACCTGTTTTCTGATAGGTTATTTTAACCCTTTCCCTCAAAATACAATTCTACAGCAGACTATTTTGAACGTATTTTGTCAAAAAATAAAAAATCTCCATAATTGAATGGATAACCTATGACAAAAAGTGGAAAACATCGTGGCAAAAGGAGAAATTGCACGTTTTGTGCAATTTCTTCTTTTGTCACTATGTTTTCAAAAAGCCGTCTGCTGCAGAGGCGTCAGAAAGCGTCTATATGAGGGAAAGGGTTAACTTTCGTCATCGGAAGATAAAATCTATTTCAAGTTTTCTTGGCCAGTATAATTTACACAAACAAAGACAGTTAAAAGACCTTTTAAACCGTCTTTGCATGTCTTTGCACGTCTTTGGATGTCTTTGCATGTCTTTGGATGTCTTTGCACGTATTTGCATGTATGTCTTTGCACATCTTTGCAGTGTTTAGTAGGACCTGTTTTCTGATAGGTTATTTTAACCCTTTCCCTCAAAAGACAATTCTACAGCAGACTATTTTGAACATATTTTGTCAAAAAATGGAAAATCTCTTTAATTGAATGGATAACCTAAGGCTAAAAGTGGAAAACATTGTGTCAAAAGGAGAAATTGCTCGTTTTGAGCAATTTCTTCTCTTGTCACTATGTTTTCAAAGAGCCGTCTGCTGCAGAGGCGTCAGAAAGCGTCTATATGAGGGAAAGGGTTAAGGGTCGTCTTATCTTACCCTTTCACACTTAGACAAAATCTGCGGTTGATGATTTTGTAACGAAAAAAAGCAAAACATTTTGAAAATATCTGTATTTGAAAATATCTGCATTTTGAAAATATCTGTATTTTGAAAATATCTGTATTTGAAAGTATCTGTATTTTGAAAATATCTGTATTTTGAAAATATCTGTATTTAAAAATATCTGTATTTGAAAGTATCATTAAAGAAGAGAGGTGTGTAATATTAGCAATTTCTCCTTTTTGCAACACAGTTTTACAATTCTTCTCCTGCGAATGCACCAAAATGTGTGTAAGGCTGGAAAAGGGATATAGAACAATGCCATAGGAAGTATCTTTGATTCAATGACAAGAAAAAATGAGCCGTTCCACGAGAAAACAAACATTATGGACTCTGCGCGATATATCGATCCAGATCAGCCTGCGCAGTCCGCGCACGCTAGTCCATGCCGACATATTCCGTCTCAGGGGGATAGAGGTATAGAGCTTATTTTATCGTGGAACGACTCAAATGCTAACTTGTTTAGCAAACATGCCCTTTCGCTGCAATATGTGTGTTTGTTTTTCAGTTGTGCAGGGGTCACACATCGTCTGTAACAGGAAATTGGAGTAACCTTTTTTTAAATACGGGAACAATAAGAATATGCAATATTATTTGTTAACATTGTTTGACAATTTGCAGAGAGAAGCCTTTCTATATAATTGTTTGGTCCTGACAAGGACCTTTTTGTGACAGATAAACTGTCGATGAAGTTACAAATCATCATCCGTTTGGCTGATTCTTTCAGTGTCGAGTCGGGAAAGCAGCTGTCTCGTTGTCTGTATCTCATCGGCTTTTGTGGCGGCGAAGTCATAGTACATGTTACGGATCCCCTCTATAACGGACAGTCTCAGTCTGAGTTGATACCGTTTTGAACGTTGACTGTCCACTTTGGCTCGCTTGTATCGAACACCGACCTCTTCAAGTTTAATGTTCATCAGGACAATCTGGTTACAGGCTTCATTGAACTGGCGTTCACGTCGTACTAAGTGAAGCCGGGCATCAGTCGTCGTACACAGCTGATCAGGTTTTCTGGTTCTTCCGGTTTGAGTTTTAGGCGCCATTTTCTTTTTTCTCTGGAGAAGTATCTGTATATACTGTCTTCAATGGTATGTAAATATGAAAATGATTTTACTTACATCGTATCTGCTTTTATATCTAATATACCAGTGCGATTAATGTCCACAGGTTACTCAGAGATTTTCTTGTAAAAATACCCAGATTCCTTGCATAGATACCGTACCTTTGTCGGTGATTGACTTGGTTTACCCTTTACTCTAAAATAAAACTTAACATTATAGTTATATTATTATATTTTCGATTCAAATTTTCAAAAAGATATACGAATCGTTGACTTTAATCTGTTCACATCTTTCAATCATACATTTTCCGATTTATTAATACCAGGGACGTACATAATATCTTAACTACGTCCCTGTTAATACTAAATTGCTTTCTTATTCGCCTATGTTTCGTGAAATGCATATTCAGGCGACGAATGCGCATGTTCGGTGAAGGGTAGAATTTTAATCGTCATTGTTTAGACTAGTTGATAAAGGTGTCTCGATTGTCGCTTGACTCTGACAAGTTTCTCACCTGAGTCAATTCGGCGAGTAGGGGATAAAAAGGGGCCTAATCGATCCCTTAACCCTTTCCCACGTACGACAATTATACAGCAGACGACTTTGAAAATATCTAGGCAAAAATTGTAAACATCTCTTTAACTGAAATGATAATTTTTATGAGTTAATATTATGTACTCTATGTGGAAAAACAGCCAGTTGCTTGGGAAGATTGTTGTGTGAAGTACTGGTGTGTTTAAACCAGTAAACATGAGTGGGTGAACTGGCCGCCGTGACATGACTGAGAAATTGTTAAAAACGGCGTTAAACATCAGTCAATATATATAAATATATATTATGTATATATTTAATGGTGACTTATAGGCCCAATGGGCCGGGTGTGGTAACATTTGTATAAAATGTGTTATTCATGTATGTTAATTCACACACGTTAATAAAAGAAAATCTTATCTTAACGAGTTGAATACATTGTGACATAAGGGAAAAAAATGCTCATTTTGAGCAATTTCCCCTTTTTGTCGCAATGTTTTCAAAAGTCGTCTGCTGCAGAGGTGTAAGAAAGTGTCTATATTTTGGAAAGGGTTAACTATTTACCTCTTATGGTATTTCATCGAGATAATTGATATTTCAAGAGACACCTGATGTGAAGAACATACGAAGGATAAATGATTTGGATGTCATTGTATATAGTGTTACACAGGTGATGATCCTATGTGTTCAAACCAATATATTGAAAACAAAAATCTTCTTCTTCTTGCTCCCTGGGAAAACAAACTAGTACTAGGCTAGCAAATGTGCCTTGCCGAAGGGCACTACATCATGACAGACCGGCGCGACTTGGGGAACGAACCTACGATGCCCGGTTCTAAATCCCCGACGCTAACGACTTGTTCACGTTCAAAAAACCTTTGTTTAAAAGGGGGGGGGGGGGGGGGGGGGGATACATTTTCACCTTTCGTCATCGGAAGATAACATCTATAACATGTTTTCTTGGCCAATTTCCTGATAGGTTATTTCAAGGGCCGTCGTATTTTACCCTTTCACACTAATAACACATATGCAGTAGATGATTTTGCAACGAAATGTAGCAAAACATTTTGAAAATATCTGTATATGGAAGCATAATTAATGAAGAGCGTAGAATACTTTGTGGCAATATTAGCTATTACTCCTTTTGCAACAAGATTTCAAAATTCTTCTGCTGCAAATGCACCAACATGCGAGTGCATGTGAGAAAGGGTTATAAAACAACACCATAGGCAGATCTTTCATTCAAAGAAAAGAACAGAAAGCCGTTCTACGAGAACAACCAATATTATGGACTGCGTAATGTATCGACACAGATATGCCTACACAATCCGCGCAGGCTAATCCGGGCCGATACATTTCGTCTCAGGGGGATAGAGGTATAAAGTAGGCTAGGGCTGGTCCGGGTTTATACTTTACGCAGAGTCCACAATGTTTATTTTCTCATGACACGGCTCAAATGCTAACTTGTTTAGCAAACATGCCCTTTCGCTGCAATTTGTGTGTTTGTTTTTCAGTTGTGCAGGGGTCACACATCGTCTGTAACAGGAAATTGGAGTAACTTTTTTTTAAATACGGGAACAATAAGAATATGCAATATTATTTGTTAACATTGTTTGACAATTTGCGGAGAGAAGCCTTTCTATATAATTGTTTGGTCCTGACAAGGACCTTTTTGTGACAGATAAACTGTTGATGAAGTTACAAATCATCATCCGTTTGGCTGATTCTTTCAGTGTCGAGTCGGGAAAGCAGCTGTCTTGTTGTCTGTATCTCATCGGCTTTTGTGGCGGCGAAATCATAGTACATGTTACGGATCCCCTCTATAACGGACAGCCTCAGTCTGAGTTGATACCGTTTTGAACGTTGACTGTCCACTTTGGCTCACTTGTATCGAACACCGACCTCTTCAAGTTTAATGTTCATCAGGACAATCTGGTTACAGGCTTCATTGAACTGGCGTTCACGTCGTACTAAGTGAAGCCGGGCATCAGTCGTCGTACACAGCTGATCAGGGTTTCTGGCTCTTCCGGTTTGAGTTTTAGGCGCCATTTTGTTTTTTCTCTGGAGAAGTATCTGTGTATACTGTCTTCAATGGTATGTAAATATGAAAGTGATTTTACTTACATCGTATCTGCTTTTATATCTAATATACCAGTGCGATTAATGTCCACAGGTTACTCAGAGATTTTCTTGTAAAAATACCCAGATTCCTTGCATAGATACCGTACCTTTGTCGGTGATTGACTTGGTTTACCCTTCACTCTAAAATAAAACTTAACATTATAGGTATTATTTTCGATTCAAATTCTCAAAAAGATATACGAATCGCTGACTTTAATCTGTTCACATCTTTCAATCATACATTTTCCGATTTATTAATACCAGGGACGTACATAATATCTTAACTACGTCCCTGTTAATACTAAATTGCTTTCTTATTCGCCTATGTTTCGTGAAATGCATATTCAGGCGACGAATGCGCATGTTCGGTGAAGGGTAGAATTTTAATCGTCATTGTTTAGACTAGTTGATAAAGGTGTCTCGATTGTCGCTTGACTCTGACAAGTTTCTCACCTGAGTCAATTCGGCGAGTAGGGGATAAAAAGGGGCCTAATCGATCCCTTAACCCTTTCCCACGTACGACAATTATACAGCAGACGACTTTGAAAATATCTAGGCAAAAATTGTAAACATCTCTTTAACTGAAATGATAATTTTTATGAGTTAATATTATGTACTCTAAGATAAGATAAGAAATTGTTTATTAAAGTGACATGTGTGAAACATATTATGATTAACAGTATTATATAAAAAACAAAAATGATCACACCGGCCCTTTGGGCCTATAAGTCACCTATATGTGTATACGTATATACATATTACATATAATGAGATAAAGTCATAACTCATCATATTATTTATAATCCGCAATCGCTAAGTTTAATATCAGATGTTTTCAGAGAAACTTGCTGAATGTAGACACTTTGAAAACGGTCGTAATCAACGGAGTCAGCATTTTCCTTATGCAGCGACTATACGAAAACTACCCTTTCACAGTGAAGTAACTCTACGGTATGTTCATAAGTTTATGCGGTGTTTTCAGACGTAGTTGATCCCTTGTGGAAAAACAGCCAGTTGCTTGGGAAGATTGTTGTGTGAAGTACTGGTGTGTTAAAACCAGGAAACATGAGTAGGTGAACTGGCCGCCGTGACATGACTGAGAAATTGTTAAAAACGGCGTTAAACATCAATCAATATATATAAATATATATTATGTATATATTTAATGGTGACTTATAGGCCCAATGGGCCGGGTTGTGGTACATTTGTATAAAATGTGTTATTCATGTATGTTAATTCACACACGTTAATAAAAAAAAATCTTATCTTAACGAGTTGAATACATTGTCACAATGCTCATTTTGAGCAATTTCCCCCTTTTTTGTCGCAATGTTTTCAAAAGTCGTCTGCTGCAGAGGTGTAAGAAAGTGTCTATATTTTGGAAAGGGTTAACTCATTTACCTCTTATGGTATTTCATCGAGATAATTGATATTTCAAGAGACACCTGATGTGAAGAACATACGAAGGATAAATGATTTGATTGATTGGGTTTAACGTCGTTTTTAACAATTTCTCAGTTATATTACGGCGGCCAGTTCACCTACTCATGCATTTCCTCACAACAATCTTCCCAAGCAACTGGCTGCTTTTCCACATAGACTTAACATTCGAAGAAATAAGAGATATTATTATGTATTATTAGTTGGAAACGTTATTTGATACAACATTAAAAACATTGTCGGGAAAATGGACATATTGCTCAATTAGAGAAATGTATCCATTTTCACATTGTTATTCATAGTATGTT
>JASEVX010000002.1:143709137-143756450 GCA_031761405.1 Serripes groenlandicus
TCTTTGTGTCTGTTATACATGTTCATGATATAGACCACGGCCGTTGTGTCTGTTATACATGTTCATGGTATAGACCACGGCCTTTGTGTCTGTTATACATGTTCATGGTATAGACCACGGCCGTTGTATCTGTTATACATGTTCATGATATAGACCACGGTCTTTGTGTCTGTTATACGTGTTCATGATATATACCACGGCCTTTGTGACTGTTATACATGTTCATGATATAGACGACGGCCGTTGTGTCTGTTATACATGTTCATGATATATACCACGGCCTTTGTGACTGTTATACATGTTCATGATATAGACCACGGCCTTTGTGACTGTTATACATCATGTTCATGATATAAACCACTGCCTTTGTGACTGTTATACATGTTCATGATATAGACCACGGTCTTCGTGTCTGTTGTACATGTTCATGATATAGACCACGGCCTTTGTGTCTGTTATACATGTTCGTGATATATACCACGACCTTTGTGTCTGTTATACATGTTCATGATATAGACGACGGCCTTTGTGTCTGTTGTACATGTTCGTGATATATACCACGACCTTTGTGTCTGTTATACATGTTCATGATATAGACCACGGTCTTCGTGTCTGTT
The DNA here is from genome assembly GCA_031761405.1 of Serripes groenlandicus. NCBI lineage: Eukaryota > Metazoa > Mollusca > Bivalvia > Cardiida > Cardiidae > Serripes > Serripes groenlandicus. The sequence goes on from JASEVX010000002.1 coordinate 143,709,755, forward strand.
GTACATGTTCATGATATAGACCACTGCTTTTGTGTCTGCTATACATGTTCATGATATAGACCACGGTCTTTGTGTCTGTTGTACATGTTCGTGATATATACCACGACCTTTGTGTCTGTTATACATGTTCATGATATAGACCACGGTCTTTGTGTCTGTTGTACATGTTCATGATATAGACTACGGTCTTTGTATCTGTTGTACATGTTCATGATATAGACCACGGCCTTTGTGACTGTTATACATGTTCATGATATAGACCACGGCCTTTGTGTCTGTTATACATGTTCGTGATATATACCACGACCTTTGTGTCTGTTATACATGTTCATGATATAGACCACGGTATTTGTGTCTGTTATACATGTTCATGATATATACCACGGCCTTTGTGACTGTTATACATGTTCATGATATAGACCACGGCCTTTGTGTCTGTTATACATGTTCATGATATAGACGACGGCCTTTGTGTCTGTTGTACATGTTCATGATATAGACCACGGCCTTTGTGTCTGTTATACATGTTCATGATCTAGACCACGGCCTTTGTGACTGTTATACATGTTCATGATATAGACCACGGCCTTTGTGTCTGTTATACATGTTCATGATCTAGACCACGGCCTTTGTGACTGTTATACATGTTCATGATATATACCACGGCCTTTGTGACTGTTATACATGTTCATGATATAGACCACGGGCCTTTGTGTCTGTTATACATGTTCATGATATAGACTCGGATTCGTGTGCTTTCCAGACTGCTAGTAGCTGGGCATAGATTGACTGAGCTGGGAACTCTTAGGATACAATTGAAAACCTGGTCCAAAATGTGAATAGTGAGAATGGTTTGCACTCATCAGCCTCTCAGTTTTCTTTTAGTTTCAATACACTTTCGATATTGAAACGTTGTCATACTTCTGTGCGATCGTAATACAGAAATGCAATGTAACATACTATAATATACCATTGCATTGAATTACGTTTTATTAACAATTTAAATTGAAATAGTACCAGATAAATATATGCTTTCAAGACAGATGCTATTGTAAGCATTTGAAAATTTGCTCATCGTGGGCATCCGGTAGTATTTCGATAAACACATCAACTGTCAGTAAAGGTGCTGAACTCCAGAATATATATATCATAGTCAAAGTTTTTAAACTGTTCAAAAGTTGTCTAGAAATATTAGAATCATATTTCTTGGATAAAATTAGAAAAAATAATTACACCTTCCAGTACCATAAACATCTAAATATTGATTGTTTATGCTTCATTATTACTGGGTAGACATACCCAGCAAGACAAATTGTGTACATTTTCACGACTTTCAATTGACAGTTTTTCAACATTTACTGCCAAAATAGTTATGAACTACTTATTACTTACTTTGTTGTCACTATTAGCAATATTTGCAGAAGTTTCAACGTTACACAATTTTTTTATCTCCATCTGGAGTTTAGCAACTTTAAGTGTAACTGATGTTCCGTCGATGTAACAGCTATGTATGGTCGTGGAAGGAATACTTTGTATACGACCGAAGGGATAATTAATAGAGGATATCAATGTAAGTCGCCGTTTGATCATTCTTTATGTACAGAGAGGATACTGAGGTTTTAAATCTGATACTATTTATAAATTAAATATCATTCCAATGGTTTTAGTTTGCTTTGAAAAAGGAACAGAGTCTATATATGGGAAAGGTTTAAACACAGAATATCACAATTGGTAAAGAAATGCATGCTTTCGAGAGCCTTTATAAGAATAATGTACAGTGCGTTTGATGAAGAAAAAAATACCATCTCCGTGTATAGTCTCTTTTCCTTCATTGTTTAACCCAGTTCTCTTCTTCATGTGCATTTTGACCCATTTGCAGCAGACGACATAATAGTAAAACATACAAGTTTTGTATGTTTTCAAACATAGTAGTAAAATAACACGATCATGCTCACTCTATTCAATAATAAGACTTTCCACATACAACACACCAGCAGCAGACGACTTTTAACCTTTCAACATACAACTAATCAGCAGCAGACGACTTTTAACCTTTCAACATACAACTAATCAGCAGCAGACGACTTTTAACCTTTCCACATACAACAAATCAGCAGCAGACGACTTTTAACCTTTCCACATACAACACATAAGCAGTAGACGACTTTAACCCTTTCCACATACAACACATCAGCAGCAGACGACTTTTAACCTTTCCACATACAACACATAAGCAGTAGACGACTTTAACCCTTTCCACATACAACACATCAGCAGCAGTCGACTTTTAACCTTTCCACATACAACACATAAGCAGTAGACGACTTTAACCCTTTCCACATACAACACATCAGCAGCAGTCGACTTTTAACCTTTCCACATACAACACATAAGCAGTAGACGACTTTAACCCTTTCCACATACAACAAATCAGCAGCAGACGACTTTTAACCTTTCCACATACAACACATAAGCAGTAGACGACTTTAACCCTTTCCACATACAACACATCAGCAGCAGTCGACTTTTAACCTTTCCACATACAACACATAAGCAGTAGACGACTTTAACCCTTTCCACATACAACACATAAGCAGTAGACGACTTTAACCCTTTCCAATACAACACATCAGCAGCAGACGACTTTTAACCTTTCCATATACAACATTGTGACAAATGGAGAAATTGTTCATTATGAGCATCTTGTCCTTTTGCCACATAACAATGTTTTTCTTAAATTGTCTGTAAAAATACTAAGTTGAATGAATACTGTACTTCACTAGAAGCTGGAAATAAAGTTTAAAATGAAAGGAACGGCATTAGAAAAGCCTTACCCAAACTATTTATAATACGTATGTACATTTGCTACTACAGTCCTTTTCTCAACTATATGTGTCCTTATTGTTTGTTTATACAATTGTTATGTTATTATTGTTTGTTTATACAATTGTTATGTTATTGTTTGTTTATACACTTGTTATGTTATCGTTTGTTTATACAATTGTTATGTCATTGTTTGTTTATACAATTGTTATGTTATTGTTTGTTTATACAATTGTTATGTCATTGTTTGTTTATACAGTTGTTATGTTATTGTTTGTTTATACAATTGTTATTTCATTGTTAATATTGTACAAAGGGGGTGAACCTGAGTATCCAAACCAATATTGAAATACGAATTCTTCTTTTTCTTTTTACTACAAAGAATATTAATTGCTGCCATGCTTTTTTACTAAAATTGAACTGTTGGTCAGCTGTTTTGACCGATCTGGGAAAAGCCTCCCAAGTCGGCACACTGTGATAGCGATACCTATGGGAACCTTGTACTCTAACAATTGGATATAAAAAGCAACACTAATGGGGGGCCTTATGCTGGACTTCTTATATTTCAAATAAAACTTGTGTACTTTACCAAGTACTAGACATTTACCCCTCACATGTAAACGCATATTGAGATATCTGAAGCAGATGGATTTCTAAAAACACTGTGGAAAAATGGAAAATACCTCATGATTTCTCCTTTTGCTCCAATTTGTTCACTGTATCCTTTCAATTTAATAATATTTTATATCGGTCTTATGTGTACGCAGTAGTTTTTACGCATCTGAAGCAGATGACTTTAAAAAACGTTGTTGCAATCTGAGAAAGTTATCATGAAGAGCAATTTCTCCTTTTGCCAACATGTTTTCATCTCTTCAAATTTCCATCGGTCATATGTGTAGGCAGTAGTTCCACAGACTTAATACCTTGGTAATCTGGGATATCCAAACTTTACTCATCGTTGAATTAGATATGTTGATTGTTTTGTGCTTTACACCGCTTTCAACAATTTTTCAGTTATATCACGGCGTTTCCTGAGTAAGTTATGAGTACTACTGGCCCATTTATCTTGACACCAGCCAGTCAGTCGTAATGCTAAGCCCCAAGGATGACAGACATTTCTACTATTTATAAAGTCTTTGGTATGACCCAGCAAGGGATCGAACCCGCAACCTCCTCAATTAGATATGTAGAGAAGGTAGTAAAATAGTTTACCATTTCCCACATACATACGCTAGTTAACGCACCTGCAGCAGACGACTTTTGAAAACATTGTGCCTATATATAAATATTGGAATTATATTAATTGAATATAGTTGATTTTTTAAGCGAAGGATAAATTGTTCATCATCAAGTGCAATTTCCCTTTTTCCAATTGTATTCAATTATTATACTTTCATTTATTGAGATAGACTAAGCATTGTTTCTACTTTAGAGTTTTCAAAATCGTCTGCTGCAGATTCGTCGTATGTGTGAATGTGTTAACTCTTTCCCTCATATAAACGCTTGCTAACGCCTCTGCAGCAGACGGCTTTTTGAAAACATAGTGACAACAGAAGAAATTGCTCAAAACGAGCGATTTCTCCTTTTGCCACGATGTTTTCCACTTTTAGTCATAGATTGTCCATTCAATTATAGACATTTTCTATTTGTTGACAAAATATGTTCAAAACCGTCTGCTTCAGAATTGTCGTACGAGGGAAAAGGGTTAATAGACTCGAGTTCGACGGTCTAAAATGGTCGGTTAATGTGTTATTACAAATTACTTCCCTTTAATATGGTTTAGCTACGCTTCAAATGATCAAACGAAGCTTATTCGACTCTTAAACATGGAGAATTAGATATGTGAAGTTGTTTAGGGTTTTACGCCGCTTTCAACAATTGTTCAGTTATATCACGGCGTTTCCTGGGTATGTATGTTACGGGTAAGTCCATTCATTCTGACGCCAGCAAGTCAGTCGAAATGCTAACCCTGCAACCCTGCGGGCCAAGGAGGACAGCCACTACTACCATATCTAAAGTATTTGGTATGACCCGGCCGGGGATCGAACTCGCGACCTTCCGCAACCGAGGTGGACGCTCTACGTTTACACCACCGAGGCGGTTAGCATCTTTAAAGCAAAAAAGACTTTTTGTTTATTTGTTTGTTTGTTTGTTTATTTGTTTGTTTGTATATGTATGCCGCTTTCAACATATAATGTCATACAGCGGCGGACAGGCAAGATGCTATTGGTCCCACATCTTATATTTACATTGATATAAGAATGTATAAGGTATGAAACCCATACCGCCCCACCTGCTGGAGCTCAACAGTTGCATTGACTTAAAGCATGGAGACCCATTTATGCGGCTCTTACAGTTCAAGCAATGGTCAAACTTTGTCTGTCGTTCTTATTGAGGGTCCCTCATCCACAGGGACCGTACGCATGTGCAACAGCCATCGAGATCTAACATGTATAAGGTATGAAACCAATAGCTCCCACCCGCCAGAGCTCAAGACTTGCATTGACTTCAAGCCTGGAGACCCATTTATCCGGCTCTTACGCTTCAAGCAATGATTAAACTTTGTCTGCCGTTCTTATTTCCAGGGTCCATCATCCACAGGCCATGTATGCATATGCAACAACCATCGAGATAAAACATGTATAGGGTATAAAACCCATACCGCCCAAATGCTGGAGCTCAAGAGTTGCATTGACGTCAAGCATGGCGACCCATTCAATCAATGGTCAAACTTTGTCTGTCGTTCTTATGGAGGGTCCCCCATCCACAGGGACCGTACGCATATACAACAACCATCCAAATTGCAATAGCAGCGGCGTAATTCCTATTTCTTTGGCTGTTTCAAAATGTTAGACTGCTGGGAAGCAGAACGTGGCTACTTCAGGTGTGAAGTGTTTTAGGAAAGAAAGAACTCTTGAGAACATTCATGACTTTTAAGTCTCTTCAATAGCCTTTGTCATCCCTTCTCCAACCCACTTGTAGATTCTGGAATATCATATTCGACTGCTGTAATACCATTAAAGGTTAGCTTACTTATAAGATCAAATTGATCATTGGAATGACAAAAAATATGAAGTCAATTATCAAAAAAAATACCACAAAATAACTCAACAAACTTATCTTGTAATTGGTATTTATGTAACAAAATAGATCAAGACTTTCTGATACATGTGTTTAGGTTAAGAAAGTGAAGCGACCATCCTCTTACACAAAACATCTTGGGAGCGAAAAACGTTTAAACTTTTGAACTTTTAGTACAAAGGATGCTGTCAAAATGCTACTTTCTGGTCAAAGAGAAATGGCGGGAAGCGGGACAAAACCGCATCAAGAAATCAAAAAGTTTTCCGTGGTCAAAGTAAACAATGGCCGATGGTCAATCGGTCATCGAGAAGGCGATTCAAGCATAATTGAGTTTGCGACTTACGAATAACTCAATTTGTTAAATGGGAATTTTATCAGGGTTTAATAAGGGGTTATAATGGTGGAGGGCTTTTCAAATAAAAGCTACCTGGTAGTTCGGTTAGACTGACCGAACAGTCTCAATTACAAACATAAAAACACCATGAATATTATGGCCTTGGGGATGTAACCCTTTGCAGTTTTATACCAGTTCAAAACCTTCTCCTGAACACGTGGTTTAGAATATAGACCTACAGCGGTAGCCGGACAAAATGTCAGCGGACAAAATGCCACAGGACATAATATCCACGGAAAAAATGCCACAGGACATAATGTCCACGTCCAAAATGTCACAATATGAAAAGAGCCACAGTTTATTTCGAAAAACTTGTATTGTGAAATATAATGTTAAAGCAGCACACCACAAGTGGCAACAGTATTTGAGTGAAACAGTTCATGATTTATCACTTTTATCAGTTATCCACACATCCCATTTAACATCCTGGCATCCTATAACACTTGTGGTGTGCTGCCTTAACATTATAATTCACAATAAAATGTTTTCGAAATAAACCGTGGCATGTTGTCCTCTTTTCATATTGTGGACATTATGTCCTGTGGCATTTTGTCCGTGGACATTTTGTCCCGGATTCCTCATTAACACGTGGTTTAGAATATAGACCCTACATCATCTGGCAACCGTCCTGTTTCAAGTGAAATTGGTTTTGCTTTTTATAACAGGGTAAACACTTAGGTAATATACCATCTATAACCTATAAAACGGTTTTGATTGTGTTTGTATTCAACGCCGCTATCAACAACAATTGTTCAGTTATATCACGGCGTTGCCTGGGTAAGTTACTCGTACCACTGGTCCGTTTATCCTGACAAAATCCAGGCTGTCGTAATTCTAAACCCGCAACCCTGAGCGCCAAGGAGGACAGCCATTCTTACCATGTTAAAAGTCCGGCCGGGGATCGAACCCGCTACTTCTCGCACCCGAGGTGGACACTCCACCACTACACCATAGAAGCACCACATAGCACAGCGGGGAACTCGTAAGAACAACACACAACTTTTGCGTTTGTATGTTAATATATTTGTTCTTTTTCTTCTATTGAAATTGTATAATTTATTTGTGTAGTGTAAAATCTATTCTACGATATCTCCGAACATGGAGGCAATAAAGAATTGTATTGTGTATTGTATTGTACCTACGAAACGATATTTCAAGGCAATGTGAGTACATGAGGTGGGAGCAACACCTGTCACCAATGTTGGTCTATATTGTATGCATATTTGTTTGGCCCTTTCCCACATACAACACAATCTGCAGCGTCCGACGTTCAATTATCCGAGCAAAGTTATAAAATATCTCTAGAAATAATTATTTAATTAGTGAAAAGAGTTGAAAACATTTTTGCCACAATGTTTTCGATAGTCGTCTGCTGCAGAGGCGTCAGAAAGCGCCAGTATGTGCAAAAGGGTATAAGTCATCCATTATTTAAATTTTAATTATATTTCTAGGGAATTAACATGATGTCGATTCTTGGTTTTAATGTCTATATATATAATATAGTAAGAGACTGCATATGGATATAGTGAATAAACACCACATGCAAGAATGTGCTCACAGCCAATAAGACAGTAATAACATTTTATTCTTTTGCTGGTTTGTCCTTTATCGCATAAAGACGCTTTCTGACGCCTCTGCAACAGACGACTTTTTAAAACCATTGTGACAAAAGAAGAAATTGCTCGAAACGAGCAATTTCTCCTTTTGTCACAATGTTTTCAACTATTTTTCCCAGTTATTATACATTTATTTATAGATAATTTCCGTGTTTTTTACCTGGAGGTTTTTAAGGTCGCCTGATTCATATGTCCTGTGTGCGGGACACGGGGAGTAAACGAGCCGTCAAGATGTACACTTATTCATATATTACTAACACGTACTTGTTAGAAGCCTTTGTCAACTTGTCGTGTCGATTCTGATAAGCCTGGACTGGTCTGAAACTACAGCCCAGAAATGTAAATATGTTAATTTTCTAACGCGCTGACTGGAGAACGTTGTTTAGAGCCGACATATCAGTTTAATCACGGCGTTGCGTAGTTCAATGACCAGTTCTAGATATTTATTAGTCTGGACGTCTACGCCACAGTTCTGGTGCTGTTGTCCTTTAAGCACTGAGTGCGTTAGTGAGAGAGAGATCACTACAATAATTTTTAGAACATTTCGTATGTTCTGACTTGGGGATTGAACACTGTTCTCCCATATGATAAAAACAATTTTGTACAACCGACACCCCCCACCCTATTTATGCAACAAATTTAACATCCAGTGATTTTTAAACGAGAAGCTGGAATTGAAATGCAATTATTTGATACAGTCAAAACCTGGGTAACGGTTTCTAAGGAATTACATTCACTGCTGAAGCGACAAATTGTGGACGTTACGAAAGGGAGAACATTAAGATTTGACCCAGAGCCCTACTTCTAGATAATGGTTATGTACCTATACAATATTAAGATCTAATTGAGTGGTCAAACATGACATAACCTTAATTACATGTATATACAATGTGTAATTATACGCCCACTGTCTTATCTTTATTGGCAATAAACATTATTGTAGCATTATTAGAGTTAACTGTAGCAGTAATTGCGACAGCATGTGCGGAACCATTTAACCGTTTACTGTCATAATATGTTGTATTGTATTTATACGCAGTACATTTTCATGTATACGAGGTACATTATAAGTTATTGGGTTTGTTACTGACCCACTACGGAAATGTAGGATTAATAGGGGGCGAGGCGATAGCCGAGTCCCCCTATTCATCCAACAGACCCCCTATATTTCCGTAGTGGGTCAGTAACAAACCCAATAATGTATTTATTTCGTCGACCACTTTAAACTGAACTATACTATAACTTGTTGATATGTGTTGGTAGCATAATATGACGTCATGAGTAAAATATCTATCAATATTGATTAAAGAATTAGAATAGATATATTATTTATAAAAATACACCGGTTCAACATGAACACATTTATTTCAATTCATTTCATTTATTTCTGGGTAACTGGTAACATTTGAGTGCCACTTTACGAAAACAAACCTTTGAACTGACTTTTTTACTTTACTCACCCCCTATGGAATTTACTCACCCCCTATAAAAAATATAGAGGGTCTGCACGTGACACGCTTTAACCAATGAAATTGCTAGAATTTCGTGCGAGGCGAAATAAATTCCATTTGACATAGTACATTTTGCATGATATGCAGTGCCTTTTCTTTTGAATATGGTGGTTATTGAATAATATGCAACTTGTAAAAGTGTGTAGATACAAAAGAATAACCATTATATGGTATGCAAACAGCGTCATATGCAATACAAACAACATTATATGCAGTTCAAATGACATTGTATTCAGTCGGTGTTACGAAACATGTGGTGGTAATTTTGATTATACGCAGTTGTTTTACCATTATATATGGAACGCCGGCACTGTCTTTAGACGTGATGAAACTCCATTATTATGTCTGTTTGTTATTACATTATGTACATCGATCTTTACATGTTGTGCAAACATATTTATATTATGTCAGTATATGGTTATGTGTTGTGGTTTTGTACTTATATTCTGACAGTTTTTATTATATTATGTAGTTACATCTTTACATTATGTAGATACATCTTTATATTATGTCGGTACATCTTTACATTATGTAGATACATCTTTATATTATGTAGATACAGCTTTATATTATGTAGATACATCTTTATATTATGTCGGTACATCTTTATATTATGTAGATACATCTTTATATTATGTAGATACATCTTTATATTATGTAGATACATCTTTATATCATGTAGATACATCTTTATATCATGTGCTTGCTTTATTATATTATGTCCATACTTTATTATATTATGTGGATACATCTTTACATTATGTAGATACATCTTTATATTATGTGGATACATCTTTATATTATGTAAATACATCTTTATATTATGTAGATACATCTTTATATTATGTAGATACATCTTTATATTATGTATATACATCTTTACATTATGTCCATACTTTATTATATTATGTGGATACATCTTTACATTATGTAGACACATCTTTATATTATGTGGATACATCGTTATATTATGTAAATACATCTTTATATTATGTAGATACATATTTATATTTTCAATAACTCTCCTAGTTTAATAGATTGAAGAAGATTGGCCAAGGAGGCCTGTTGCCACGGCGACGCCATTTTAATTGTTTGCTTTACGGGCGTTACCCTTTACGGATCACATTACCGTCACATTCCGTACATTCGCGCTTTAATTTCCGGTGTCAAGGCGGAATATCACCCTGCTTAAACTATCCACAACATATAACAACGTTTGCACATCATATAAAGTTACCACAGATAGCACCACAAGATGTAATAACGTCACGACAGAATATAAGAAAAACAACTTTGGGCAAATATATGAGCAATCTTCTACCAAAACCAACCTTTCTCAACACTTTCCCTCATACAAAAAATTAGCAGCAGACGACTTTGAAAACATCTAGTGCCAGACACAGAAAACCTCTATAAATGAGGGTGTAACTACTAAAGAAAATTTGAAAGCCGTTAGCTATGTCGGTGGCGACACGGGCTGTCAATCCGGGGGTAATGAGTTCGAATCCTAGATCGATCTACATTCTTTTCGACGTTTGATAAAAAAAAGTCAATGCGACAAGCGTCATTCGTCTTCCTTCTTCAATGGGCTAACAGTAAATGTGGAAAAGCAGCCAGTTGCTTGGAAATACATTTGTGCGGGGAGTACTGATGTGAGAAAAGCCAGGAAACATATGGGTAGGCGAATTGGCTGTCGTGATATGACTGAATAATTGTTGAAAACGCCGTTAACACCGAAACAATCAATATATTAAAGGGCTCACTGGCGCCATGCAATGTACAGCGTGATTTGCTTGTAAAGTGTCCGAACAAATTAACAAGCCTTCTGGCTATTGTTAAATTATGGCCTCTCGGAGCTAACGTTCGCTATAAACCTGTCAAATTCCTTGATTCGCGCACGTTTAATTTACAGGGCACGAGACTGTATTATAGTCATTATAAGGTATATACTTTTGCTTAAATAGTAGCATTTAGAAAATGACAAGTTAATTTAAATTCCTGATTAACGAATTATACCGTAAATAAGATACTACTGGTCATTTTAAAACTATATACCCTTTACCTTCATGGTTTAACCCTTTTCTTCATGTAGACGCTTTCTGACGCCTCTCCAGTAGACGGGTTTTTGAAAACATGGCGACAAAAGAAGAAATTGCTCAAAACGAGCAATTTCTCCTTTTGTCACCATGTTTTCAAATCTATTCAACTATTGTTCTTTCATTTAAAGGGAGTTTCCAATTGTGCTTCGGTTATGTTTTCAAAGTCGTCTGCTGCAGACTTGTTGTATGCGGGAAAGAGTTAAGGAGATTGGGGTGGGGAACATACACTTGAGGGAATGCAAGTCACAGCACAAGTGACAGAAAAGTGTGCAAATATGCATTTTTTTTTTAGAAAAGTCCAACTATTCGGCATCCGAAATATTTTCTTTCCGGAAATGGTCCTTCAGCGAGTCTCTTGAGTCGGAGGTTTCCTAGAGTTTATCTGTTTTGGCAGCCTGTCCTACGTTTCCCTTTCCTACATACAATAATTCAGAGGTACAGATGTTTTCATGCTTACACAGATGTACAGATGTTTCCATCTTTCCAGCAATCCGCCGTGACCGAGGGGTTTAGCGTCGGGGATTTGAAACCGGGCATTATGGGTTCGATCCCCTGTCGCGGTGGTCAAAATGGAAAACCCTGGGGCAAGGCACATGTTCAAGCCTTTTTCCCTTTTTTTTGTTATCCAGGGATCATGAATAGTCGCCAAGATATAAGTGCAATAATGTTGAAAGCGGCCTGAAAACCCCAGTTAAACAAACAAACAAAATAGATGTTTCCATAGCTCTAGTTAAACCGTTTCACTTAGCTTTTCGCAGTACTGAGACCTGTCTTTCATCTAGATGGCTGCTAAATGCTGCATCTCAAAACATGGTCCAATAGGCTAGATCTATGTGGAAAAGCAGCCAGTTGCTTGGAAGATTGTTGTGTGGAGGACTGGTATGAGAAAATCAGGAAATGCATGAGTAGGTGAACTGGCCGCCGTGATATAACTGAGAAATTGTTAAAAACGACGTTAAACCCCAATCAATCAATCAATCAATCAATCAATCAATCAAAACATGGTTTAACCCGTTCCCACATTCAACAAATCTGTAGCAGGCCACTTTGAAAACCTCTTGGTAAAAATGTGAAAAACTCTCCACATATGCGAGTTTTATGATTAAACAGACTTGTAAACATTGTGGCAACAATGATTATGTGCAATTTCTCCTTTTGCATCAATGTTTTCAAAAGTTATCTACTGTAGATGCGACTACATCGTGCCACAAAGCAGCCCAAGTTTAATTGTGATCTTAGATTATGTTTAAAATGAGGCTTCGTCTTAACAATGGTAATTTATACGTATTTTTGTTAACCATTTCCAACGAATCTCCAGCAGACGACTTTTGAAAACATTGTGGCAAATTTATCCAATTGTCAGAATGTTTTCTTTCAACTCTATACGATAATTATACTTTCAATTATAGATATGTTCTATAGTTCTGCCTGGATGTTTTTCAAGTCGTCTACCGCAAATGTGGGAAAGGGTTACCATTGAAAAGTGCAGCAACATCTTACAAAGAAAGTTTACTTTTCTTGGACGTACGAAACAAAGAGAGAATAACCATCGCAAATTGGTTATTAGGTCTCTGGAGCCCTGAACCAAACAATGTAGTGTAGCGATGAATGAATAATCGCCCACTATTACGGTAAATAGGTAGATAGTTTGATCTTTGCGGTTTTCGTGTCTATGACAATATCTTTGTGGGAAACCAACCACATTGTCCTTTGTAATGACTTTGTAGATGTAATTATAATAAGACGGAAAAACCGCAAAACGTCATTACACAAACTATCCTGAATTACATCGACTTTTGAGATAATTCACTCACCTGTATACCATGGTTTTGCTTCATTTAAAATTGAAATTGAAAAAAGAAATAAACCTTATAAGTACTATTTGTTAAGAAGCAATTTCACGATTACATACTGTCCATCCTGTTGTATTGTGCTGGCCAAACCTTCAAACGTGTATACTTTTCTAGTTCAAATATATTCGTAAACCCTTCCTTTCCGAACTACAGACGCATTTTGACGCAATTTGAAAACATTATGACAAAAGGGGAATTTGCTCATGGTGGGCAATTTATGTTTTTGGTACAATGTTGTCAAATATTCAATAATCATATCATTATATTTAAATACTGTCCGTGTTTAGGTGAATGTGTTCAATAGGTTGTCTGTTGTATGTAGGAAGGGGGGGGGGGGGGGGGGGGGGGGGGGGGGGGTAAAGGTCAAACTACGCTAAATACATCCGCTGACTATAGTCCCTAAAGAACCAACTTTGTTTGCGTAGAAATGAGTGTATACCATCACCAGAATGTATTGAATATACGACATTGAGTTTAAATGCATTGTGAATGTGTACAGGAGGCACTGGAAATGATTAATTTGATCACTTTTAGTATTTTGACCTTGTTTGAAAGTAAAAGTAGAGAATGCTAAACACCGGTTTTGTCCGGGCTCGATTTGGTCCAAAATAACGGTTACCATTTTCGCCTGGTGAATTCTTTCTTGCATAATGCATGACCCCACATTTTCTTTGGATTATTTTAAAGCTAGGAGATAACTCTTTTAGATGATATATGGTATTCTACATGAGAAACGCTTAGAAAGTGTGACAATTGAGGACTGAAACTGGTCGATTTACATGGAAACAAAGAAGGATTTTTGTTGGTGTATTGTAACCTAAAGCTCATACTACTAAAAAATGGTCAATACAGTTTCATCGCAAAAACATATCTCTCCAGCAACAAAGTGTTGTAGTCCCATGTTGGGTCTGACCCCGCTTTCATGTGAACTGAACTCGAGACCTTTGGATCATGAGACCGTAGCTCAATCCCTCTCACAATGCGTTTACTATCAAATGAGCTGCGCTACAGGAAAACAAACCTTAATGTAATTGTTACACGTGTGATAAAAGAAACACCGACTGCCAATCCATGCTAAAGGATCACAATCAATACTATTGTACAGACGTTTTCTTTAAACTATTCTATCACTTATAATGGACAGTGCATATCTACATTACAATGCGTGGATGTATTGGCTGATCTAGACCTTCACCGGTCGTGGATGCATAACTTTTGGTTCTTTCAGAGTGCCGCTCCATTATGAATTGTTCGATGTATATATGCCGATAATCGAGTATCGCAGACACGTTCTAACCACGTGTTCATATTAAGTGCACGAACAGGAATAATAAATAATAGTATCATAACCTGACGCTTTGAACTCATCTGTAGCACACGCATTTTGAAACCATTATGACAAAAGGTATACTTTCATACTTGATAAGCAATTTCTACCTTTGCCACTGTTTCAGCTCAATTCATTATTTCAAAAAAGAAATCGTCTGTTGCGGAGTTTTTTTTATGTGGGAAGGGGTTAACAAAAGAACGTACATCTGAAAGACAAAGACGATAATATTGTAGGTACCAGAATAAGTTGGCCGTTTTGAACCTTTTTCCACCATTCCAATATGTTCTAGATAGGAGAAAACTGTTTCACACAAGTACAATTATGTACACAGTAAGATAAACACGACTTATGACAGTCTCTGAGAATTACTACATCACCTCGGGAACCATTTATTATCAATTTCTTTGATGTAATATTTCGTCTGAATTGGGAAATAGCATTATGTTAAAACAGAGTTGAAACCATTGTTTGAACAGAACAGCGCGCTCGTTCTGAGTAGTTTCAAACATTCCGACACATTTTTCATCAAAAGTCGTCTTTTGACATATACTATACAGAAGAAGAAAAACCGATCGTGAGATAATGTGTACTATGTCGAAAGACGCAGACCCTAGTTAATAACATTCTAAGAATATTTTCTAACCTCAATACACCAACCCTGTTCTAAAATGGATTAATTTGTCCAGTACGATTCATAAGCTTTGGAGTTGAAAAACAGTATATGACCCATTGCATGAGAAAAGGTACACGTAGGCTTTTATGAAAAGTATATGACCCATTGCATGAGAAAAGGTACACGTAGGCTTTTATGAAAAGTATATGACCCATTGCTTGAGGAAAGGTACACGTAGGCTGTTATGAAAAGTATATGACCAATTGCATGAGAAAAGGTACACGTAGGCTTTTATGAAAAGCATATGACCCATTGCATGAGAAAAGGTACACGTAGGCTTTTAAGAAAAGTATATGACCCATTGCATGAGAAAAGGTACACAAATTCCAACCTGTAACAATTTCTCATGCACCAGCTTATATAATCCCTGATTAATTCAGAACGGGATCCGGGTGCAACATAGTTGTCAAGCGTTTATTTTTTAGCAGAGGTCCAGATAAGGAGGCGTATACAGATCTTTTCCCCACAACATCTCTCTTATCATCCAACCAAACCCTATGCTGTGGGTACTCAAAAGAATCGTCTCAGTGAGACGATTCTCTTGAGTACCCACACCATATGGTTATAAGGTCAAACAAGGATTTTTAGAACATGCAAAACGCCCCTTATCTAGAGCGCTGGTTTAATATGTACAAAGGTACCTTTAGCGACGGTGTGTAGTTTCTACTTCAAATATGGCTAGGCATTCATAGCAAAGATAAATGGTTTATTGATACAGATAGCTGTCCCAACACAAAACTCGCTGTCTGGAAACAAAAGGAGGATCCAATATCAAGATAATGGCCACTTCTTTCCACCAAAAATGATTCTATATGTACATTCGATATCACAATGACATTCAGGTCTACGAAACAGGATTCCCTCCGCTTCCGGCTTGGTATAATAATATATCAACTAATGCAACGGAAACTTCAGGAACGTCCCGGAAAAAAAAACGACTGAAGTCTGCGCCGTGTTATTTCCCCAGATACCAAGAAAACAAATTCGCAATTATTTATAATACGTCTATAAAAGCTGAACGTGTTGGATAACTATGGAGGCAAGACTGTCCCAATTCTGTTATCCGTTTGAGGTGTTATAAAAACACTTTCCTCAAATATAGACCTTTTCAGCGCCAATAGCAATATAAAAGGCATGTCGAGGGTTTGGCGTGAAACGGTTGTAACTAAAATTGGTATTTGTTTCACCAAGGTTAATCACCTCACCATAAAGTCTTTATAAGCGTTAAATCATTTTTCTTGGTAAACAATGGAAATTTAGGTGACATTGCTCCTTCTGAGCAATGGCACCTAAATTTTCATTGTTTACAAAGGGGTCAAAATTGCCCATAAACCAGGGTTTTCAAAATAGGTCTTTAGTTACAACCGTTTCACGCCAAGCCCTCGATGTGCAGTCAATACAGATCAATGTGAGTCGGCCCGTAACGAGCTGTCTCACCTGAAAACAGCAGTGCTTGCCTCTTTGATATCAAAATATTCCAAAACTCTTAATACATGAAAAATATGGTCACCCTAACTTGAAGATGGAAGAGTTTACTTTGGGAAATTCAGCGCAGAGAGGGCACAGCATGTAACATAGTGGTATTTAAATTGGTTTTGGGTTTAACGACGTTTTCAACAATAGTCCAGCATTATCACAGCACCAAAGTGTTTACTTGCAATTTCGCCTTTTGATTATAATTCATTTATAAATATTTTCTACATTTTGACAAGATGTTATAAAAAGCCGTCTTCTGCTGATGAATCTCGTGCGTAAAAGGATTAACTCTTTCCCTCATACAACACTTCTGCAGCAGACGACATTGAACATATTTTGTCAAAACATAGAAAATCTCTATAATTGAATGGATAACCTATGACTAAAAGTGGAAAACATTGTGACAAAAGGAGAAATTGCTCGTATTGAGCAATTTCTTCTTTTGTCATTATGTTTTCAAAAAGCCGTCTGCTGCAGAGGCGTCAGAAAGCCACTACATGAGGGAAAGGGTTAACACAGTTTTTAGGAGGCATTAAGAAACGGCTGTAGGAGAAAGAGGGTTTAAGTGCAGTACATATACAAAGCTGACACAGAATGCTCAAGAGAATTCTCATTTGCTCGTTCTCTGGTAAAATGTGTAAAATAATACTAAATATTGAATGTATAAAGACTATTCGCTGTATTTAAATTCAGAGACGCTATAGGTTCATGGTACACTCAATTTGGAATGACGAAAATAGTAATAGTATTAAGATATTGTACTTTCGTGTCATATAACTTAGAATGACGAAAACAGTAACAGTATTAAGATATTACTTTCGTGTCATATTACTTGGAATGACGTAAACAGTAATAGTATTAAGTTATTTTACTTTCGTGCCATATAGCTGGTCATTTCACGATATTTCTTGTTCAATTGTTTAATGAACTGATGGCTTTCTAATGTTAGAAAAGTGTCACAATGACAGAATGGGATAGGTAGTCATTTGTCAGAATAAAAAAAAAACCTGAAATGTCTGTACACATCTGTATAAAGAAATGGAAGATAACCCACCAACCAACCAATGTCAAGTGTCTGGGCTTGGACGATTCCATATTTTGACCATCCTCTCACAGACATCAAACCCGGGACCCATGGGTCACACAGCCGCCGTTCTATCCCTGCACCACCACTGCCCCACTCCCCCCATTAAAATGGCATACTGGTAAAAGGAAATTCTCTGTCATTCTGCCTGATAGCAAACATGAACGGAAAGCAGAATCAGAATTTATTTTGGTAACAAAAATGTCCGAAAGGTAGAACAAACTACGCTCTCTATAAAAAAATCCTTCTTCAAACAAATATGCAGCAGACTGCTTTCAGAACATCTAGCAGCACTGTAGACACTATCTACAAATAAAAGTATAAATAATTAAATATGGATAAGAGATTTTAAAGTTTTCCATTTTTTTCTAAACGGCATTTCACACAACATGTTCCAGGTAACTGAAAACCGTCCATTTGTGAAAAGCAAACGACGATAGTTAATATGACTTCTGTCAATCATTTGAAAGAATGAAAGTCCAAACTAGGGTTCGAACATGAGCGACACATGGCTTGACACATCTTTTCGTTACCAATCAAGCTATCGAATCTCAAGACCTTCGAAAAGGAGAGCTTCAGTGCCTAAAGTTCCATACACATGTTGATGTAACTTCGGACTTAAATTAGAATAATAACTTTAATACTGTTAGACACGTGGTACTCAATGCAACGCCCAATGGGGACGCTTGACTAAAACTAGGAACGCAATCAGATTGTTCTAATACATCGAGCACTCAGACAGGTTTGGCCGATTCAACCAATCAAATTACAGCTTTGGAATAGCACTCGCCGATCACTCAGTGAGTTAGGAGGATTTGAATATACCCCAAAATGCACAGCCTTATGTGTTTCAGCTCATTTAACTTTTGCTGTCGATTCAGTAGAAGTAGGACATAAATGTTAGTCCTTTCTATGTTTCAATGGTCATGAGTAGCGATAATGAGGGAAACATGTGCTTGTTTATGTAAATGGCATTTGTGCAACATGAAACAAATGACTTTATTATGTTTTCCGCTTCGTGATTCTTTTACACTTGAATAACATGAAAACCAAGAGGTGTGTGAAGTTAGCAGTCAGTTGGTTATTGGTAGTTGGTTATTCAATCTACTGCCAGAGTACGAATAAACAGCCAGCTAGTAGTTGGGTGTCCGCCATATTATCGAATCTATAGCCATGGGCGAATACCCAAACAGCTAGCAATTGGTTACACAACAAAGATTCAAAGCGCCTATGTTTGTTATTCAATCTACTGATTTGACTCTTTGTTGAATAACCAATTGCTAGCTGTGTGGTTATTCGTATATATCAGTAGATTCGCGCTTTGACTCTTTGTTGAAAAACCAATTGCTAGCTGTGTGGGTATTCGCCCATGGCTATAGATTCGATAATATGGCGGACACTCATATACTAGCTGGCTGTTTATTCGAACTGTGGCAGTAGATTGAATGACCAACTACCAATAACCAACTGACTGCTAACTTCACACACCTAAACCAAGTCAATGATAACTTCATATCAAGGAAACAAACCAGCAGTCGAAGCTGATGTTCCGCTGCTTTCAAAAGAAAGATCCGTTCCAGGAATTGGTTCCAGTTAAGAGATATATTCGAGTTATCGAATATACGACTTATCGGTACTCCACTGTATTGTATGTATACAGTGTTGACTTCACGAAAACAAGTTCAACGCACGAAAACAAGTTCAAATCTATGCGGACCCATTGCCCATCCCTGCTCAATTCCGGCATTGGTAATGTTTCCAAATTATAATTTTACGACGCATGTACTGTATCACTTGTCAACACGAACCCGTCATTTTCTAGAAATGTGCCGTTGTTGTGATATTGATGGAAGGTTTGTCAAAATTTAAATATAGCTTCTGGAACACTCAGCGACACGAACAGGTCCATTCCCTAGTCGTTTATCTGTAACTTACAATAACAAAATAAAGAAACTGCAAATACTTAAAACATCGGAATATTTATTTCATTTTAGATCTGTCATAACTTAGTGTTTTTTAAACAAACGCAATTGTAATATGTTCAAGAATTTTAAATTTGTTTTTTTTTCGAAAAGCTATTAAAAATATAAGTCGCGGGCTTCTGCCCGGCGACTAATCAATAAATTACGTTAACACGGTATTTTATATTAACCGTTCCAAAGAAAAACCACTATTGTGGACTCTGCGTAATGTATCGACAAAGATCAGTCTGCGCAGTCCGCGCAGGATAATCCAGGCCGAAACATTCCGTCTCAGGTGAATAGAGGTATAGAGAAATGATTTCTGAAACAGAAAATCCACAGGAGGCGAAAAGTATCTGTCCGGGTTAGCCTGTGCGGCATGCTTAGGCTGATCCGGTTCGATACTTTACGCACAGCACAGTCCATAATGTTGGTTTTCTCGTGAAACGGCTCATATATATATAAATTTAGATCGACATGCGCGTCCGTGCAAGTTGGTCTCCACTCTTTGTCAATTACTCACATAAATGATGTCTATATTAATTTAGAATAAAACATGTGCAGAGCTCTAGATAAGGGACGTTTTTCATGCTCTAAAATCCGTATTTGACCTCCAAAACCTATGTTGTGGGTACTCAAAAGAATCGTCTCAGTGAGACGCTTCTTCTGAGTACACACAACATAGGTTTTAATGAGTGCTAATAGAGATATAATATAAGAAAGCCCTATTCACTCCACCTTAAATTAGTCCTCTGATGTGCATGCAGATCTGTTATCATACACTTGTCACATACATGTTATGGTTGGTAGGCCTATATTCCTGTTGACTGGAACAAGTACCTTCTGCTGTGGTATTATATCCGCATTAAATGAACGCGCTTCACGTCTATCAAACTTCCATCAATATGGAAATCTTAATTTTTTAAATATTCCAATGTACGTGTTTAGAATACATTTTAGCGCAATAAAGAGCATTTTATGCATGTCGTAATTTACGACTTTCAAATAGCTTTGCGCACAATATAAAGCATAACGTATGTGGTAATTTATGACTTTCAAATACATTTGCGCACAATATAAATCATAAAGTATGTCGTAATTTATGACTTTCAAATACATTTGCGCACAATATGAATCATAAAGTATGTCGTAATTTAAGACTTTCAAATACATTTGCGCACAATATAAAGCATAACGTATGTCGTAATTTAAGACTTTTAAATACAGTTGCGCACAATATAAAGCATAACGTATGTCGTAATTTAAGACTTTCAAATACATTTGCGCACAATATAAAGCATAACGTATGTCGTAATTTATGACTTTCAAATACATTTGCTCACAATATAAAGCGTAACGTATGTCGTAATTTAAGACTTTTAAATACAGTTGCGCACAATATAAAGCATAACGTATGTCGTAATTTAAGACTTTCAAATACATTTGCGCACAATATAAAGCATAAAGTATGTCGTAATTTAAGACTTTCAAATACATTTGCGCACAATATAAAGCATAACGTATGTCGTAATTTAAGACTTTCAAATACATTTGCGCACAATATAAAGCGTAACGTATGTCGTAATTTAAGACTTTTAAATACATTTGCTCACAATATAAAGCATAACGTATGTCGTAAAGTACGAACAATATAGAGAAGGATCTACTTGCATGCCGTGTAATTTTTTATCTAACAGTGTATTTCATTAAGAACTCGTGCGCTTATTCTGGTGTTTATGCCTGGCAATGTGTGTTCTTTATTACGATTTAGATGCCCCTTTGAGATCACAGTATGTGCAGTAAAACGAACTCGCATATTCTATTCTGCTTTGATAAAGTGCACATCGGAGAATGACAGACATAATCAAAAGACCCGGGCCTACCTTTAAAACAATCATTTGAAACATTCATCCTAACAGTAAATCACTTGATTGTGTTCGTCATGAATAATTGCGATACACTTATAAAGATAGCAAACGACTGTCATAAACAACTAGGCATATAACGTATGGCGAAATGTTAACAGTCTACAAATACCGATGTCATTGTAATAAACGTCACATTATTACGTTAGAAACTACGTATGTATTTACAGTTTACACACGTGGACAGCGCTATAAATAGACTGGGTTGGGTTTTTTTGTACGTCTTTCAATTTTTTCATAGCGTGTCATGTATAAAGAATGTACCAAACATTGTCAGCTGGTCTCTAAACTCATTAAAGTTTAGATGGCAGACGTCTGTTACGTTACTGTATGGAAATAGTTCCGTCTTTAGTAGCACGTGAACAAAGATCACAGTGCAATATCGATGCGTGCAATATGGACTGATTTTGCATCCTTATTTCAAATGGAAAAAAAAAGAAGGAAACATAATAAACAGCTAGATTAATTACCAGTTGACTCGTGATAAATCGAGTATCTACTTTAACTCGACCCAATTGCTTAAACGGATCTCACTTTGGGACTGCTGTGTATGCTATTATCTTGATAGGATTTTCATCACTGAGGTTTCGCAATATCTAAGCTCCGGTAGCCCAGGGTTTGTGAGTTCGAATCCTAGCTGGGCCTTCATACTTTCCCATGGTTCCGAAAATTCAACGCGACAAGCTTCACTCGTATTAAACTAATAATTGAGCCGTTCTCTGAGAAAACCAACATTATGGCTTCCGCGTAATGTATCGAACCAGATCAGCCTGCGCAGTCCCCGCAGGCTAACCCGGGCAGACACATTCTGTCTCAGTGGGATAGAGGTATAGAGTAATGATTCCTGAAACAGAAAATCCACAGGAGGCGAACATTGTCTGTCCGGGTTAGCCTGCGCGGCATGATGCGGCTGATCCGGGTCGATACTGTACGCAGAGTCCACAATGTTGGTTTCCTTGCGGGACGACTCATATGTTTACAGTCTATGTGGAAAAAGGAGTCAGTTGATTGGAAATACTTTTGTGTGGAGTACTGGTATGAGAAAGTCAGGAACCAGATGGGTAGGTGAACTGACTGTCATATAGCTTTAACATTGTTGAAAATGAAGTTAAATTACAATCAATTTAATCAAGCTTTTCATAATGAACACGTAAGTATCACTAATTAACGAAAACTGAAAATACCCCGCAGTTTATTTAGTATGATATAGTGATCACTCGAACATTTCGGTAACTCGTTAATTATCGGCCCCCTTTCGATTTCGCTTTAATATCGCGTTTCCACTGTAATTAGATAAATGTTTTGTGCATCAGATTCAATTAGAATTTAAAGTTGCACTAACATTTAAATAGGAAAAAAAAAAGATTGAGCGGTTATTATATTATCTAATTCTACACGCTACGATAAAACATAACGCGAACAAAGGCCATGAATATAAAGGAAATCTTGTTATGTATTCAATGACAATAAAAAAAACACTCGACGTACGAAATTTTAATATCTTATTTCACGATGATGCGATGATTGGTTGCTGTGTGTGTGGTGTGTGTATTCATTGTGGCGCGTGGCTGCCACGCTCAGGTGACGTAAAACGCGGGAAAATCACATCTGCTTTTATGTTTTTTGTTAAAAAACCTCCTGTCGTTTTTATTTATATCCTTCAACAATAGTCTGACATTTATAAAAAATAAGGCCAAACATGTATATGAAAGTATTCATAGCTTTTTTTTTGCCACAATGTCTTTGTGTTTCAAATATCAAAGGTACGACGCAATATTATATATGCCGTCCCCCGAGAAAACTAACATTGTGGACTCTGCGTAAATGATCGACCCGGATCAGCCTAAGCATGCTGCCCAGGCTAACCCGGACAGAAACTTTTCGCCTCCTGTGGATTTTCTGTTTCATGAGTCATTACTCTAAACCTCCATGCCCGTGAGACGGAATGTTTCGGACCGGATTAGCCTGCGCGGACTGCGCAGGCTGATCTGGGTCGATACATTACGCAGAGGCCATACTGTTGGTTTTCTTGTGGGACGGCTCAATAACTATGGTGGTTTTTCTTTGTCTCGCTATTTAAATCTACTCTATCTACTGGTAACATCACACACCATGTTTAATTATTAAAGATGTGCTTTCAATTAAAGGGACTGAATCCCATATGAGAAAAAAGCGGGGAAAAAATATATGCACACTATTAATGTTGCGGAGATTTTTCGTTATTTTACATTGTAAAATCTACTGGGTTAGTAACCCAGTAAATCTAAAAATATCGCTTTATATTTATCACGTGATCACTACAACCGAATTGACAATC
Source organism: Serripes groenlandicus (assembly GCA_031761405.1). Classification (NCBI taxonomy): domain Eukaryota; kingdom Metazoa; phylum Mollusca; class Bivalvia; order Cardiida; family Cardiidae; genus Serripes; species Serripes groenlandicus. The sequence goes on from JASEVX010000002.1 coordinate 143,733,898, forward strand.
TCCTTCCCAGAGTTGTTGTTCCTTACACTCACGCATACATGAATGTAATAAGTCGATAGTGTTAGAGAATGCCGAATTGAATCCACAAATTCAAATGAGCAAGAGGAAATTCCATGGTATTTTTAAACGGGAAAACACGGAGCGAACGTTTTTTTAACTGCTTATTTCCTATGAAATAATGAAAAACAAGACTTGTACGACCTTCTACAACATTCCGTTACATATATATAGACGTATTTTGGATTAATTAGAATAAGTATAAAATATAACGATTTTGGACCATTATGGTGTTCAGTCCCTTAAATAACGGAAGAATACATTATATAATATAAACCCATCATTTGCATCTCGTAAAACCTTTCTGGCTTTGGTACACAACCTTGCACACTTAATATCAGTGTACATATGTATGTCCTATTTGATGTCAAATGATGGGCTAAGTCTATGTGGAAAAGCAGCCAGTTGCTTGGGAAGATTGTTGTGTGGAGTACTGGTGTGAGAAAACCAGGAAATACGTATGTAGGTGAACTGGCCGCCGTGATATGACTGAGAAATTGTTAAAAACGGCGTTAAACCCCAATCAATCAATTAATCAATTGATGTCAAATGAAGTCATGTTTTGAGTGGCATGCAATCTTGTGATACAGTCAGTTTTAAGTTGTATTGTTATTATTGCATAAATATAAGATTTATCCTGATTATTATCATTAAAATAACATTTTCCATTTGGAATAGTGTTAAAGAATCTATTCCTATCATTCACGGAGTAATATTGTATAAGTTAAAAGTCCAAAATCCTTTCTCTGTCATTTAAATACACTTTACCATCTGATGGTTACATATTAGCTGCGAGCTCTTTGTTATTGTGTCACATTGAATCAGCCTTAACATGCGAATCAAATGTCATCATGCTTTTGATTCAACCCTTTCCAACATGCGTGTGCGTTTAGACAAAATCTATAGCAGACGATTTTTTAATACATTGCTGCAAAAGGAATAATCCCATTGATGAGTAAATCCTCCGTTTGCCACAGTTTTTTGTTTATCTATATTCAATGATTGAACTTTCTTTCAGATAAATATTCAAAAGTGTTGCCATAATGTTTTTAAAGTCACATGGTTGCATCTCCATAGTCGACATTGAAAATCTAAGTATAAAGTATAATTATTGAATAGAATTGAAAACGGCTTTGAGCTATTTTATCCTGTTGCAACAATGTTATCAAGATTCGCTTGCTACGGACGCGACAAAATTCGTCTGCATGTTAAATAAAGATACGTCTGCATGTAGATATACACATCACCTTTCATATAGACTAATCCGGTGCGTACCTTTGTATACATAATCTCGTCCAAGTCTACACATCGCTTAACCCTATCACACATGCAGCAGGCGATATTGAAAACATCATAGCAAACAATAAATATCTGATTGGTCTACAATCTAGATCATTTGTTCATCATCTAGGTCAAAACTGAGGTTAAACAGCTATCGCCGAAAAAAAAAGAAAAATCTCTATAAATGGGAGTTAGAATATTAAATAGAGGTTAAGACAGTATGGCAAATGGAGAAATTGCTCAATATGAGCAATTTCTCCTTTTGCCACAATGCTTTCATTTGTCGTCTGCTGAAGAGGCGTCAGAAATCGTTTGTAAGAGGGAAAAGGATTAACGCGGTTGGATTTGTAGTAACAATCAATCATGAATATTTGATGGCGGTACTTTTCTGCCAGTCAAGCCTGGTTAGCTTTGTCATTATTTTAACAACAGCCACTATTTATCAAAGGGTACTAAGATTGATTCAAAACGTCGGTATAATCATTTATTGCTTTCATTGGACTAAGAACAAAACTACGCAGACGAGTTAAATATCCGGTAAAATCTTTTTTGATGTTGGGTCATGACATCTAGGTGACAATTATTTACCTAGATAAAAATAATAAGCGTAACTATATGAAAGAATAGTTATTTTAAGGAGAGGGGAAATTACTCAAATCCTATTTTAGACTTATGATTCATCTGTTCAGGTAAACAATACACCAAAACAAATCCTTCTTTGTTTCCATGTAAATCGACCCAGTTTCAGCCCTCAATTGTAACACATTCTAAGCGTTTCTCATGTAGAACACCATATACCATTGAAAAAAGTTACATATAAGCTTTAACAAAATCCAAAGAAAATGGAGGGGGGGGGGGGGGGGGGGGGGGATTCATGCATTATGCCAGAGAATTCGCCAGGCGCGAAAATGGTTACCGGCATTTTGGACTACATCGGTCCCGGACAAAACCGGTGTTTAGCATTCTCTAATTTCACCTTCAAACATGGTCAAAATACTAAAAGTGATCAAATCGCATCCTATACACATTTACAAGATATTTTAACTCAATGTCTTATATTAAATGCATTCTGGTGATGGTATACACTAATTTTTACGCAATATCAAATCGCATCCTATACACATTTACAAGATATTTTAACTCAATGTCTTATATTAAATGCATTCTGGTGATGGTATACACTAATTTCTACGCAATATCAAATCGCATCCTATACACATTTACAAGATATTTTAACTCAATGTCTTATATTAAATGCATTCTGGTGATGGTATACACTAATTTCTACGCGATATCAAATCGCATCCTATACACATTTACAAGCTATTTTAACTCAATGTCTTATATTAAATGCATTCTGGTGATGGTATACACTAATTTCTACGCAAACAAAGTGTTTTTAGACTATTTGGGTGTAGATCAGGATGACAGCGGATGCATTTGGCATAATTTGACCTTCATGGTGAATTCCATTGTCGTCACAATCAAAATTGAGACGTCACGGTCCCATTTAAAATGTTATAATCTGTCCTTTGCGACTAATCTGCATTTAAAATTGTATAATCTGTCCTTTGCGACTAGTTTCAATCCCAACAAGTCTGGGTCCAATTCCACCAACTTTACTTATCTCTAAGTAATATTTAAATACTTAAAAGCATATATCATCATTTTTGTGCTTCCCTAACATTTTAACACTTGAATGGTGGACTGTATTTATGTAAATGACTAAGTTGACATTATAGTTACTTTGCTGACTAAGAAATGATTTATATTTTACATTTTTATTAGTGGATCAAACATGATGAAATATGCTTTTAAGTATTTAAGTATTACCACTGAGTAAGGTTGGTGGAAGTGGACCCTGGACGTTCGCAAAATATCATCAATGTCTTTTTATTTCGCATTGCACTTGCCGATGTGCTGCAAATAATCAAAGATTCATGAGCAGATGCTAAGTTTACTGTGCAGACAGTATTTATAAATGCAAACTTGCAATTTTTATTTTCACGACCATGCTCACCGAGAATCTATTCTATTTGAAGTATAATAATTGAACAGAGGTAGGTTTTTTGGGGGTGCCATCTGTCTACGGATCTTGAACTAATAAAAGTTGTCCTTGTTTCTCTGTATAGTAAAGGAGCTGCACTCCAGAAACATATTTTATAGTCAAAGTTTTTAAACTGGTCAAAAGTTGCCTAGAAATATTAGATTCTTATTCTGGGATAATACATCTAAATATTGATCATTGATTCTTCATTTTTACTGGGTAGACATACCCAGTAAGCAAATTGTGTGTACATTTTCATGTCTTTCAATTGACAGTTTTTCAACATTTACTGCCAAAATAGTTTTGAAATACTTGTTAATTACTTTGTTATTAGCTATATTTGCAGAAGTTTCAACATTTCAAAAGTTTGATCACCATCTGGAGTTCAGCACTTTTAAAGTCGTATGATTACAAACTAGACAAGACGAATTTTGCTGCAAAGCGTCGAAGACGCCGAGCATGATTTTGAAGCATGACTTAAAGGAAGCAGATGCAGTTCAGTACATCTAAATAACCTGTGCAAACTAAATATTTTGAACAAGAAGGCCAAATGTCCCTTTATTTTAAACAAGAAGGCCAAGATGTGCCTATATTGCTGACCTGGCTACCATAGTATATAAGTAAAAGGTTATCAAGAGCAGAAGGGAAAGGGGGGGGGGGTCTATTCTCCTTCCAGTTTAGCAGAACTGATTACAAAAACGGGAGTATATAAACAAAAGATACAAAGTAATTTTAACAAGTTTAAAGATATTTATTATCAAAATTGAGCATTTATGAAATTAAAAGAAAAAGTTCACATGTGTAGTCAGCATATAGCAAGAATACAATGGTCTGAATGAACAAACTGTATGGGGAGGAACGTTTTAAGTTTAGAAATACAACTTAATTTTATAGAAACTCTTTTTTTAGGGCCGTAAACCAAACAATTAAAAACGCGTAGCCTTGGAAGTTGGGAGGGAAAAGTGAACTTTGTTTCTAAGCTTTGATGAATCGGGTTAGGGCCGTAAACCGAACTATTAAAAAAGCGTAGCCTAGGAAGTTGGGGAAAAGTTATTAAATACAAATTAAATGTGTCTAAAGTTTTGTAATAACGGTAGAAGACATACGTATTTTGTATCTTGTTGTTTCTTAAATCAGTTTATACAATTTATTGATTCCTAAAGGTTTTTTTTTTTTTCAACAATATAACAGAGTGTTTCTTAACAATAATAATGTTGGTTGCTCCCTTTTCGATTACGTCACCCCGTGGTACAACATTAAAACCTATCCCATACTAACGCCGCGCTTCCACGCGGCGTCAAAAATCAGATAAATAGTCAACGTATAATACAACGTTTGCCCTGGTCAGATGACACGTGACTCTTTTACAGTAGACTATTTAGTTTTAATATTCCAAGACAGTATATGTATCGGGCTAAATTTGTGCAATATCTAATTTACTAGAAATGTTCGTTCACGTAACTCATACATCAATTATCCAGAATGTTTACGCTTTTAACACGTCCAACAAACCTGCAGCAGACGACATTGAAAACACTTAGTTTTATTGTTGAAAAACTTATTTAATGAAAAATGCAATTATTAAATAGAGCTAAAAATATATAGTGGTAATTGGAGAAATTGTTCATTTTGTGTAATTTCTCCTTTTTGCCAATATGTTTTTCAAAAGTCGTCTGTTGCAGAAACGTCACTGAAAATACGTCTGCAAGTTGGAAAGGGTTTATAACATGTTTGTGAGATTTTATCCGTTTAAGGGTAAATTAATGACAATATTCTGTTTAGCTATTTTAAAGCGCCAATAGCAATATTGATGTTCGTGTTAGTCAGCTTGTAACGAGCTCTCTCACCTGAAATCATAATCAATTGCCAGTAAATTATCAAGATATTCCAAAACACTCGTGTTATACAACAAATGGGGTCGCCCGATTTCGAACATGGAAGAGAATACTTACGGGAATTCAGCGCTGAAAAGGGTTAGAGCCAAAGACCATTAGATTGTTGAGATTATGCTTCATATGTTACCATCAGCCTTCCTGGTTTATACCAACTAACCCTTTTCCACATGCAACATATATGCAGCAGACGACTTTGATAACATCTAGGTGGAACTGTAGACATTCTTTATTAATGAAAGAATAATTATTAAGTTGAAAACATTATATAATTATTGAGTTAAAAAACATTGTAGCAAAAAGCAAAAAGAAAAAATACTCATCATGAACAATGTTTTCAAAAGTCGTCTGCTGTAGATGCATCAACATGCGTTTACTATTATGGAAAGGGTTAGAGTATTGCTCCGAACAGAGATTGCGCTAACCGAGTAAATTAATCATGCACTCAGGCAGTAAATAATAAAAAACGAACCCGCCGCAGTGAATCAATATGCATAACAGAACTGACAATATTAGTCACGTTTGAATTCCTATAAAGCCATGGACATTTCAAAAGACGTCTGCCTCATACGGCAAGAACTCTGTGAAGTTGTAATACGATTTCATAACAGAAAGGGATGAACAAATTTGTCATGATTATAATTATAAAAAAAATGTGTTCGATTCTTTGGAAAAGAGTTCTGTGAAAAATTCAATCGAGCATAAAGAACAAAGTTCTCTATGACTGTTACGTGACTCATTATCGGACAAATCAAATGAGTCGTTCGATGATTACGTCATCGGATTGGTTCTCGGTACATTAACCCTTTCCCACATACATACAATCTGCAGCAGACGACATTAACGATATCTACTAAAACTCTTGAAAAATCTCTATAATTGTAGGTATGGTATACTTACTGAAAAAAAGTTGAAAACTTTGTGGCAAAAGGAGAAAATTGCTCGTTTTGTGCAGTTTCTTCGTTTGTCACAATGTTTTATAAAGTCGTCTGCTGCATATGCGTCTACAGGTGGGGGAAAGGGTTTAAAAACTATTCTTCCACCGTCCACAAACAGTAACGAAGCGTCGTCTCTGTTCGCCGATCAGGCGTTCAATCATTCCAGGAGCAACTGAAAAAAATGATTAATATTAACCCTTTCCCACATACAACAATTCTGTTGCAGACGATTGTTTGCCAAAAAATAGAAAATCTCTTTAATTGAATGGATAACCTATGACTAAAAGTTGAAAACATTGTGGCAAAAAGAGAAATTGCTCGTTTTGAGCAATTTCTTCTTTTGTCACTATGTTTTCAAAATTCGTCTAGAGGTGGGAAATGGTTAAAAAAACCTATTCTTCCGCCATCCACAAGCAGTTACGAAGCGTCGTCTCTGCTCGCGGGTTAGAAACTATTCTTCCGCCATCCACAAGCAGTAACGAATCGTCGTCTCTGTTCGCCGATCACGCGTTCAATCATTCCAGGAGTAACTGAAAACAATGATTAATATTAAAAGGATATTGTTCTAGCATACAGTCTAATCAGAAGCGCCAATTATGCGCATCAAAAGAGGGAACCATTTTTTCGTGATATGGCTCAGCGATTATATCGATGCTTTGACATTTCCCACTGAACATATCCCACGTCCACAGGGTTACGAATTGTATTGCTTTTGTTATATAATTAATACACGTTAATTGCCATTTTCCTGTTATATGCCAAGTGCATAACAGCGCCACACGAAATTCGATCTGCGGGAATTGATGACAATTGTCGAACCAGATCAGCATGCGCCTCCAGCAGTCATATCATGATATTTCCTGTTTGTCATCTAGTTGAACAATTACTGGTACCCTTGATGAACGTTCAGGACCGTTAAAGAAAACATTTGACTATTCAAATTAATCGGAACTCCTCGGGTAATTCCGTCATTCTTCATCATCCAATCGGAACTCCTCGGGTAATTCCGTCATTCTTCATCATCCAATCGGAACTTCTTGGGTAATTCCGTCATTCTTCATCGTGAAGCGTTCATTACTGAGGTACCGTCTATTGTAGTGTGGCATTTTGAAAAGCATACATCAGTTGGCTCCCAGATTTCAAAAAAAAAAAAATTCTGGAACCTAATTCAAAAGTGTCTCTACCTAACATCACCGTGGTCGAGTGGTTAGCGTCGGAGATTTGAAACCGGGTGTCCCGGGTTCGATCCCCAGTCGCAGCACGACGGTCATGGTGGAGTGCCCTTGGGCAAGGCACATTTTCCAGCCTAGTACTGGTTTGTTTACCAAGGGATCATGACTTAGTGCACTGTCACCGTAATATAACTGAATAATGTTGAAAGCGGCGTAAAACCCCAATAAAACAAACACAACCTAACCTCATCCCAAAATCAGTACGCCAATAATGTAGTGCAAAACAACTTGACTGATTTACGAATGCAAACATAAGCAAACGGCAAATAAATAAAATGAGATCCACACATTATTGGTTATCAAATTAAATCGCAAGTTTTATTATGTGCAAATATCATATTTGAATGTAATTATATTTCGATATTCCTACGCCTGACTTACCGTTCTTTTCCGCTGCAACTGTAACTTCCGTTGCGTCATTCTCAAGTTGAATAGTTTTCGGATAAACAACTTTGTGCAATTTCAATCGTACTTTATTTTGTTTTATCTTTATTGTCATTTATTTCGTTTACGGTCCCCATGCTCAGTCGGTATCGACGCAGAATATCTATCCATGTCATGTGAGTTAAAAACCCAGCTCGCCCAACATTCTTTCGGGGGATTTACCAAAGGTTAACGTGACATGCGTCATTTGGCGTCAACCAATTAAATTAAAAGAAATGGGACAAAACTGGTATATCAAGATAAACACACATGTACACAATCTCCTATAGACATGGCTTTCGATCCCCAGTCATGGCGGTCATTGTTGAGTACCCGTTGGAAATTCTCATCTTCAAGTCTAGAGCTGGTTGATGAGTTAGTGCCCCTGATGCCCTAATATAACTGAAACAGTGTAGAACCCAAATTAGACAAACAAAACAAAAGCACCTACAGACTTACTTTTTTGTGTGGAAGAAATAGACGGATTGATAAACAGGTAAAAGATAGACCAGCGAATATAAAGAGAATTAATTATAATTATACACTATACTTGTTTCCTCGGAATATTGTATTGTCTGGTCACGACTCATCTATGAATGCGTTTGTTTCCCTTTAGGAAAAAAACAAAGAGCACTTTAATAAAATATGATGTTGCCACTACATGTAATACCAAATGGATGCTGACATGCAAACTACACATCAGCCTGCCGCCTGTCTACCTGCAATCGGTAACCATCTGAGCCGTCCCACGAGAAAACCAACACTGTGTACTCTGCGTAAAGAATCGACCCGGATCAGCCTAAGCATGCCGCGCAGGCTTACCCGGACAGACACTTTACACCTCCTGTGACTTTTCTGTTTCAGGAATAACTACTCTATACATCTATCCCCCTAAGACGGAATGTGTCGGCCGGATCAGTCTGCGCGGACAGCGCAGGCTGATCTGGTCGATACATTACGCAGATGTCTATCGCCGCAGCTGCACTTTGGACTCTGCGTAAAGAATCGACCCGGATCAGCCTAAGCATGCCGAGCAGGCTTATCCGGGCAGACAAGTTTCGCCTCCTGTGGATTTTCTGTTTTAAGAAGAATTAAGCTAACCCTCTATCCCCCTGAGACGAAAAGTGTCGGCCCGGCCTGTTCAGCTTGATCTGGCTGGGTCGACACATTACGCAATGGAACGGCTCAATTCTGAAACACGTCAGGCGAACGGGGACCCACAGACGACTCGCTTTTGTTGTCATCTAAAAGGTTTGTTTGTTTGTTTGTTTGGAGTTTAAAGCCGCTTTCAACAGCTTTGGTCATATCACGGCGGTCAGTGCACCTACCCATGTTTTCCTGGCTTTCCCACACCAGTACTTACACAACATTCTTTCGAAGCCACTGACTACTTTCTCACATAGATCAGAGGTGAGAGGCAATGGAAAACATCGCCCGAAAGAATGTCGCCGCAACCGGGTATCGAACCCGTGACCTCCAGATCACGAGTCAGATACGCTACCAATTGAGCTACCCGGCCGGGTCTCATCTAAAAGGGTACGAAGGGTAACCCTGTCCAACAAACAGACGTTTTCTGACGCCTGTGTAGTAGATGGCATTTGAAAACATTGTGGCTAAAGGAGGAATTGCATATAATGAGCAATTTCTTTCTTTGGCCACAATGTTTCAAACTCTATTCTTAAATCAAACGGTTAAATATAGAGTTGTTCAATATGTTTTTACAGATGATTTCGAAGTCGTCCGTTGCAGATTCATTTGTATGGGAAATGATTAAATTTTAAGAGCTGAACTTTATGTATGTTTGTTAGAAATGTCTTTATATAATGCTTTATTACATGTTGGCGAACATTGATTGCTCTAGCGAATTCGTGCGCAATGCATTTTCGGGGTGGTAAAATCATTTTGTAGGCAAATGTTCGTTCTTTGCAGAAAAAAATGGCTGGTTTTGCAAAACGGTTTCCAAGATTGAGTATTAATAAAGAACTATCTTACACAAGAAAATGTTTCAGACATGCAAGTAAAACGTGTTTTAAGCCATTAAAAGCTCATGAAATCCCGTTACACTTCTCTTCATTTTCAGGTTTTACAAAACTAAAAACATGTAGTGATCTCTCTCAATCACTTGAAGTCGAAACAGATATTAAAATGACTTATTAACCCTTTCCCATATACAGCTAATCTGCAGCAGACGAATTTGAACATATTTTCTCAAAAAATAGAAAATCTCTATAATTGAATGGATTACCTTGCATGACTTAAAGTGGTAAACATTGTGGCAAAAGAAGAAATTGCTCGTTTTGAGCAATTTCTTCTTTTGTCACCATGTTTTCAGAAAGCCGTCTGCAGCAGAGGCGTCATAAAGCGTCTATATGAGGGAAAGGGTTTAAAAGAAATGGGAACTCAAGGTGTTCGAGTTTGATATATATTAAATTCATCCATGTGTCGTCAACTTCATTGATGCTAAAGTCTGTATAATTATCCCTTTTCCACCTGCGTACGCATTATGACGCAATAGCAGCAGACGACGTTTGAAAACATTGTGGCCAAAGGTGAAATTGCTCATGATGAGTAATTTCTCCTTTGGCCACACTGTTTTCAACTTTGTTTAACAATTAAGCTATCTCTTGTGGAGATTATTCAGGTTTTTGTCACTATGTTTACAAGTCGTCTGCTGCAGATTTGTTGTATGTGGGAAAGGGTTAAAAGAAATGAATAATTGCGGTGTTAGAGGGGTCGTTTGATATATACTAAGATCATCCATGTGTCGTCAACTTCATCGATGCTAAAGTCTGTATAATGAAAAGCTAGTCAGTGATAACAAAAATAAATCTATCAAGATAACAGTGCTGCAGCTATTCAGATTACTCTTTTGAACGTTCAATACAAGTGCGGCAGTGTTTTCCAATGACATATTCATTCAAGAAAATGGCTCGAGGTGAACACTAATGAGTTCGAATTATCTCTTGTTCTTGTTATGTCTTGTTTGAGTAATTTGTTGTTTGAGTAATCTCTTGTTCGATTAATTTCTTGTTCAAGTTATCTCTTGTTCGAGTTATCTCTTGTTTAAGTAGTCTCTTGTTCGAGTTATATCTTGTTCGTGTTATGTTTTTTTCGAGTTATATCTTGTTCGTGTTATCTCTTGTTTGAGTAATCTCTTGTTCGAGTAATCTCTTGTTCGAGTAATCTCTTGTTCGAGTAATCTCTTGTTCGGATAATTTCTTGTTCGAGTAATGTCTTGTTCGAGGTATCTCTTGTTCGAGTTATCTCTTGTTCGAGTTATCTATTGTTCGAGTTATCTCATGTTGGAGGTATCTTTTGTTCCAGTTATCTCTTGTTCGGGTTAGCTAATATTCGAGTTATTTCTTGTTCGAGTTATCTCTTGTTCGAATTATATATTGTTCGAGTTATTTATTGTTCGAGTATTCTCTTGTTCGAATTATCTCTTGTTCGAGTTATTTCTTGTTCGAGATATCTCTTGTTCGAGTTATATATTGTATGCGTAATCTCTTGATTTATCTCTTGTACGAGTTATCTCTTGTTCGAGTTATATCTTGTTTGAGTTATATATTGTTAGATTCATATTTTGTTCGAGTTATCTCTTGTTCGAGTTATATCTTGTTCGAGTTATTTCTTGTTCTAGTTATCTCTTGTTCGAGTTATATCTTGTTCGAGTTAGCTCTTGCTCGAGTTATATCTTGTTCGCGTAATCTCTTGTTAGGGTTATCTTTTGATCGAGTACTCTCTTGTCCGAGTTATCTCTTGTTATAGTTATCTCTTGTTAGAGTTATATCTCGTTAAAGTTATCTCTTGTAAGAGTTTTATCACGTTAAAGTTATCTCTTGTTCGAGTTATCTCTTGTCCTAATAATATCTTGTTCGAGTTATATCTTATTCAAGGTTATATCTTGTTCGAGTTATTTATTGTCCGAGATATCTCTTGTTCGAGTTATATATTGTATGCGTAATATCTTGTTCGAGTTATCTCTTGTTTTATTTATCTCCTGTTCGAGTTATCTCTTGTTCGAGTTATCTCTTGTTCGAGTTATTTCTTGTTCGAGATATAGCTGGTTCGAGTTATATATTGAATGCGTAATCTCTTGTACAAGTTATCTCTTGTTCGAGTTATATCTTGTTATATTTATATTTTGTTTAGAGTTATATCTTGTTCGAGTTATATCTTGTTCGAGTTATATCTGGTTCGGGTTATTTCTTGTTCTAGTTACATCTTGTTTGAGTAATCTCATGTTCGAGTAATTTCTTGTTCGAGTTATCTCTTGTTCGAGTTATATCTTGTTCGAGTTATATCTTGTTCGAGTAATCTCTTGTTCGAGTTATATCTTGTTCGAGTTATCTCTTGTTCGAGTTATCTCTTGTTCGAGTTATATCTTGTTCGAGTTATCTCTTGTTTGAGTTATATCTTGTTCGAGTTATCTCGTGTTCGGGTTATCTCGTGTTCGAGTTATCGCGTATACACAGTATAATCTTACTTTAGAACAAAGCATATCGTAAATAAGGGTGAACGTTTTCATCATATGCAATTCATAAGAAATTTAACGTTACAGGTGACGTTTGGCGTTATTTCAAATTGTAAAAAATGTCGAATCACCAGTAATTTGGAATTTTCGTGTAAAGAAAGATACGTTTAGGCAAAATTAATCTGTTTAGAAACATGATTAGAAAAATAAACCGTAATTGGATTAAACCTACTAAGTGTTCGGGTATCAGGAGTGCATTCAAATGGAGATACGCTAGCGATTTGCATGTACCGAACCAATTATATCCGATAGCATGATATCAGGGAAGGTAACCAATCTAGAATGTATATATGCCATACACAGGAAGTGACGTCAACATCGTTCAACCTCAACGGCGATAAAATCAAAATATAGCTTACAATTTGGCGCAAACTATTGTAATTTATAGGATCTACAGAGGTCCAAATAAACTGGAGTGAAATGCAATTATAATGTACAAATTATCAATCAAAAGTAAATAAAAATACTTATTTCGGTCTACATAGACATGGACATTTAATCATCAAAAATAATCGAACTAAAAAGCCATAGCGTTTTTTAATCAAGGCGTTTGATCAATGATCTACGTGTTTGGAGGCGAAAGCAATCTTCATTGATTTTCATTACTGTCAAACAATAAAGAAATGAATCAGATTCTTTATTGGAAAGGACAAGAAGGTCAATCGTTGCGTTTACTTTGAAATGTTCACCCTTATTGTGTTAAATAAATATTGCTCACTTATTTCTACACAAATCATGATAATATTGTTTATCAAACATCAGGGATATCAGATATTTAACCCTTTTTAACACACAGATGCTCTTTGACGCCTCTGCAACAGACAACGTTTTTAAAACATTGTGGCAAAGGGAGACAGTTCTCATCATGATTGAGCACTTTCTCCATTTGCCACAATGTTTTCAATAATTGTTTAAAATCGGCGTTAAACCCTAATCAATCAATTCAATAATTGTACTTTCCTATAAAGAGAGTTTCCATAATTTTGACTTAATATTTTCAAAGCCGTCTGCTGTAACTTGTATTTGTCGGGAAGAGTTAACATGTTCTCTCTTATTGTGGTAAACGGGTGTCCCGGGTTCGATCCCCAGGAGCGGCACTCTACGGTCAAGGTGGAGTGCCCGTGGGCAAGGCACATTTTCTAGCCTAGTACTGGTTTGTTTACCCAGGGATCATGAATAAGTGAACTGTCGACGTGATATAACTGAAATTATGTTTAAAGCGGCGTAGAACCCCAATAAAACCAAAAAAAACGAACAAACTTATTCTGGTAAATGAATATTACTCACTTATTTATGCTCACTCGGCCGATATTCTTTCCGACGTTTGACAAAAGTCACTGTGACAAGCGTCATTCATCTTCCACTAATGGGCTAACAGTCTATATTGAAAAAAAAGCCAGTTGCTTGGAAAAGAATGTTGTGTGGAGTACTGGTGTGAGAAAGTCAGAAAACACAGGAGTAGGTGAACTTATCGTCGTGATATGACTGAAACATTGTTCAAAACAGCGTTAAACCCCAATCAATCAATCAATCAATTAATAATTTAAGCACAAACAAGAAATATCTTTAAAAATGATAAACGGCGATCAATATGAGAAAACACTAAGAAATGGAACATGCACATTCAAGTCCGAGAATACGTCACATGACTGGAGATTACGCGAGGCTCCCAAGAGGTGTATACGTTTCAATTGACGATAAATAACTGAAAACTTATCATGTTTCAAAAATAATTAATATTTTGATCTTAAATATTATATTTCATACGTGTTCACTGATTGTGTTCAATGAAATTTATTTCTTAAGGAAAACAATTAAAGGTTAGTATGCAAAACATTTCATATTAAAATTTCACCTTATGAGTGCCTCTCGTAGGATCGCCAACTTAACTATGAACCAATCAAAACGTTTCATTTCCTTTATTTCTTCGACATAATTCATTAAATACAACATTTGATTGGTCTGCAATCTAGATCATTTGTTTAACATCTAGGTCAAAACTGAGGTTAAACAGCTATCGCCGAAAAATGACACTATTTTCATCAATCACCAGGGACATCATGATATTAAGTGAGAAGCGAACAATGAAGACGACGATTAGGCTGCACTTATTCTCGAGACGATCTTGATCTATAATATTTGATGCAGTTGTTTAACCCTTTCCTACCTGCAGACGCACTTAGACGCAATAGCAGCAGACGACTTTTGAAAACATTGTGGCCAAAGGTGAAATTGCTCATCATGAGCAATTTCCCCTATAGCCACAATATTTTCAACGTTATTTAACAATTAAGTTATCTTTTATGGGATTTTTCAGGCTTTTGACAGCATGTTTTCAAAGTCGTCTGCTGCATATTTACTGTATGTGGGAAAGGGTCAATACTGAGTAAAGAAGGATATGGGTTGATCAGTCATGCTATTTAAAACTGTCCAAACTGTATTAAACTATATTAAAGGAATTCAACCATTTCACTCATTCAACACAACTAAAGCAGGCGACTTCTAAAACAGCCAGGTATAACTGGAGAACATCTCTGTACATGAAAATATAGTTATTCAATAGAGTAGACAAACATTGTTGAAAATGGACAAATTGCTCATTATGAAACTTCCTGCTGCTGCTTTATTATTTAAAAATAAAATAGCCTGCTGCATATGCGTCAAAATTACGTCTGCAGGAGAACGTCTGCGTTTGTAAAATCCAAGGTGTTCCGATGTCACATACTGGGCATCGTGAGTAATTTCTCCTCTTGCCATGTTGAGGCTGCAATGTTTTCCAAACGTCACCTACTGTAGTTGCTTCAAAATGAGACTGCATCTGTATAAAAGGTTTTCCAAAATAATAAAATATATCGCGGATTATTGAAGTATGGATTTCGGCTGATTTGTCCTGTATAAGTTCATCGTTTGGAAGAATATATAATCACGGGAATGACTGACCATTTCCGACCATCCGAATCTAGAAATCAACGAAATGCAAACTTATACAAAAAACGACGTGCCCAAGTCTCAACTATAGGTGAATTCGGGATATTGTCGATAAAAGTACTGAGTTTATCATGACCATATGCTCATGTTATTATGAAATATGATCAAAATACAAATAAGTCACGTCTAGCAATTCGGCATCTGCATGATACTTTTCTTTGACATCATTTAACCATTTCCCTCATACTATCACGTTATGACACCTCTTCAGCAGACGAATTTTGAAAATGTTGTGACAAAAGGGGGAAATTGCTCATAACGAGAAATTTCCCCTTTTGTCATAATGTTTTCAACGATTTTCAATAATAATAATTTCGTTTACAGAGATGTTTCATATATATGCCAAGATGTTTTTTAAAGTCGTCTGCTTCAGATGTGTTGCATGTGTGGAAGTGTTTAAGTTTAATAGCCAAACACTACTTGGGCTACACTTCCATTTGTTTTTCAGAATATGAATAAAGGTTACTTTAACATTTATGCGAACGCTGAAGACTCTGTTGACACTGTACGGATACACAAGTCAGCCCAAGTCTTCACTGTACGCAAATGGCCGAGCCCCGGTAGCTCAGTCGGTAGCGACAATCAAGTACTTGTGAGTTCGAATCCCAGCTCGGCCAATATTCTTTCCGACGTTTGACAAATGTCACCGTGACAAGCGTCATTCCTATTTCACCAATGGGCTAACAGTCTATGTGGAAAAGCAGCCAGTTGCTTGGAAGGTATGATGTGTTGTGTACACTGGTGTGAGAAAGCTAGGAAACACATGAGTATGTGAACTGGCCACAGTGATATGACTGAAACACTATTGACCACGGTGTTCAGCCCAAATCAATCAATCAATGTACGCCAATGCATTAAGAACCCCAAATCGCTAGATAAAAAAAATGGTGCAGAGGTTGAGCGTCGGCCTCTCGTATCAAAGGTCCCTGGTTGAAGTCCCGTCATGAGTGGGATTTTTCCACACAAACGGCGCGAGTACTGGTTAAGTCTCCAGGAAGCAGACATCGAGCGTGATTAATATAAGCTGAAAGCTTGCTTCTCAATCGACGTAAAATAAATAATGTTTAAAATTAAAAATCGCTAGACGCGCATTAAATGTAAACAAATGCATGTGTTTTCATGCACAGCCTATTGTAATGTAATGACGGTGCTTCAAGTTCTTTGCAAACTTTCAAAAGAGATCATGAATAGATAAATTACCAGTCCATATGGCGCACGCCTATTAAACAACGAGTTGATGTGCAATTATTAGGCTGTTACACTTTATTCTATATGAGTCGTTCCACGAGAAAACCAACATTATGGTCTCTGCGTAATGTATCGACCCATATCAGCCTAAGCATGCCGCGCAGGCTAACCCTGACGGACACTGTTCGCCTCCTGTGGATTTTCTGTTTCAGAAATAATTACTCTATAGCTCTATATCCCTGAGACGGAATGTGTCGGCCCGGATTAGCCTGCGCGGACTGCGTAGGCTAATCTGGGTCGATACATTACGCAGAGTCCATATGCTGGTTTTTATGTCGTGGAACGGCTCATTTATAACGCTAAAACAGAGACTAAGGAAATGCATGTTTATAGATTTGTTTACATAAATTGTAAGTGTTTTACATTCATGAGCACGAAAACGGTACACAAAAGTGAAATCATATGACATACAGTAAAAGCTGGCTTGTCGTGTTAAGAGCTAATGCGTCAACGTAACCCTTCCCAATCTGATTACTATGATCTAATACAGAATGGACTGAATTATTTAATATCTCGATTTACGGTATATTCCATCTGTTGTTTAAATTTATCGAGAGCTTTAAAGGAACTCTATCTCACGACTTGGGTCTTATACTACTAGTCACTATGCCTATTCTTACCCAACTTTAACCCCTGTTCCTCATATAACTTGTGTCGAGGCCCGGTAGCTCAGTCGGTAACGACGCGGGCTGTCAATCCAGGGGTTGTGATTTCGAATCACTCCTCGGCCAACTTTCTTTCCGACGTTTGACCAAAGTCATTGCGACATGCGTCATTCGTCTTCCACCAATGGGCTAAGTATATGCGGAAAAGCAGCCAGTTGCTTGGGAAGATTTGTGTGTGGAGTACTGGTGTGGGAAAACCAGGAAACACGTGAGTAGGTGAACTGGCCGCCGTGATATGACTGAGAAATTGTTCAAAACGGCGTTAAACCCCAATCAATCAATCATAGAACTTGTCTACAGTAAACGACTTTGAAAACATCCACACGCTGGCATTTGTGAACAGTATAGGTTCAGATCACAGTGTCTTATTATAACTACACAAAGTGAGATAACAGTATAACAAGCCCATATAAGTAATATGTCAACACTGTAAGTCTGGATCTACGCTGTTCACAATACAAGCTCTCTGTATATAAAGCTTTATCCTGTCACGTCTAGCAATTTCGACCCGATAACAGGGTGCCGTATATTTCTTATGATCTACGTCAGTTGGTCACGTGATAAGCTGGCGGGTACCTGCTAGCCGGGACTTTTAGCAAGCATCGCTGTAAATTCCAACTTCAATCGATAAAAACAGCAAATATCGTCGATAAAAATAATAAAAAAAAAATGCGACAGGATAAATATAATAATAGGTTGGTGCCGTGCATTGAGAAAGTTTATCTGGCTCGGCACCGTAATTTATCGTATTCGCCTTCGGCTCACCTGATAAATTACTCCGCCTTGCCAGATAAACTTTCTCAATCCACGGCACCAACCTATTATTCTCTATTTAGCTTCTTTTTCCACAAAGTTGTACCTAGGTAAACATCAAAGCACTCAACGTGATGTTGGACGGTACCACTGTCACTGGTAGGAGTATCCAAAAAATTGGGAAGTAATAACATGTTGAAATCGGCATTGCACTCGGATTAAATAATTATATAAAAACGATCAAAAGGAGCTTATGTACGTACTTGAATAGTTGATCTTACTTATCACTTGTTGAATGGTCCTCAAAATCGACTTTCGTATTGCGGGATCCAACTTATTGTTTTTGGCCTGGGGCATTAGCCCCTGGTCATAGTAATAATACCATTTTTTTCGGAGTTGGCAGCCTGCCAATTGCTGTTAGCACCAAACAACGCATGAGAAACTGCGCGAGAAAAATAGTGCTTTTATTTATCAAAAGCATGTTCTAACAATATTAAAGTTTACTTTGTGCTCAGTATTCGTGCTCGAGTATTTGATTGGTCAACAACATTATTAAATCTCGAAATAGACCAATCTGAAGTCCTTTAATTACGACGTAACAAATTTACAGCAGACAACATTGAAACAATCGTTCGAAAATTATGATGTTTTTTATAAAATAAAATACACTTATAATCAAGGGTTTTAAAACATTATGGCAAAAAGTCGTCTGCTGATGATGAGTCAAAAATGTTTCAATGCGGGAAAAAGGGTTGCGACGTTTGTTTTGTTTGTTTGTTTGGAGTTTAACGCCGCTTTTAACAGCTTTGGTCATATCACGGCGGTCAGTGCACCTACCCATGTTTTCCTGGCTTTCCCACACCAGTACTTACACAACACTCTTTCGAAGCCACTGACTACTTTCTCACATAGATCAGAGGTGAGAGGCAATGGAAAACATCGCCCGAAAGAATGTCGCCGCAACCGGGTATCGAACCCGTGACCTCCAGATCACGAGTCAAATACGCTACCAATTGAGCTACCCGGCCGGGTTGCGACGTTTGTAGTAGGTGTATTAAATCTTTATCTGACGTGGTATAAATCCGAAAGAACTCATTAATGCCACCATTCTGTCATCTAAGAGCGTATAATCAAAGTACCGCTGATTAGTAAGGGATCGTTCAGTACACCTAGCGTCCCCGTGATTGGTAAACCCCACAGGAACTCTCTCCATTAACGCTTTCCCTCATATAGACGATTTAGGAGACGCCTCAGCAGCAGACGGCTTTTTGAAATCATAGTGAAAAAAGAAGAAATTGCTCAAAACGAGCAATTTCTCCTTGTGACACAATGTTTTCCAGTTTTAGTCATAGGTTATCCATTCAATTATAGAGATTTTTCTATTTTTTGACTAAAATATGTTCGAATTCGTCTTCTGCAGAATTGTCGTATGAGAGAAAGGGTTAACGATTTCCCACATACAGACGATTTCTGACACGCCTCTATAGCATTTGATTCTTGAAAACATTGTGGCAAAGGGAGAAATTGATCTATTAGATAGTTTAACTCTCATTTATGGAGATTTTTCACGAATTTGCCAACAATTATGTTTTAAATTTTGACGCATATGAAGTCGATTTTTGTCAAACTAGAGTTAAATTCAATCAGCGAAACCTGAATAATGATATCCAGTAACTCGGCTAAGATTGAGTTCATATATATAAAGTAAGTGCGAATTTAGCAGGTAAAGGAATGAATCAACGGTTTCATCCGGGAATTAAAATCCGGTATCTGTCAAAGATACGGCACTATTGTCAGAATATCAGAAAATCCCTTTATCTCCTAAAGAATGTTTCATCACAAATCAAAAGAGAAATATTAACAAATCTCCGTTGACATTAAATCATGCGCGCTGTATGTCTGTCCGTCTGTCTGTCTGTCTGTCCTTCTGACTGGTTGTCCATCTGGCTGGCTGTCATTCTGTCTGTCTGCATGTTTGTCTGTATGTCTGTCTTTCTGTCTCTGTCTCTCGCGCGCTCTCTCTGCCTCTGTTTCTGTCTCTCAATCTCTCTTTCCCCCGCTATCTCGTTCTCTCTCTCTGTTTCTCCCCATCTCTATCTCTCTCTCTCTCTCTCTCTCTCTCTCTCTCTCTCTCTCTCTCTCTCTCTCTCTCTCTCTCTCTCTCTCTCTCTCTCTCTCTTTTTCTCTCTCCCTCTATCGCTATTTTTCTCCCTCTCTGTATATCTTTCTCGCTCTGTCTCTGTCTCTCTCTGTGTTTGTCTCTGTCTCTGTCTGTCTCTGTCTGTCTCTGTCTCTGTCTCTGTCTCTCTGTCTCTCTCTCTCCCGCTAGCTCCCCCTCTCTCTCTCTCTCTCTCTCTCTCTCTCTCTCTCGCGCGCTCTCTCTCTCTCTCTCTCTCTCTCTCTCTCTCTCTCTCTCTCTCTCTCTCTCTCTCTCTCTCTCTCTCTCTCTCTCTCTCTCTCTCTCTCTCTCTCTCTCTCTCTCTCTCTCTCTCTTTCTATTTCCTGTCGTCTCACCCATTTCTCCATTTCCCCTGTCCTTTACCGAGTCAATAAAGGTCCACATCAAACTAGTTATGTTCAATGGAATATCGTAATATATTCTCCATTCCTGTTTAGAGACACTAAAATAACATGATTCGTGCATTACGCAGTATACCTCGGTGTTAGTCGTTTTCCAAATTATAGTCCAAAACAAGGTATAAGACATGCTAAAGATATTATATTCAACTGCATGTTATTGAAACATTTATACAAACACCTTTAGAGAAAAGTCGAATTACCAATTAGTATATGTTTGGCTTGAAATCAACTTGATACCAGTTAAGGATGAATTATTAAAGAGATTATAATTTATTTGTTTTTTATTTTTTTGCGGCGCATTTTCAAGTGATTTACGGTTATTCAAATTAAAATGCTTTATTTATGAACAAAACATATTCATATCCAGATTAAAATCATAAAGAAACGGTGGCTGACAGTTGTCTATGGCATTTCCACGGTTGTTGAATTACAACTTCCGGTGATCGCAATGCACTGAAATTCAAATCCCGTGAAATCTCGTAGAATATCGCAATAAACGAGAATTACAAGGAACACATGCCCTTGTAGGGTAATTAATCACTACTTTTCTCGTTACTTGGTCTTTTTCCTCGACGAACGCTAAACCCGCTGTAACCCTTTTTCCACATGTAAATAACACAATTTGACACATCTGCACAGAGGACTTCTATTCTGAAAACATTGCATCAAAAGAAGAAATTGCTTTTGATGATATATTACTTACCCACAAGCATTGAACTCAAGCTAATGGTTAACCATTAATTCATTGCAAATTTCCATAATTTTTTGAATAGCGCCCACTGCAGGATGTATTGTGTGTGCAAAAAGGATTATAAAACCAGTACTGTAATAATTTATCTCGGAATTACACCAGAGGTCGCCTCGGTGGAAAACATAAGCTGGTCATTGTATGACGGAATTAAATAACAGATTCATAATAGTCGAGCGTCAGATAGTTATACCTCGTTTTGGCGCGCTGTCCGAGAAAATGGGGCTTAATACTTTCCCTCATATATAAACGCTTTCTAACGTCTCTGCCTGCAGCAGACGGCGTTTTGAAAACATAGTTACAAAAGGAGAAATTGCTCGAAATGAGCAATTTCTCCTTTTGCCACAATGTTTTCAACTTTTCGTTATCCATTCAATTATAGAGATTTTCTATTTTTGACAAAATATGTTCAAAGTCGTCTGCTGCATAATTGTCATATGAGAGAAAGGGTTAATACTTGCTTACAATACATTAATCTGTAGCAGATATCTATTAAACCAATCTAGGTAAAAATAATTAAAACCAGTGTAAATGTAAAGATATACATGTAGTTGTAAAATAGAGTTGAAAACATTGAGACAAAGGAGAACTTTACTCATTTGTTTCAATGTTTTTAAACTTTGTCTGCTGCAGATGTGTCAATATGCAACTGTAATTGGGAAAGGCTTAACACGCATCCCCTCAATTACAGCAATTTATTCGAACGTATAATGTTTATTCCTGCACATTTGTTTGATGCATTTTACTTGGGATTTATATATTAAGAACAAAAACTATGATTATCAATTAGGGCAACAATTCACTTAATAGAGGAAAGTTAAAACATGAAAGTCGGTTTTACCCAATTCGGAGGTTGACTCGTTGAATGAAAAGAACTCCTAGAAATAAGTTGATTTAAACACGTCATTTTGACGTCGTTTGACGTCAATATAACGCGTATTCGTTCTATATGCATCTTGCTTTTTGAAAGCCTTGACGTCAGAGTTTTGAAGGATATTGGAGAATTTCAACAACTTATCTACAAAGGCGTGGAACTACCGTAAGAGCAATCAAAGCGCCAATGGCACTGTAGTGGCGATCGTATGGAAAATCCTGCAAAGTAACAAGCAGTATATCGGTGTAGGGCTTGCGATGACTCTGGTGCGGGTATATTTGAGAATGTATCAA
>JASEVX010000002.1:143756650-143814654 GCA_031761405.1 Serripes groenlandicus
TGTGCCTGCATCACTGATGGAACTATATATATATATGGCGGTTTAACGGAAGTGAGTAAATTGCCTTTGCAGAAATATCCAACCGATTGTTCAAATACGACTATATAAATTTTTTTTTCGTTGTTGTTGTTTTTTGGTTAGCACTGTGACGATTGTCAACCAATCGCCACAAAAACTACTTGCAGGCAGTTGTAGAGCTCTCTCTCTCTCTCTCTCTCTCTCTCTCGCTCCTCTCTCTCTCTCTCTCTTCTCTCTCTCCTCTCTGTCTCTCTCTCTCGTTCTCTCTGTCTCTCTCTCTTGTGTCTCTCTGTGTCTCTCTCTGTCTCTCTCTCTCTGTCTCTGTCTCTGTCTCTCTCTGTCTCTCTGTCTCTCTCTCTGTCTCTCTCTGTCTCTCTCTGTCTCTCTCTCTCTCTCTCTGTCTCTCTCTCTCTCTCTGTCTCTCTGTCTCTGTCCTCTCTCTGTCTCTCTCTGTATCTCTCTGTCTCTCTCTGTCTCTCTCTGTCTCTGTCTCTCTCTCTGTCTCTCTCTGTCTCTCTGTCTCTCTGTCTCTCTGTCTCTGTTTGTCTGTCTCTCTCTGTCTCTCTCTCTCTCTCTCTCTCTCTCTCTCTCTCTCGTCTCTCTCTCCTCTCTCTCTCCTCTCTCTCTCATCTCTCTCTCTCTCTCTCTCTCTCTCTCTCTACTCTCTCTCTCTCTCTCCACTCGTCCTCTCAATAATTCTCTCCCTCTATATCGCTATCTCTCTCGTCCTCTCCTCTCAATAATTCTCTCCCTCTATATCGCCTATCTCTCTCTCTCTCTCACTCAATATATCTCGCTATTTATCTCCCTCTATAAACGCTCTCTGTCTCTCTGTCTCTCGGTCTCTCGCTGTCTCTCTGTCTCTCTCTCCCTCTCCTTCCCCCCCCCCTCTCTCTCTCTCTCTCTCTCTCTCTCTCTCTCTCTCTCTCTCTCTCTCTGGTCCCAAAATTCGAGTTGCTTTCCCACAAGAAGGGGATCAATATATGGGACAATCCCAACCTCTCAAGCGAGTGCTTGTTGAGTTTCCGTGAATAAAAATGTTACGAGTGATAACTGTTTGATTTAAGAACTTTCATCCACTAGCTTTGTAAGTTTACAGTATCTAACAATCGACTATTATTTACCTCGATGGGGTATTGGAAGAACGTCCGACTCGGGCTTCGGGAGGTCGCGGGTTCGATCCCGACCGGGTCATACAAAATACTTTTCCCTTGGCGCTCATAATGTTGGATTCGGAAAAAAACGACTGACTCTCTGATGTCAGGATAATGGAACAGTGGTACGGGTGATTTACACCAGCAAACGCCGTGTTATAATGAACACTTGTTGAAAGCGAAGTAAAACACAATACAAACATTATTGAAAACAAGCAAAGTATTTAAGCATATCTACGCCGACATTAATCAGGTCAGTGTATTTGTTCTATATATATATTTGAGCCGTCCTGCGATAAAAACCAACATTGTGGACTCCGCGTAAAGCATCGACCCGGATCAGCCTAACCATGCCGCGCAGGCTTACCCGGACAGACAATGTTCGCCTCCTGTGGATTTTCTGTTTCAGGAATCATTACTTTATACCTCGATCCCCCTGAGACGAAATGTGTCGACCCGGATCAGTCTGCGCAGGCTAAGGGCATAATGTTGGTTTTCTCGCGGGACGGCTCATTTTAATGATTTTAAAACTTAATAAGTTGCCCACTCCTGGAAACTGTTTAGGATGCCATCATCTGCCAAAAATCGACTTAACAGTTTTATAGACAATAGACAATATTTTATTGACGTAGACTACATAGTTTCTTGTCGAACAATAAATCATAGTAATATATACAATACAAAAAACATACAACCAATTACATAAAACATACAACCAATTACATAAAACATGCAACCAATTACATAAAACATGAAATATACACATAATCGAATGTTTATAATTCCAAATAGATAACAAACAAAAACAATAAAAAAAAAAAAAAAATCCTTCCTCAATATTACAAATAATTCATGAAAGAGTAGCATTACAATTATTTCACTCGACCTCCTTGGTGTAATAGTATAATAAATAATATTTTGTTACAGTAGTAAGATATAGAGGATCTTACATGAGTGCTTATTTGATATTGTCTTTATGAAACGAGTCGACTGAAATAATATGAAATATGACGCGAGGCTCTCGACGAGTGTCATAAAAACAATATCAAATAAGCAAGAATGTAAGATTCTATTTATCACATAACACCATAAAAAGATTGTTTTCAATCTTTAAATCGATCTTTCTTCGTCCTCATATAAACAGTGACCGAAGTTCACCCCGAAGTTCTAATGCATACGTCCACTGTAAAATGTAGTCCCTATCAATAACCTTTTGATTTTATACAAAATTAGCAACAATGCTCTTATAACGTTTCATTTATCGAGATTTATTCTCTTTAAACAGTATTTTTAATAAATGCCGAAATTCAGAACAACTGTAAACAATATGCTGTCATTGAAAGTGACGTCACACTGGAGTGACGTCACATACGTGCAGTGAGTCGGCTATTTATGTAACTAGTTACATATGATATTTATGTCACTGCTTTATGTGGAAGACAGTGGTGCAGAGGTAGAGCGTCGGCCTCTCGTATCAAAGGTCCCTGGTTCGAGTCCCGTGATGAGCGGGTCCTGACTTTGGAATTTTTCCACACAAACGGCGCGAGTACTGGTGAAGTCTCCAGGAAGCAGACATCGAGCGTGATTAATCTAAGCCCAAGGCTTGTTTCGCAATCGATGTAAAATAAATAAGTTTAAACTAAACTGCTTTATGTCACTCCTGGAGTACAAGTTATGTGATAAATCAACTTATGACGACGACTAGACTCATGTTGTTGCTGTAAATGGTTTGAAAAAAGAACCCTTTCATGTTGATGGCAAATTAATTGTAACCAACGTCATGTGTTCTTCTGAGTATACAAGTAAATTACGTAACTTGTTAACCATCCCTTTCAATAATAGTTCAACGTGAAATTACCAATTTATACTTATTTCACTAAAGCCACCCGTTCTAGCACAACCATTTCCCATATATATAGACGCTTTTCTGACAACTCTCCTGCAAATGACTTTTGAAAGCATTGTGGCAAAAGGAGAAATTGCTCATGATGATTCCACAAAGATTTCAACTCTATTCAATAATCATATGGAGATTTTCTATATTTTAGACATGATAATTTCAAAGTCGTTTTCTGCATAATTGTTGTATGTGGGAAAGGGTTAAAGGTTTACACTTGTTTATAACTATCTAGTGATATCGCATTATTCTATAAGTTCTGCGTAAGTTCTGCGTATTTCAAATTAACGTCACATATAAAGTTGGTTGAAATTAAAATCTTAATCAGCATACCCTCGACCAATACGAAACGCAAAATGTAGTTAGGTTGTTTATGAAGTCACATATAAAAGTACTTTTAAAAAATACTTTGACATGTAACAACAACAACAACAACAACAACAACAACAACAACAACAACATATAATACGACAACAACGTTACAAGACTAACTATTGTATTATCAATAACGTTACATTTTAGAAAACTATAATTTTAACTATTTCGATCAAGTGTGATAATAGAACAACCGTTTCCCACATACAGATACTTTCGGAGGCCTTTTCAGCAGACAAATTTTGGAAAATTCCTTTCTAAAGGAGGAACTGTTCACCATGAGCAATTTAACCTGTTGTCACTATGTGTTTTCATTTACTAAAGATAAGCCTATTATTTAAAAGATGGTTTTTCTATTTTTGCCTAGATATTTCTGAAGTTTGTCTTGTTTGGGTTTTACGCCGTTTTCAACATTTATTCTGTTATATCACGACGACAGTTCTCTTATTCATGATCCCTGACTAAACAAACCCGTACTAGGCTATGAAATGTGCCTTGCCCAAGAGTTCTCCAACCATGACCACAGTGCCGCGACTGGGGATCGAAGCCGGGACGCCTGGTTCCAAATCCCCACGGTATATGTATATTATTTTTCAAAGTAGTTTGCTTTAAAATGTTCCTATTTGTGAAAGGATTAAGGGACCAGTTCATTCCGTCAAGGACAGAACATTATGTCGTCTTCTTATCAAGATTTCACATGTGTCTTCAAACAAACCAGGAACGTAGATAAGAGGGATAGGTAACTAAACTGTATACTAAACTATAACCCGTGCCAACATTTGTAGCAAGTAAAACTAAATCAAAGCGCTGAAAGCGCTGATGGTATAGGGGGCATATGTAAATTGAAAACATATGGCATAGATCATATGGACAAACATTGTTGAAACAATGAAACAATGACCTTTAAACAAACCAAACCAAAAATGTTTGAAGCAACACATATTGCCTGCCAATAACATATACCTCATTTGTCAAAGTTTTGCCCTTTTCTTGTATAAACAAAATATCGAAGGACAAAAGATTGACAAAAAAAACCCGAGCAGCTACCCTTAATTAAAATATTTCTATTTCAGAAATCACTAAAGATCCACAATGTATATTGTAATCATGCTGATAAATGAAAGACGATCGAAAGCATGATAGAGTTATGTTTCTTTTGCACTGCACAATTGCAGCTCTGAGTTTCCTATACACCAAGTCTTAAATTGATATATTGGACATATATTGAGACAATAACCGAAGAAATGAAAAAATTGAGTTTACACCTAAAAAACAGATTAGATTTGACGAAGTACAAATCTTGGGGAAGCACTCATTAACGAAAAAGGGAATTTCACGGAACGCATGTGTTGCATATAATAAGGGAGAACATTGAAAGACAAAAATATACACACTCCAAACGCAGCATGCTTAATTTATGGTAATGGTGCACTGCAAATCTGTAGGTCATAAGTTACATACAAACCAAGTTTGAAATTGATACAATGAAAGTTAATTGAGACAATCGCTGAACTAAATAAGGAAAAATGGAGATAACTGAAAAAACAGACCAGAGTTATGTACCTAGTACTTTCCCGTTCTCCTGATCACACGGGTATAATTGTGACCACTTTGAAATAAATCTGCCATACAGAAACAACGTGTTAACCAATACATGCAATCCATGACGGACGGACGAATGCACATTCAGGCAGACAGCCGGCCGGACGCCGTATTATACCTCCAAGCTTTACAGACGGAGACAACTCAAGTATTGATTACAGAAGACTGGTTCGATGCGTCAAAACACGTCAGCTTAGATTATGGTATTTGTAAAGTATTTGCAATTTAATTGTATCTCCGAAACGGGACCGGACCGTCAAGGTTAATTTTCAAAAACCTATCTAGACTACATTTCTAGTTTATTTGTCAACAGATACATCTAGGACTATATTACACGTTGATGAACGTTGAGTTTTAAATTAACGCAAATGCATATACATTATAATTTTAGTCCCAAAATCGCTAGAAGCTTCTCAATAATAAAATAAATAATGACCTTGCGGTTATAACTCGGATGTGTTGACAAATTCGGCCAAATTTCTTTCCGACGTTTGACAAAAGTCAATGCGACATGCGTCATTCGTCTTTCACCAATGGCTAAGTCTATGTGGAAACGCAGCCAGTTGCTTGGGAAGATTGTTGTGAGGAGTACTGGTTTGAGAAAATCAGGAAATACATTTGTAGGTGAACTGGCCGCCGTGATATGACTGAAGAAATGTTAAAAACGGCGTTAAATCCCAATCAATCAATGTTGAAATTAACTTATCTATAATTTGTAGATTTAATTTCTATTTCCTAGTAGGGTCTACATACAGCGACACATGAGAATATTCAACACAAAACGCGACCTGTTTTACCAACAATTCCCCAGTAGCGGTGAGACCGTTTGTAACATTATTTCATGGCATGTATACACAGTAGGACCTCTCTCTTTGGACGAATTATGTTGTAACAAGTTTGTTTACAGTATTCCTTAACCTTGACCACATAGACTAAATATACAGCAAACAACATTGAACTAAGGCATAACTATTGACCTGAATTAATAAAAGTATGATTTTGAATAGTGATGAAAACATTGTGGAAAAAGACAAACTTGTTGATTATCATTCATCTGTTAAGGTTAGTCAAATGTGTCTAAAAGGGGCAAAGGTTAAAATAATAACTGTAGACAAATGTTTTCGTTATCTATAGGTTATAGAAACAAATTGATTCATGTTTCAAAGCATTGTTTGAAAAGGAGGAATTGCTCATTGTCAGCAATTGCTCCGTTTGCAAATATACTTTCAACATTTGTTTGTAACTAAGTAGCTATAACGGGAACGGTTCAACCCTTTCCCGCTTACAGTCGCTTTTTGACGCATGTGCAGCAGACGGCTGCAGAATTGTTTATCATGAACCATTTCCTCTTTTTCCACAAAGGTTTCAACTATATATTTTTCCCCTTGATGTAAGGCAAAATTGCTCGTAATCATTCATCTCTAGCATGTTATTCAAAATGTGTCCGGAAGGGAGAAAGAGGGAAAGAACGTCCAGAGTAAAACGTTTAAATATGAAAAGAATTAATTTGAAACGTGTTTGAAAGCATTGTGTGAAAAGGAGGAATTGCTCATTGTCAGCAATAGCTCCATTTTCAACAATATTTTTTAAATATTCGAACTGTTATAGTATCACGGAAAGGGTTCCGCTTCCATGGGAAGGATGTAACCATTTTCCGCCTACAGACGCTTCTGCAGCTTTTCGTAGGCAATTTCTACTTTTGCCACAATGGTTTCAACTCCTTTCAATAATTGTATTTACAGTGCTTTGCACATTTCTCTATAAGTCGACTGTTGTAAACTAATGGGGTCACAGAACGGTCGACGTTACCTCACACTACTGACATTGAGGTCAACCATAGTTCAGAGTGAGTTTCATTCATAGAAACTATTTTGTCTCATAAATTTATGCAAGCGGAGGGTTTTGTGATTCGGTCGAACCAATGAAATCGTTGAAAAGGCAGATTATAACCAATCAAAACTCGATGTTGGTGTAGGTATACACATGTGGACTGCGGTTGCAGCTTTAATCCGACTTTTCGAAAGTAGCTTCGCTATGAGATAGTGGCGAAACGCCCCTATCCCAAAAACTATTCAAGATATGAAAATAAAAAATAAAAATTCTGGAAGTTTAAACATTCTTCTATTGCAATAGATAAAAATATCTTAATATACTACAGGTTTTGATAATATGTTATCGTTATGAAAAATTTCAGTCTATTAATTTATGTAAAAATAATATAATTCAGAAATCCCAATATCTGTGTCTTTTAAATCAGTCACTGTTCAAAATACAAACAAATCCCAGTTGTTCATTGTATCTCTAACTTAAGTTGAAATGTTAAGCTTTCAGAATAGTTATGTTTTGTTCATGTGCCAAATGTGACTTCAAAGTTTTATTTGCTACAACATGTGAACATTTTGACAATTGTATTTCTATGTGTGATATTTTAACCAGATAACAGGTGTACAGGTGGAGTTGCCTATCCCTCTTATCTATGTCCTATAGATCTACGTCCCTGAACAAACATACAGTCATGTCAGATGATAAGCATTACACATACAGCACAACGACGATAGGGAACACAATGAAGAGAACTACTGCATGGATAATCGTAGCAGTCGCTGTTTTCGGTAAGCTTTTTTCGTTTGGTTCGTCAGTAGAACTGTTCACCCATAAATCATTCCCATATGTAAACACAGTCTGCAGAAGATGACTTTGAAAACATCTTAGCAAAAAAAAATGAAAGTCACATTACTGAAAAAGAGTTGAAAGCACTATGACATTATTTCTTCTTTTGCCACAAAGTTATCAAAAGTCGTCTGCTACAGAGACGTCAGAAAACGTCGATATGTCGGAAAGGGTTAAATCTTAATTCCAAACGTCTAGATTGTGGCAAACGGAGAAATTGCTCATAATGAGAGTGGTACAATGGTAGAGTGTCAGCCTCTTGTAACAAAGGTCCCGGGTTCGAATCCCGTGATGAGCGGGATCTACCTTTGTTGGGTTTTTTCAAACAAACGGCACTAGAACTGGTTATGTCTCGAGCGTGATTAGTATAAGCTTAAAGCTTGTTTCACAATCGATGGAAAATGAAAAAAAAATAACTTAGAACGGAGACATTGCTCATAATGAACACAACTTATACTTTTGTAAATGGAAATATTTCCAAACTTGTATCTAGATGTTTTCAAAGTCGTCTGTTGCACATGGGAGGGTATAAGGATGCATGTTGTGTTGTCATATTACAGGTTCATGTGCAAGCCACTGCCCAGATGGCTGGACGTATTTTCGAGGTTCCTGTTACCTGTTCTCTCATGACAACAAAACCTTTACAGAAGCCGAGGTACGCATGTAGACATTTGAAGAAACTCATATGAATAGGGATCACGTCTTCGTCGTATATCCGTCCGTCCGTCAGTGTGTCCGGCTGTACGTCACGCCTTCAGTTACTGACATATATACAGGCAATGCATGTGATTATTTAAACCCTCTTGTTCATTTTACGATCGCGGATCTTGACCAAAGATTACGAGGATTAGCTTAAGTATGAAATACATGTGGCCAACTGTTCTCTTTCTACTTCAATACTTATATCTACTCTTTCGTTAATTAAAGGCTTTGACAAACAATGCAGATTCAGGTGAGACAGCATTGTTTTCCACTTAAACATTAAATTTTACAACATTTCCTGTTGGGCGATCAATGCTGTGGTCTAATTTATAACATGGAAGAGTCGACGTTGGGAAATTCTGCAGTGAAAGAGTTTACAAAACATAAATACACAGAGCAAGTACGAATCACTTCTCATTTTTTTTGTAAGTTTTGTTTTGTTCATTTCAACCTGCTACTCGAAACTGACCGGCTTACTCACCCAAAGCTAAGTTTAACAACGAGACTAACAATTTGGCTATTGTTAAGCATCATAGTGACTCTGTAGAAGTTTAAAAAAAAATGCTTATACTTGCAATTCTTGAAAGAAACGTCTGAAGAACATGCATTTCTTGAAAAGAACGTATTTTAAACTTGCATTTGGATGTTTCCTTTTCAGCATTACTGTAATCAACATCAGGCACATTTAGTAAAGATCGACAACGTGAACGAAGATACCTTCGTGAAGAGCTTTTCCGCCCAACTTAAAGGTATGCATAAGTAGTACATAGATAGTAATTAACTTAAATACATATCAGTTAAAAGTCAGATGAGCCAATCAGTCTTACCAGAGTTTCCAGCTTCAACGCTAATGTCTAATGTAGATAATATGAGCCGAATTACGAAAACCAACATTGTGGACTCTGCGTAAAGTATCGACCCGGATCAGCTTAAGCATGCCGCGCAGGCTAACCCGGACAGACACTTTTCGCCTCCTGTGGATTTTCTGTTTCAGGAATCACTACTCTATCTATCCCCCCTTAGACGGAATGTGTCGGCCGAATCAGTCTGCGCGGACAGCGCAGGCTGATCTGGTCGATACATTACGCAGATTATATTGATATGAGCCGTTCCGCGAGAAAACCAACATTGTGGACTCTGCGTAAAGTATCGACCCGAAATTAGCCTGTATGCATACCGAGCAGGCTAATCTGGACACACATTTTTTGCCTCATGTGGATATTCGGTTTCAGGAATCATTACTCTATACCTCTATCCCCCTGAGACGGAATATGCCGGCCCGGATTATATTGTGAGGACTGCGCAGGCTGTTCTGGGTCGATACGTTACGCAGAGTCCATAATGCTGGCTTTCTCGTGGAACAGCTCATATGTTTTTAAATGATATCAAATCGAAGTGTCATTAACTCTTTCCCTCTTACAACACATCTGCGGCAGACGACTTTAAAAACATCTAGTTAGAAATATGGAAGCTCTCCGTAAATAAGGGTATAGTAATTGAACAATGTTGAAAACATTGTGGCAAAAGGAGAAACTGCTCGTGAAGCTTTATAGGCATTCTCGGACATTTCACCTATTGTTTTCAAAGTTGTTTGCAACACATTTGTTGTATGTCGAATAAGATTCAAACACCTATATGTTAGCCGCACCGCTAGAAAACCAACAACATGGCCTCTGCGTAATGTAACGTCCCATATCAGCTTGCGCAATTCGCGCAGGCTGAACCGGGCCGACACATTTCGTCTCAGTGGGATAGAGGTGTAGTGTAATGATTCCTGAAACAGAAAATCCACAAGAGGCTAAAAGTGTCTGTCCGGGCTAGCCTGTGCGGCATGCTTAGGCTGTTCCGGGTCCACATTGTTAGTTTTCTCGCGAGACGGCTCATGTTATGATAATATTCATCTTTTGACAACAGTCAGGATCGATTTATATTGTCACCTGATACTTTCGAACCCTTTCTACTTTACAGGCTCCAATCGATGGATCGGTTTGACCGATTCTGATATTGAAGGAATCTGGAAATGGACCGATGGTTCCAGCACGGACTTCTTAAACTGGTACCCAGGACAACCCAATCAAGGAACCTCGGCCAACTGCGTGTGTTTGTTTTACAATTTACAGTACGAGTGGGCCGACGAGCCGTGTTCATATACGTACGAAGCCATATGTGAAAAGCCGTGAGTACTATCTTACTGGTATATTAGCTCCACCATGCTAGTTCGATTTCAGTTTAGGAATACGCCTTGGACGAGTGGTTAGCGTCGGGATTTGGAACCGCGGCGATCCCCAGTCGCGGTGCGATGGTTATGTTGGAGTAGCCTTAGACACGGCACATTTCCTAGCCTAGTACTGGTTTGTTTACCCAGGGATCACGAATAAGAGAACCGTTGCCGTGATGTAACTGAAATAATGTTGAACATTGGCGTAAACCCACAATAAAACAAATAAAACAAATAAAACAAGCACATCGATTTCGGTTTAAAACAAGTGTCAAAAGGATAACATTTCGTGATCAATGTCGATATACAACCAGCCAATGTTAACAAATAATATTTCACACTTACTGAATAAGTTCAATTTTTATTTTTCAGTGAATCTGGCAGTGAAACTATTGTGGGATAGATAACACACTTTATGACAGATGTTTTAAACATCGTACAAAGGAAAACAATACATACACAGAGAGGATCATGTACATGCTTCAGTTGTTACTTACAGTCTTAAATATTGATACCATTTGTAGCAATTTATTCAAATAAAATATGTATTTTTTCCCGAACTGGAATTACCTTGTTTCCTTCCCGGATACCAAGCTGAAAGCGCTGATGGTATAGGGGGCATATGTAAGTTGAAAACATATGGCATAGATCATATGGACAAACATTGTTGAAACAATGAAACAAAGACCTTTAAACAAACCAAATCAAAAATGTTTGAAGCAACACATATTGCCTGCCAATAACATATACCTCATTTGTCAAAAGTTTTACCCTTTTCTTGTATAAACAAAATATCGAAGGACAACAGATTGACAAAAAAAACCCGAGCAGCTACCCTTAATTAAAATATTTCTAGTTCAGAAATCACTAAAGATCCACAATGTATATTGTAATCATGCTGATAAATGAAAGACGATCGAAAGCATGATAGTTATGTTTCTTTTGCACTACACAATTGCAGCTCTGAGTTTCCTATACACGAAGTCTTAAATTGATATATTGGACATATATTGAGACAATAACCAAAGAAATGAAAAAATTGAGTTTACACCTAAAAAACAGATTAGATTTGACGAAGTACAAATCTTGGGGAAGCACTCATTAACGAAAAAGGGAATTTCACGGAACGCATGTGTTGCATATAATAAGGGAGAACATTGAAAGACAAAAATATACACACTCCAAACGCAGCATGCTAAATTTATGGTAATGGTGCACTGCAAATCTGTAGGTCATAAGTTACCTACAAACCAAGTTTGAAATTGATACAATGAAAGTTAATTGAGACAATCGCTGAACTAAATAAGGAAAAATGGAGATAACTGAAAAAACAGACCAGAGTTATGTACCTAGTACTTTGCCGTTCTCCTGATCACACGGGTATAATTGTGACCACTTTGAAATAAATCTGCCATACAGAAACAACGTGTTAACCAATACATGCAATCCATGACGGACGGACGAATGCACATTCAGGCAGACAGCCGGCCGGACGCCGGATTATACCTCCAAGCTTTACAGACGGAGACAACTCAAGTATTGATTACAGAAGGCTGGTTCGATGCGTCAAAACACGTCAGCTTATATTATGGTATTTGTAAAGTATTTGCAATTTAATTGTATCTCCGAAACGGGACCGGACCGTCAAGGTTAATTTTCAAAAACCTATTTAGACTACATTTCTAGTTTATTGTCAACAGATACATCTAGGACTATATTACACGTTGATGAACGTTGAGTCTTAAATTAACGCAAATGCATATACATTATAATTTTAGTCCCAAAATCGCTAGAAGCTTCTCAATAATAAAATAAATAATGACCTTGCGGTTATAACTCGGATGTGTTGACAAATTCGGCCAAATTTCTTTCCGACGTTTGACAAAAGTCAATGCGACATGCGTCATTCGTCTTTCACCAATGGCTAAGTCTATGTGGAAACGCAGCCAGTTGCTTGGGAAGATTGTTGTGAGGAGTACTGGTTTGAGAAAACCAGGAAATACATTTGTAGGTGAACTGGCCGCCGTGATATGACTGAAGAAATGTTAAAAACGGCATTAAATCCCAATCAATCAATGTTGAAATTAACTTATCTATAATTTGTAGATTTAATTTCTATGTCCTAGTAGGGTCTACATACAGCGACACATGAGAATATTCAACACAAAACGCGACCTGTTTTACCAACAATTCCCCAGTAGCGGTGAGACCGTTTGTAACATTATTTCATGGCATGTATACACAGTATATATACACCTCTCTCTTTGGACGAATTATGTTGTAACAAGTTTGTTTACAGTTTTTCTTAACCTTGACCACATAGACTAAATATACAGCAAACAACATTGAACTAAGGCATAACTATTGACCTGAATTAATAAAAGTATGATTTTGAATAGTGATGAAAACATTGTGGAAAAAGACAAACTTGTTGATTATCATTCATCTGTTAAGGTTAGTCAAATGTGTCTAAAAGGGGCAAAGGTTAAAATAATAACTGTAGCCAAATGTTTTCGTTATCTAGGTTATAGAAACACATTGATTTATGTTTCAAAGCATTGTTTGAAAAGGAGGAATTGCTCATTGTCAGCAATTGCTCCGTTTGCAAATATACTTTCAACATTTGTTTGTAACTAAGTAGCTATAACGGGAACGGTTCAACCCTTTCCCGCTTAAAGTCGCTTTTTGACGCATGTGCAGCAGACGGCTGCAGAATTGTTTATCATGACCCATTTCCTCTTTTTCCACAAAGGTTTCAACTATGTATTTTTCCCCTTGATGTAAGGCAAAATTGCTCGTAATCATTCATCTCTAGCATGTTATTCAAAATGTGTCCGGAAGGGAGAAAGAGGGAAAGAACGTCCATAGTAAAACGTTTAAATATGAAAAGAATTAATTTGAAACGTGTTTGAAAGCATTGTGTGAAAAGGAGGAATTGCTCATTGTCAGCAATAGCTCCATTTTCAACAATATTTTTTAAATATTCGAACTGTTATAGTATCACGGAAAGGGTTCCGCTTCCATGGGAAGGATGTAACCATTTTCCGCCTACAGACGCTTACAGACGCATGTGCAGCAGACGACAATCGAAAACATTGTGACAAAAGGGGAAATTGCTTTTCGTAGGCAATTTCTACTTTTGCCACAATGGTTTCAACTCCTTTCAATAATTGTATTTACAGTGCTTTGCACATTTCTCTATAAGTCGACTGTTGTAAACTAATGGGGTCACAGAACGGTCGACGTAACCTCACACTACTGACATTGAGGTCAACCATAGTTCAGAGTGAGTTTCATTCATAGAAACTATTTTGTCTCATAAATTTATGCAAGCGGAGGGTTTCGTGATTCGGTCGAACCAATGAAATCGTTGAAAAGGCAGATTATAACCAATCAAAACTCGATTTTGGTGTAGGTATACACATGTGGACTGCGGTTGCAGCTTTAATCCGACTTTTCGAAAGCAGCTTCGCTATGAGATAGTGGCGAAACGCCCCTATCCCAAAAACGGAAGTAATTTTGTTCTATTATCAAGATTGTTGGATATCTCCTGATAAAAGAGAGATCCCAATATTGTTACATGTGATGTGGTATACGTCAGAAAGGTAGATACGGCTTATACTGATACAGAAAACATTCACTCGACCCTTATTCTGCTAAATTAGCGCACTAGATTTAGGTCACATTACACCGAATAAATACCTTCTTTGTTTCCTTGTAAATCGACCAGTTTCACCACTCAATTGTCACACTTTCTAAGCATTTCTCATGTAGAACACTATATA
This sequence comes from Serripes groenlandicus, assembly GCA_031761405.1. Classification (NCBI taxonomy): domain Eukaryota; kingdom Metazoa; phylum Mollusca; class Bivalvia; order Cardiida; family Cardiidae; genus Serripes; species Serripes groenlandicus. The sequence goes on from JASEVX010000002.1 coordinate 143,771,072, forward strand.
TCATTGAAAAAGGTTACCTATAAGCTTTAAAACCATTTTAAGAAAATCTGGGTCATACATTATGTTATGTAAGAAAGAATTCGCCAGGCGAAAATGGTTACCGTCATTTTGGACTAAATCGGGCCCGGACAAAACCGGTGTTTCAGCATTCTCTACTTTCATTTTCAAGCAAGGTCAAAATACTAAAAGTGATCAAATCAATCATTTCCAGTGCCTCCTAAACTCATTTACAATATATTTAAACTCAGTGTCATTTATTAAATACATTCTGGTGATGGTATATACTAATTTCTATGTAAACAAAGTTTTATTATGGACTATTTGGGTGTAGATCAGCATGATGTATTTGGCGTAATTTGACCTTCAGAATCGTCGTTTCATTCTTCAAAACATCGCATGCTCATTTAAATGTTTAGGTTAAATTGCCAAGACGACGCCGCAGGCGAATACACTCGTACCTAAGCTAACTGCTGTTGGTCGTCATTGTTTATAAATGTTTACAGAGCTCTAGATAAGGTGCGTTTTGCATGTTCTAAAATCCTTATTTGACCCTCTAACCCTATGTTGTGGGTACTCAAAAGAATCGTCTCACTGAGACGATTCTTTTGAGTACCCATAACATAGGGTTTGCTTTAAAAATATGACAGAAATTATGGGTAAAAGAGATGAATGCCCCTCTTTATCTGGACCACTGTACAGTTATGGTATTTTTGCAAAGCAAGAGAAAGATTGAAGGCAGTCCCTAATGTTAAAACAATGTTAAGACTGTTTCCGGTCTAGACAGAATGGACCAACGTCTAGCGATATATAGATGTTCTTCGATTAGCTTGGGAATCTGTAACGAATTATTATACCCGTTATAAATGCGATTTGTACAGTACAATGAGCCTGTACACAAAGTCAGTTCCCAGTTTCACAACGGCATTATGCGCAACCATATGTATTTAGTTATTTCCTCTTTTGCATCCACGTTTCTTATTTCCAAGCAAACACGAGGCTTCGTTTGTCGACGTTCTTCTACGTACATACCGCTTTCGATATTTGAAATTATTCGGTTTATCAAAAGGTCAAGGTCAAAGATATATTTAGAAAGTCTGACAAAGATCTCATATGAATCACGTTTAGGCATTTTTTAAAATAATTTAATGAGAGGAGCTCTTTCGAAAATCAATCTCAAGGCTTTTGCAATCAATGTAGAACCAGATCCGGCTCAGCGCGGTTCGCCAATTGTGGGATCGACAGTTTGCGTTGGCAAATCAGATCGCGCGATTCTAGAAACGAATGACGCGCCGCCATTTCGCCCGACACACATTGAAAATAAGTCGGACAGTTAAATAAAACCTGTTGTACGCATTGTCCATTTAGATCATTCAGCATGGATGCCCAGGCAGGCCTTTTTCCACACGTAAACGTTGGTTTACTTGAGCACCGTTCATATATCCCCTCAAACAACACCGCAACCGGTGGAATCAACCCCCTGGTAACCATTCTCAGGGTAGACGCTCTATAATATATACTAGGGATGGGATCCAGTATCGATATTAATACCCATTTACTCGGGTTCTCGCAAGAAATCAAAATGTATTCACTTGTTCATCAAAAAGTCTTGTTTCTCGGAATATTCTTGCCATCGTTCACTTACTTTGAATTAGTTTTTTTAAGTACATTTGCACCAATGTGCGTTTGTGTTTGCCTCTATATTTATTATTTCATATTTGATGGCAAAGAGTTGTTTTACTTAAGAAAACAAATAATTCAGCAAATACACCCAGAAATAGTATTCATTAGCTTGGTGCAGATTTGCATGCGCTTTAAAAGGCACAAACATAAAGCAAGACAAAAAGTTAAACGAACAACGAATAGCAATGATAAACAACACTACGATTAATAAATGAACATTAGTATCATCTATGGAAATAAGAAATATAAATCATATACCATATAAACATGTCAAGAACAGACGGATAGGAATATTAAATTAAAGCTTGAAAGGAATTTCTGTTGTATGTACAAAGAGTAAGTACAGCTAAATTTATCTGCCTTTAGCATTGACCCACATTTGACAGACGAATTTGAAAACATCTAGGTAAAAGTGTAGAAATCTATATAAAATAAAATGAAAATCAAATTATTGGCCAGTGTTAGCAAACTTTCGGCAAACGAAGTAGATGATAAATATGAGCAATTGCTCATATTCTCCGTGACATAGTGGTCAGTTATACTCCGGGATTTGGAACCGGGCATCCCGGGTTCGAACCCCCAGTCGCCGCGCGACAGTCATGGTGGAGTGATCTTGGGCAAGGCACATTTTCTAGCATAGTACTGGTTTGTTTACCCAGGGATCATGATTAAGTGAATTATCGCCGTGATATAACTGAAATAAGGTTAAAAACGGCGTAAAACCCTAATAAAACAATAAATTATGTTGGCACAATGTTTTCAAAAGTCGTATTCTGTAGATGTGTCAACAGTTTTCAACATTATGCCAGAAATTTCCTCAAATCTGAGGAAGATAAACAGTTAGCTTTTAGGCCATTAAGCCAGCATCAATTACCCATGCATGGGTCATAAGACCATTTCTTGATAGAGTGATTAAATTGCCAATATGTTTTTTCTGACCGGTATATGACTGTGGACTGATAAGACACTTCATTTCCTAAGTTCTTGTGTTCTCAGGACATGCATTGAATTAGTAAAGTTATTAAAACTTTGTGTTATATATGTATTGTTATCATTGCTGTGTACTTTTGTCCAATATGAAATAAGAAGGGCAACGATGAGTGATAAACACTGGCAAGTTGTATTCTTATATGAAACCTTGTTCAAATTAATATAATAAATATTTGACAACTTTTTATAAAGTGATGTGTTCACTGGTCATGTGATAACATTTCAACAGGGCTTTCACTGAAATAGGGGTCAGATTCTGGGCAGTAAACGACTCTTGCGGAGGTCTTAAAACAGTGTACCGTTAACGTTTCTGGGAGATTTTAGGAGATTTTGGCATAATGTTGAAGACTGTCAAGACATGTTAGTAAGTGGGAAAGCATTAACTAAATTGAGCCGTCTCGCGAGAAAACCAACATTGTGGCATCTGCGTAATGTATCGACCCAGAGCAGCCTAAGCATGCCGCGCAGGTTAACACGGACAAATACTTTTCGCTTCCTGTGAATTTTCGGTTTCAGGAATAATTACTCTATACCTTTATCCCCCTGAGACGGAATTTGTCGGACCGGATCAGTCTGCGCGGACTGCGCAGGCTGCTCTGGGTCGATACATTACGCAGATGCCATACTGTTGGTTTTCTCGTGGGAGGGCTCAATTAATGGTTTTAATCCCACGGGAAATCAGTCAAGGTTTACTATAACAGAGAACCATTCATGAGTTGCTACATAAGGATGGTTTTCCGTTCATGGGTGAAATCAGCCAGGGTTTACTATAACAGAGAACCATTCATGAGTGTTGCTGAATAAGGATGGTTTTCCCGTTTATGACTGAAATCAGCCAGGGTTTTCTGTATAACAGAGAACCATTCATGACTTACTACATAACATGATAAGGATGGTTTCCGATTCATGACTGACCTTGGCATAAAATATTTTTAACAATAGCTGTCAATGTCCTGTAAACATAATATAACATATGAGCCGTTCCACGAGAAAACCAACAGTTTGGACTCTGCGTAATGTATCAATCCAGATCAGCCTGCGCAGTCCGCGCAGGCTAATCAAGGCCGACACATTCCGTCTCAGGAGGATAGAGGTATAAAGTAATGATTCCAGAAACAGAAAATCCACATGAGGCGAAAAGTGTATGTCCGGGTTAGCCTGTTCGGCATGCTTAGGCTGATCCGGGTCGATACTTTACGCAGAGTCCACAATATTGGTTTTCTCGTTGAACGGCTCATACCTATAGGTACTATATTTTTACGCAAAAACGATTAATAATTGAAAAAGAAAATTATACAGATTACTATGATCATAAACATCGAGTTTAAAACTATTTGACTAGACAATGATATTGTTCAATAAGTGTTTTTACATGATCAACATATATTTGGAATTCGTATTGTTGTCATCTATTATGAAGTAAGGACATTAACACTAAATAAACATATAATACTTTATACCCTCCAAGTTGTTTTTTTTTAATTATTTCGTAAGAATATAAGTGAAGGAAAATTATAACGCATCGTTATATCATAAATTTCGATTAAAAAAAAGATTTAACTAGACGACGGTAATTTCAAATCCGTGTGTTTTAGCATGACCTCTGGTCAATATATATTGACTGTGAGGCATAGAAACTTTTCGTTTTTCAGTGCGTTTACTTACAAACACATATAGCCACAATTATCATAGACAAATTACTAGAAAGTTGATAAAATGTGTCCGAGCGCATTTAGTCAGTTCTGAATGTATATCACCTTAACTCAAGGGACTGATTAACCTGTTACCGATATGTTATGTTTAACCTTTTCAATGCTGTTTAATATAACGGACTTGTCCAGTTTTGAATTTGGAAGATGTGCCTTAGCCAATTCTAAGAATATTAAGATCCAACATGTTTAATCCAGCAGTCAACAATATAGAGCCAGGACGAATGCACAGTCTCGCCTGGATCTATGTATATTGGTGACGCAGACCTCACAGCGTATGATCCAGCAGTCAACAATATAGAGCCAGGACAGATTCACCGTCTCGCCTGGATCTATGTGTATTGGTGACGCAGACCTCACAGCGTATGATCCAGCAGTCAACAATATAGAGCCAGGACGGATTCACCATATCGCCTGGGTATATGTGTATTGGTGCCGCAGACCTCACAACGTAGGATCCAGCAGCCAACAATATAAAGCCAGGTGGATGCATCGTCGCGCCTGGATCTATGTGTATTGGTGACGCAGACCTCACAGCGTATGATCCATCAGCCAACAATATAGAGCCAGGACGAATTCACCGTCCCGTCTGGATCTATGTGTATTGGTGACGCAGACCTCACAGCGTATGATCCATCAGCCAACAATATAGAGCCACGGCGGATTCACCGTCCCGTCTGGATCTATGTGTATTGGTGCCGCAGACCTCACAGCGTATGATCCAGCAGCCAACAATATAGATCCAGGACAAATACATCGTCTCGCCTGGATATATGTGTATTGGTGACGTAGACATCACAGCGTATGATCCATCAGCCAACAATATAGAACCAGGACGAATTCACCGTCCCGTCTGGATCTATGTGTATTGGTGCCGCAGACCTCACAGCGTAGGATCCTGCATCCAACAATATAGAGCCACGGCGGATTCACCGTCCCGTCTGGATCTATGTGTATTGGTGCCGCAGACCTCACAGCGTATGATCCAGCAGCCAACAATATAGAGCCAGGACGAATACATCGTCTCGCCTGGATCTATGTGTATTGGTGACGCAGACCTCACAGCGTAGGATCCAGCAGCCAACAATATAGAGCCAGGGTGGATTCATCGTCTCGTCTGGATCTATGTGTATTGGTGAAGCAGACCTCACAGCGTAAGATCCAGCAGCCAACAATATAGAGCCAGGGCGGATTCATTGTCTCGCCTGGATATACGTGCATTGGTGACGCAGACCTCACAGCGTATGAACCAGCAGCCAACAATATAGAGCCAGGGCGGATTCACCGTCTCGCCTTGATCTATGTATATTGGTGACGCAGACCTCATAACGTAGGATCCAGCAGTCAAAGGCTTTAATTTATCCGCGTTGAAAACATTTAACAATTGTAGCAATGGAATAATCCTTAATACATAGTAAAAATAAAGTTATCAAACGGGTAGATAATTCTTATTTTCAACAATATGTTTTATCATCAATGTCTTCAGAAGTTGTTGATTAAATTGTGAATTGCAGTGTGAAATGTATTAATGAGCGTATTAACTGGCAAGAACATAAAACTTTGAGCCGTTCCACGCGAAACCAACCTTGTGCATATCGACCCGGATCAGCCTAAGCATGTCGCGCAGACTAATCTGAGCAGAAACTTTTCGCATCCTCTGGATTTTCTGTTTCAGGAATCATAAGTCTATACCTCTTTTCTCCTAAGACGGAAATTGCCGGCCCTGATTAGCCTGCACGGACGGCGCAGGATGATTTGAATCGATTCAGTACGCAGAGTCCATAGTGTTGGTTTTTCTCGTTGAAAGGCTCAAATGTGTAAGCACACTTATAGAATACAGGCGAAAAACATTTTTGGTTAAAGGGTAAATTCTCACAATGTTTTCAGAAGTCGTTTTACTCAGAATGCGTCTGCATGTGGGAGAGGGTTAAAAGATCCGTCTGGTTCTTTTGGTTAGTCTTGTTAGGGCGTTACGACGTTTTCAACATTATTTCAGTTATATCATTACGACAGATCATGATCCCTGGGTAAACAAACCAGTTATAGGCTAGGAAATGTGAATTGCCGAACAGCAGTCTACAATGACCAAAGCGCCGCGACTGGGGATCGAACCCGGGACACCCGTTACCAAATCCCCAATGCCAACCACTCGGCCACGCCGGATTCCTAAGTAATCCGTTTTAGGAATCCGTGGTTGTGTTATAAAGCTAGTCAATAAACATGTAAGTATTATTATTATTGATTGGGTTTTAACGCCGTTTTTAACAATTTCTCAGTCATATCATGGCGGCCAATTCACCTTCTCATGTGTTTCCTGGTTTTCTCAGACCAGTACTCAACACAACAATATTCTCAAGCAACTGGCTGCTTTTCCACATAGAGTGAGCCTATTGGTGGAAGACGAATGACGCTTGTCAATCGTCGGAAAGAAAGTTGGCCGAGCCGGGATTCGAACTCACAACCCCTTGATTGACAGCCCGCGTCGCTACCGACTGAGCTGCCGGGGCTCGGCAATAAACATGTAAGAGAACTTGCGAAGAATCAGAGTGATTAATACGAAATATGACAAATGAACGATACTGCTTCCAATAGATTCGTCACACTGTCTGACTAACAAAGGGACCTGATTAATGATCTAGATCACAAATGAGCCTCTAGATTATGTCGATTGAATAAACAAAGTATCGCACTACACCCTATACCCATGCATGGACACTTTCTTTGAATTCACAGTTTGATGTTCCTTCTTAAAACATGTTCAAATGTTGATACATAATGTGAACCTTTTTGAAATATACAAGTACAAATACAATAGGTGAAGAAAATGTGATTTATCGTTAAGAACAATTTTTTATTTTCCCACAATGTTTTCAAATGCGTGTTTGATTTTGTGTTTTTTAATAAATATGACGCTAATACAGTTAAAGGGCGGAAAGGATTTAAAATAGATCATCGATGAACAAAATAAATGATTCTGTGAAATACGACTATATTTTATTGATTTTATATAAAATATAAATGATTCACAGAATTAATTGCTTGTTTTAGAATCATCAATACAAAGTCTTTTTAAAACACAACAAAATAAATCTTCCTTATCTTTTGAGAAAGGCTATGGATAAATGAAAAACTTAACGGTTCCCTTTAGTCAGATTGTCCGCTACAGGATGCACAGTTCACCTGGATCTTCATTGGTCGCAAATGACCTATGCTTAGTTCCCGTAGAGCACCCGGTAACTCAGTCGGTAGCGACGCGGGCTGTCAATCCAGGGGTTGTGAGTTCGAATCCCGGCTCGGCCAACTTTCTTTCCGACGATTGACAAAAGTCAATGCGACATGCGTCATTCGTCTTCCACCAATGGGCTAAGTCTGTGTGGAAAAGCAGCCAGTTGCTTGGGAAGATTGTTGTGTATAGTACTTGTGTGAGAAAACCAGGAAATGCATGAGTAGGTGAACTGGCCGCCGTGATATAACTGAGAAATTGTTAAAAACGGCGTTAAACCCCAAGCAATCAATCAATCAATCCCGTAGAGCAAGCACGGTTCATGTCGACATTATACATGCAGGCTCAAAACGGTTTTTGTAGGCTCCAGTACGACCAGAGTCTTTATATTTGGGGCAATATGGGATGCAAGTCTTCACTTCAGCAGACAATAACCATATTATCATGACCGAACAATATAGGAATAAATAATATAGTTCTTATAGTTTCTAGACGCGAACAATGTCCGTAATTATCCGAAGAGCCAACAAGTAAGTTAATTGGTTTTGTTGGGGTTTTACGCGACTTGGGATCGAACCCGGGACGCCCGGTTCGAAATTCCCGACGCTTTAACACTCGGCCACGACGGATTCTCCTCAAAAGTCGACGGCATGATTCTTTTCCCTCTGGTGAACAATAGGAAAGAAGACGCCTACGCAAAATATATCAATATGCATATATAGTGTATTCTGCCTAGTAACAAGCAGTACTAACAAAACACTTTATTAAGTGAGACAATAAACAAATGCCACACTTGATTAAATATAAAATTGTTATTTCTTTTACTCTTTCACAGCCGAATTTTCGCAAAGTCGATTCTTCCATGTTGAACATTGGACCACTCCATTTTTCGTCCAACAGGAATTTTGGTAAATGTAATGTCTAAGTGGCAAACAATGCAGATTTCAGGAGAGACAGCTCGTTATGAGCTGTCTCACCTGAATCTGTATTGTTTGCAAAAGCCTTTAATTGCGAAAGGGATATATGGGTCAAAGTATAATACAAAATACTTCCGTGGACAAAATGATCAGACAAACAGTCCCTTGACAGATGTGTGTTTGACTAGAAATGAGTGTTTACCTTCTCCAGACTGTATTGTATATGTGACAACGAGTTTAATTGTATTGTTTATATGTAAAGGATGTACTGGAACTGTTTGATTTAATCACTTTTGGATTTCTTTTACATTGTCTGAGAGTGAAAATAGAGCAATTTCCGTAATAACACTTTCATTTTTAGAGGTTTTCAATAGTTTTGCACATATATGTGTTCAAAAACGCCTATTGCATATTTGTTGTATGAAGGGAAAGGTTAAAAGACATATTGGCTTGAAACAAATGGGCTGCATAACAAGTTGTATCTGTTTTTGTTAGAATGTACATTAAGTTATATATGATAATTGAGCCGTCCCGCGAGAAAAACCAACATTATGGCCTCTGCGTAATATATCGACCCAGACCAGCCTGCGCGGTACGCACAGGCTAATTCCGTCTCAGGGGAATAGAGGTATAGAGTAATGATTCCCGAAACAGGAAATCCACAGGAGGCGAAAAGTGTCTGGCTGAATTAGCCTGCGCGGCATGCTTTTAGGCTGATCAGGGGTCGATACTTTAACGCAGAGTCCACAATGTTGGTTTTCTCGCGGGACGACTCATATGTATGCGGATTGTGCAGACTCTGGTGTGACAATGCGTATAGGTATGGGCTCGTCTGAGTCTTAACCGTACGCAGATGAAATAAGATCACATTTAAGAAGTGCAATAGATGCATTTGCTGGTGTAAAAAAGGAATTGAAGTTTCACTGGTTCCCATATCCCGTGTTGTTATTCAAAACCGCTTGGTGCATGGTGTTTGGATTCTCAAGTATTCCCGAATAAGAGGTCACCCCCTGTGACTTCTTGGGCGATTCAATAATGAAGAGTGACAATGGGTGTGTTCGTACCACTAAGGATCTTTGAACACATAATCTCGGTCTGTTTTGGCCCTTGTGTTAAATAATTCATTGAATGTCCTCTAAAATTAGCCAAGACAAAGTCAAATTAATAACGCATAATTGTCTCGCTGTTCACAGTCTTACAATGTCCACCGAAAGTGAGACGGTTGTAACTAACATTTGTATTTTTTTTACCAATGTTAATCACCTCGCCATTAAGTCTTTATAAGCGTTAAATCTTTTTTTTCTTGGTAAACAATGGAAATGTATGTGCCATTGCTCGTTCTGAGCAATGGCACCTACATTTGCATTGTTTACAAAGGGGTAAAAACTAAAATTGGTATATTTTTGACCAAGGTTAATCACCTCGTCATAAAGTCTTTATAAGCGTCAACTCTTTTTTTCTTGATAAACAATGGACATTTAGGTGCCATTGCTCGTTCCGAGCAATGGCACCTAAATTTGCATTGTTTACAAAGGGGTCAAAATTGCCCCTAAACCAGGGTGTAAAAAAAAAGGTTTTTAGTTACAACCGTTTCACGCCGAGCCCTCGATATATGGTACAAGAATGCTAGAACTGAAAGCAACTCACACCTCTTTGACAGACTACTCACCTCAAATGATACAGTATAAGGGAAGTGCTAATTCAAAATGGGCTAGTTTCCGGTACTAGGACATGAGTGCAAGGGAAGTGCTAATTCAAAATGGACTAGTTTCGGTACTAGGACATTAGTGCAAGGGAAGTGCTAATTCAAAATGGACTAGTTTCGGTACTAGGACATGAGTGCAAGGGATTTGCTAATTCAAAATGGACCAGTTTCGGTACTAAGACATGAGGGCAAGGGAAGTGCTAATTCAAAATGGACTAGTTTCCGGTACTAGGACATGAGTGCAAGGGAAGTGCTAATTCAAAATGGACTAGTTTCGGTACTAGGACATGAGTGCAAGGGATTTGCTAATTCAAAATGAACCAGTTTCGGTACTAAGACATGAGGGCAAGGGAAGTGCTAATTCAAAATGGACTAGTTTCCGGTACTAGGACATTAGTGCAAGGGAAGTGCTAATTCAAAATGGACTATTTTCCGGTACTAGGACATGAGTACAAGGGAAGTGCTAATTCAAAATGGACTAGTTTCCGGTACTAGGACATGAGTGCAAGGGAAGTGCTAATTCAAAATGGACTAGTTTCCGGTACTAGGACATGAGTGCAAGGGAAGTGCTAATTCAAAATGGGCTAGTTTCCGGTACTAAGACATGAGGGCAAGGGATTTGCTAATTCAAAATGGACTAGTTTCCGGTACTAGGACATGAGTGCAAGGGAAGTGCTAATTCAAAATGGACTAGTTTCGGTACTAGGACATGAGTGCAAGGGAAGTGCTAATTCAAAATGGACTAGTTTCGGTACTAGGACATGAGTGCAAGGGAAGTGCTAATTCAAAATGGACCAGTTTCGGTACTAAGACATGAGGGCAAGGGAAGTGCTAATTCAAAATGGACTAGTTTCCGGTACTAGGACATTAGTGCAAGGGAAGTGCTAATTCAAAATGGACTATTTTCCGGTACTAGGACATGAGTACAAGGGAAGTGCTAATTCAAAATGGACTAGTTTCCGGTACTAGGACATGAGTGCAAGGGAAGTGCTAATTCAAAATGGGCTAGTTTCCGGTACTAAGACATGAGGGCAAGGGATTTGCTAATTCAAAATGGACTAGTTTCCGGTACTAGGACATAAGTGCAAGGGAAGTGCTTATTCAAAATGGACCAGTTTCCGGTACTAAGACATGAGTGCAAGGGAAGTGCATATTCAAAATGGACCAGTTTCCGGTACTAAGACATGAGTGCAAGGGAAGTGCTAATTCAAAATGGACTAGTTTCCGGTACTAGGACATGAGTGCAAGGGAAGTGCTAATTCAAAATGGACTAGTTTCCGGTACTAGGACATGAGTGCAAGGGAAGTGACTAATTCAAAATGGACTAGTTTCCGGTACTAGGACATAAGTGCAAGGGAAGTGCTAATTCAAAATGGACTAGTTTCCGGTACTAGGACATGAGTGCAAGGGAAGTGCTAATTCAAAATGGACTAGTTTCCGGTACTAGGACATGAGTGCAAGGGAAGTGCTAATTCAAAATGGACTAGTTTCAGGTACTATGACATGAGTGCAAGGGAAGTGCTAATTCAAAATGGACTAGTTTCAGGTACTAGGAGTGCAAGGGAAGTGCTATTTCAACATGGACTAGTTTCCGGTACTAGGACATGAGTGCAAGGGATTTGCTAATTCAAAATGGACTAGTTTCCGGTACTAGGACATGAGTGCAAGGGATGTGGCTAATTCAAAATGGACTAGTTTCCGGTACTAAGACATAAGGGCAAGGGATTTGCTAATTCAAAATGGACTAGTTTCCGGTACTAGGACATGGATCAAATTCCATTTTGGAGTTTCACCATCATGAGCAGTTTATTTCGAAAACATTTTATTGTGAATTATAATGTTAAAGCAGCACACTACAAGTGTTATGGGATGCCAGGATGTTAAATGGAATGTGTGAATAGCTGATAAAAGGGATAGATCATGAACTGCTTCACTCAAATACTGTTGCCACTTGTGGTGTGCTGCTTTAACATTATAATTCACAATAAAATGTTTTCGAAATAAACTGTGGCATTTTGTCCTCTTTTCATATTGTGGCATTTCGTCCGTGGACATTATGTCCGGAGATACCGAAGACTTTTGCAAACAATGCAAATTCAAGTGACAGCTGTCTCTCCTGAAATGTGCATTGTTTGCTTTTTACCAAATGTTCGTTGAACGAAAAATTAATTGGTCCAATTTTCAACATGGAGGAGTCGACTTTATGAAATTCGGCAGTGGACGGGTTAAACAATTTGCCTGTGCTAAATAATGTTTACCAGAATTATCTTGAAAAATTCCGTGACTTATTCACGAACAGCGTAGACCTATATTTGCCTGCGTGGATGCGCGAGCTGATCTAAATCTATACTGGACGAAAATGATAGAGGTTGGTTTTCGTAGAGCACCGTTTAAATAGTTATTCAACAGGGAAGATTACCATAAGGTATTTTGCAGCATCGGTGTTCTTTTATTGGCTTCTTTCATTCTCGCACACTGCGAGTAAGGGAAAGGTCAAATTACGCTAAATACATCCGCTGACTTGCTGATCTACAGTACTATAGTCCCTAAAAGAAATTCTTTGCGTAGAAATGAGTGTATACCATCACCAGAATGTATTGAATATATGACATTGAGTTTAAATGCATTGTGAATGTGTATGGAAATGGTTGATTTGATCACTTTTAGTATTTTGACCTTGTTCGAAAGTGAAAGTAGAGAATGCTAAACACCGGTTTTGTCCGGGCCCGATTTGGTCCAAAATTACAGTTACCATTTTCGCCTGGTGAGTTTTTTCTTGCATAATGCATTACCCCACATTTTTGTTGAATTGTTTTAAAGCTAGGAGGTAACTCTTTCAATGATATATGGTGTTCTACATGAGAAACGCTTAGAAAGTGTGACAATTGAGGACTGAAACTGGTCGATTTACATGGAAACAAAGAGGGATATTTGTTGGTGTATTGTAACCTGAATACGTATTCTGATTTACCCTTTCCCACATACAACAAATCTGCTGCAGACGACTTTGAAAACATATTGACAAAAACTTGAAAAATATCCATGAAAGATAGTTTAACTGTTAAATAAAGTTAAAAACATTGTGGCCGAAGGAGAAATTGCTAATCATGAGCAATTTCCCCTTTAGCCAGTGTTTTCAAAAGTCTTTTTTTTTTTTTTTCAAACATTATTTATTTTACATCGATTGCGAAGCAAGCTTTTAGCTTATATTAATCACGCTCGATGTCTGCTTCCTGGAGACTTAACCAGTACTCGCGCCGTTTACTGGAAAGGGTTAAAATTAAAAGTACAATAATGTGAAACCTTCCATTGTCGGTTTATAAAGATGATTCAGTATATATTTTTGTATGGTAAGTTCCATATTAACTTTTACAAACAATTATTCGAAAGATATAAATCGAAGCCGTCCAACGATAATGTCGAAAGGACTATGTCATTGTTTTTTATAAAGCTTGGAAAACGATATTTGAATGGCACCGAGAGACTTATTAATCAGCATTCCTATAGTGATTCCTGCGAGTGTCTACATGAATCCAACGTCATAAGATGGCACCTTAGAAGTCGTTTAACCCTTTCCCACTTGCAGACGCATTTCAACGCATTTGCAGCAGACGACTTTTAAAAACATTGATGCAAAAGGTGAAATTGCTCATGATGAGCAATTTCTCCCTTTTACAACAATGTTTGCAACTCTATTTAATGATTAATCTCTCATGTATGGAGATAATTCACAGTTTTTGTAATGTTTTCAAAGTCTTCTGCTGCAGATTTGCTGTAAGTTGGAAAGGGTTAAGAAATGTATAGACGATAAAGGCAACACTTAACTTCCTAATGTTCTTCTTTAATGGCAGCAACATTTCTTATCATTTACTTTTTCATCATTTAATCTTAGCCCTTTTCCCACATGTAGACGCTCTCTGACGCCTCTGCAGCCGACGACTTCTAAAAACTTTGTGACAAATACAGAAATTGCACATACTATTCCCGTTTTTGTAACAATGTTTTTAACTTTATCCAACAATTACTTTTTCGTAAACAGATGTTTTCCATAAGTGTGTCCAAATGCTTTCACAGTCGTCTGCTGTGGAATTCTTGTATGCGGGAAAGGGCCTATCCCACATATAAACGCTTTTTGACGCTTATGCAGCAGACGAATTTTGAAATCATTGCGTCGAAATGAGAACATTTCCATAATGAGCAATTTCTCCTTTTGTCACAATTATTTCAACCCTAAACAATGATTGAACCATCACATATATATGTTTTCCATATGTATTGGTCTATATGTTTTCAAAGTCGTTTGCTGTAGATGCGTTTTATTAGGTAAATGTTTAAAGAACTGGTCTTTCAGTCCTCTCTAACAAAAACAACTGTTTCTTGTTCAACAAATGTCAGCAAACTGGGACACATCCTTGTCGTTCAAAGTACGAAATAGTGGAAACATCAACACAATCTATGTCTGGTTTCTCTTCAACTTTATCTCTTACACCCAAACTCTAAATTATGAAACAAATCAATCTCATGTCATGTTTGCTCATTCTCAATAAAACAGTTGATGACAAAGCTGAAATTCAAACATACATTTAGAGATTTCCTATTTACTCTGGGGATTATTAGTTTTAACTTATTTATTTTACATCGATTTGCGAAACAAGCTTTCAGCTTATATTAATCACGCTCGATGTCTGCTTCCTGGAGACTTAATCAGTACTCGCACGGGACTCGAACCCGGGTCTTTTGGTACGAGGAGGCCCGAAGCTGTACCACTGCACTAAAGGCTTCCACGAGTATTGACACCACTTCCGGTACCTAAACCCGTTTCCCACATACAACAAAATACAACAAAAAACTCTACAAACGAAAGTATGTTCAATTAAATAAATTTGGAAGTTTTGTGTCTAAATATTTCCAAATATCGTTTTGCTGCAGAGGCGTCTAAATGCGTCTGTATATGATAAAGTGTTATATTGCCTGCCACCAGTCAAGAACAGACAATACATATCAGTACTCTAGCACTTTGAAAGACGAAACAAGTACTTCGATGTGTTAAACTAAGTCTCCCTGAAGACGTTTCTGTCTATTGAAATCACTCGATGAAATGGAAAGATGGGCTGAACACATCAATCGTATACCATTACTTACTACAGTTATTTAGGAATATATATAATAATAATTATTATATATTAAATTTGAATGTATCTACAAGCAAAGACAATGTATCTACAAGCAAAGACAGGTACATAGAAAATGAAACAACTGTTAAGTTACATAAACAAACAGTATTTTCAAAACATTGTAACACAATGATTATTCATGCCTTAACCCTTTCCCTCATATAGACGCTTTCTGACGCCTCTGCAGCAGACGGCGTTTTGAAAACATAGTGACAAAAACAGAAATTGCACAAAACGTGCAATTTCTCCTTTTGCCACAATGTTTTCCACTTTTTGTCATAGGTCATCCATTCCAATATGAAGATTTTCTATGTTTTGAAAAAAATACGTTCAAAGTCGTCTGCTGCAGAACTGTCGTATGAGTGTGAGGGTTAAAGCTGTAGCTGTATATTGAAATAACGATGTAGTTACAACAGTTTGGAAACCCGTTCAAGTTATCGAAATCGGACACTATGTTTCTGCCCAAAGTTAATTAGAAAACAGGCGATGACAGTACATTTATATTTCATCGTGTTTTGTCGGGGGTCTCTTCTTTCCTTCAGACAGTGGCCTATTACGAATGACTTTGACCGTTCATGAATCATGATTTTCTTTGGTGAAACTGCGTTGTAGTTCGTTAGAAATGTATGCTTTAACTTCGATCTTCAGTACCGACGCAATGGCGCAGGTATTATAATTATTGACCGCTTCGTGAATAAACTTAACCATTTCACACCTGCAACAAAACTGCAAAAAATAAATACTTCTAAGAAAACAATGAAAGCTATTTATTGATGAAAGTTAAATTCTTGAATAAAGTAGAAAATATTGTGGCAAAAGGCATTTTCTCATGATTAGCATTTCTTCTTCTGAGAAAGGTTTAAATTCATGGGAACACTTGTAACATACCAAGAACACGTAATAGTATAATAGAAATATATTGAAACATGGCGTTAATCACGCAACCAATCAATTGATTGATTGATTAGGGTTTAACGCCGTTTTTAACAATTTCTCAATTATATCACGGTGGCCAGTTCACCTACTCATGCATTTCCTGGTTTTCTCACACCAGTACTCCACACAACAATCTTCCCAAGCAACTGGCTGCTTTTCCACATAGACTTAGCCCATTGGTGAAAGACGAATGACTCATGTCGCGGATTTAACAAAATATATATATATTTGAAAGAATTTTTTTTTAATCACAATACTTGTATCGGATCTAATATACCCATTACGTATTTATTTATATGTAACATGTGTAATATAGCATGACCGAATCACTAGTTTTGTATACATCCGCGAATGTTTACAAAATTGCTGAGAAAGTGTATTCGGTAAAAACAAACGTCACGATAGGTGGACGAGGTAAAGGGACTATTATCGGTCATAAAAATATATATTTTTGTGATTAGTTAACAGTATATTAAGTATTACATGTTCGGACTATTTTCTGACCGCGAAAACCAGATCTTATTTTTGTGTTTCGTCATGTGATTAATAGAATCTGACATTCGTTGTCATTTCATAAATTTTATCAAACTCGTCCAAGAAATTTGGAGAGCTTAATTACAAACGTCTTGAACTCGTTTAATAAAACTTTATAGGAAATGACAACTCATGTCATATCCTATATATCTTTTTGTAAAGCTAAAAACAGTAGGAAATATGTGGGATAGTCACTGCTCTTTTAAGGAAGCACAGAGAGGGATTATCTTGCATTTGTTTGAGGATGATAATTCATTTAATTCCCCTTTTGACATATTTTGACATTATTACATAATATGTTTCACTTGAGAAAATGGAGATAGATGGGTTGTTTCCAGACTACATGTGTACAAAAGTTAATCTCAACCAAGGATCTTAGATTATCGAAAGCAATACACAGTTGAAAGCTTTTTTTCTGTTTCCTGGGGACACCCCAAGTTTTATTCTCTCAATATTTTTCAGAATATCCATTCTGGTATTATTAACAGGATTTTCCTGTATCAAGGAGGGCAAGAATGTTTAGAAAACGACTGCAATTCACCCTCTCAGACAATTTTAGGGAAAGAGTTGGCCACAACAGTGGTCTAAAACAGGGTAAAAAAGTACGAAAATTTTTGAAGAGCAATTTTACCCTTTATCCCAAAATTCACCCAACAAAAACGCAGTGAGTAAGTGTAAAATTGAAGAGCTGCTTATATTCTCAATACAATAGGTAATATGTGGATGCAGTCAGAAAAAAGGCATGTCTCCAGCTCCTTTTCAAGCAATCTTGAACGTGAGAGCTGGTATACAAATGTACCTCTAAATTTACGCCAAGCTCGGCAAGCAGTGTTGTCACACGCCTCTCCCTAAACATATGAACCAGAAGTAGAAGTGGGTACAACCCGCGCCAAAAATTAAGATCCATGCTGAGAGCTTACTTTTCACATTTGTAAACCTTAAAATCAACCATTTACCCCAAAATATACCCACAATTTACTATTTACATGTATTAGTATTCAGTCTATTTTTTACCTTGGCCAAAATCCGAGTATCCCGTCTGCAACTATTATTTGCCACCTTACCTTCTGCATTGTGAGCGAGTGATATTTACCTTTCCTCTCATGTAGACGCTTTTTGACGCGTTTAAACCATTTTTTGTAAAAGTAGAAAGGAGAAAGTTGTCTTCTGCAGAGTTGTTGTATATGGGAAAAGTAATCGCCTCTCTTTTAACAAGATGTGCCAAAACACCCCAAATAAAGCGTCTTGAAATTTTGAATCAATATTCGAGGAAAATAAATATCTTTTATATTCTTGAAAATACTTTTCGGCACGAATCTACATGTAACCAGAGACGAAATTTGGACTAAAAGCAGAATATAAATATGCCATTATGTGTTTGCTACTAGTTCCATAGGGGCCCGTCACGCTAATAAAAAAAGTAATAATAAAAACAATGAAAATCTATTATACATAGACTATATAATAGAGTATACATGTTTGTTCTTTTTAAAATAGCGTGCCAGTCCTCTATGACTAGTTCGTACTCTTCCATCGGCAATTGCAATATTGAGATTTCTGCAAACAGTACAGGTTCATGTGATACAGCTTATTACGAGATGTAATAAAAACTGTTTGTATTTATTTATGGAAATAGTCCAGAACTTGTGATACATGAGAAATTTGAAAAAGGAATATTCTTCATAATGAAATTCGGCGCTGTAGGTGTTTTAAAACGAAATGATGATATACTGTGGAAAGAATAAGGTACGCACACAAAGGAAACTTACCCAATCGACGTAAGATATACCTGGTGTTATATGGCTGGTATACGCTGACATACGCTAGGGGTACGTTAGGCACAGGTTTTATACGTTTTCAAGCATGGTCGGCAGAACTTCTTTTTAAGCATGCCTAAAACATGTGTGCGTATTCGGACGTATGGTTTATAAGCAAAGCAGACCAAAGGCATACGCTGAAAACGCTCGAGTACGCTGGTCATACGCTGACATACGCTGGCATGAAGGTGTACCGTACAGCTAGCGTATTGGTGGCGCATGAGTAACGTAGTTCTAACGTATGTCTGACGTATCTGCAACATATTGGCGTATGTCTGACGATTGAGTAAGGTACACATAACGTACAACTAGCGTATGATTGGCGTATGGCAAGCGTTTCCGCTGCGTATTGCTAGCGTTTTGATAAAGTGTATATAGAGGATCCCATTTATAGATCTTCTACAGTTCTTCGTGGACTTATATGGGCACGTGATAGCGGTACGCTAGACATGCGCAGTTCATACGCTACTCATTCGCTAGCCATACGCAGACAACGCTGGTAATACGCTGGACATTCGCTGGCGATACGCTACTCATACGCTTCTCATAGGTTCAATACGGTAAGTATACAAACAATTCTGTATTTTCAAGGGCTTTTTGTGTGTATGAAAATAAATTTATGAATTTTCATACGCAACTAATACGTTTCTCTCATACGCAATAGTGTGACAGGGCCATTACATTCGATTGTCACACTGCATCTCCCAGCGGAAAGATGTGACAAATTCGTTATACTCGTAAAACCACCTGATCAAATACAAATGCAGTCATTATATATATGTTGTTAACTACACAACGAAATACATTGAAGTGTATGAAAATGACATTTTCAGTATTACATTGACGTGTTCATGACTGCTGACATGTGGTTACTTTTGATTATTAGTTGTGTTATCTACAACACTATTAATACCGTTCATGTATGTTGATTGATTGGGGTTTTCAACAATTTTTCAGTCATATCACGGCGGCCAGTTCACCTAGTCATACTGTTTCTTGGCTTTCTCACATCAGTACTTCATACAACATTCTTTCCAAGAAACTGGCTGCTTTTTCACATAGACTGATAGCCAGCTTTCTTGGAAAGAATGTTGTATGAAGTACTGATGTGAGAAAGATTGTATGTTGATCCTCGAATAAAGACTTTTATCCTACTGGGAAAATACGCCGAACGGAATTTCATTACCGATAGTTGGTGTAGACCTATTAAATCAACCTGCATAGGCATTTCTGACTTTAACCCTTTTCCAACCTTCAGACGCATTTTGACGCGTCTGCAGCAGAAGACATTTGAAAAGATTGTGACACAAGAAAAAATAGCGCAATTTCTCATTTTGCCAAGCCGAGCCCCGGTAGCTCAGTCGTTAGCTACGCGAGCTGCCAATCCAGGGGTTGTGAGTTCGAATCCCGGCTCGGCCAACTTTCTTTCCGACGATTGACAGAAGTCAATGACATGCGTCATTCGTCTTCCACCAATTGGCTAAGTCTATGTGGAAAAGCAGCCAGTTGCTTGGGAAGATTGTTGTGTGGAGTACTGGTGTGAGAAAACCAGAAAATGCATGAGTAGCCGAACTGGCCGCCGTGATATAACTGAGAAATTGTTGAAAACGGCGTTAAACCCCAATCATTCAATCAATCCTTTTGCCAAATTATTTTCAACTCTTTGTGATAATCATAATTTCATTTATAGGGAATGTCCATATTTTTGCTTTTAGGTATTTTTGAAAGTCGTCTGCTGCAGATTTGTTGCATGTGGGAATGGGTTAAAAGTCGTTTGTTGGGTAAATAGTAAATACTGATTAATAAGGGAAAAGGAGATCGTTAGCGTGATAGAAATCATAAAGTATGATCATGATTAAGCGTCTTTGTTGCAATGATTATTAAGCTTCTTTGTTGCAATGATTATAGACTGGTTCCAAATGACCAGGTAGGAAAACAATCATTAACTCTTTCACACAAACAATAAGTATTTTGCGGACGTCTTTGCCGTGACTAGATCTTGGCAAAATATACAAAACCGCTACCAACGGAGGCAATAATTGACCCGAGTTAAATACATTGTAGCAAATGTTTGAACAATTGTCCCGGTTTGCAAATATTGTTTTCCAAAAGTCAAATGATGCTTAAAAAGGACGTGTGTCTGAGTGAAAGGCTTAACCCTTTCCCTTATACGACAATTCTGCAGCAGACGACTTTGAACATATTTTGTCAATAAGTAGAAAAATCTCTATAATTGAATGGATAACCTATGACTGAAAGTGGTAAACATTGTGGCAAAAGGAGAAATTGCTCGTTTTGAGCAATTTCTTCTTTTGTCACTATGTTTTCAAAAAGACGTCAGCTGCAGAGGCGTCAGAAAGCGTCTATATATTAGGGAAAGGGTTAATGATGGCTTATGGGAATAATTCAAGGGAAACCTTTATCCATAAATCAAGCTCCTCTTGTTATAGAAACACTTCCCTCTTCATTTTTGTTTTTTCATTCTTCATTACAAAATGATATCGAAATTGTTATGCGAAAACGTTACCATTATTGATGTGCAGTCATAACATTTCTTGAAAAATAGCTTTATTTATGCAATATTACAAAAAAAAAAACACCCGGATCAGCCTAAGCATGCCACGCAGGCTAAAACGGAAAGACACTGTGCGCCTCCTGATATAAATTGCGTATTCGCTCAGTATGCCAGTGGTGCAGAGGTAGAGCGTTGGTCTCTTGCACCAAAGGTCCCGGGTCGAATCCCGTGATGAGCAGGTTTTCCCTTTGGGGTTTTCCACACAAACGGCGCGAGAACTGGTTCAGTCTCCAGGAAGCAGACATCGAGCGTGATTAATATAAGTTACAATTGAACGATGTATTGTAAAACCACATCCACATGATTCAAGTTTAGAACCAGATCGACCTGCATGCGTGTTCCCGCATTTAAATCTGAGTCTACGCTGTTAGCCTGTAAGTCACGTACGGACCTTGAAACTTCTGATATATTAACATTACCGCAGTGCTCTAGATAAGGAGCGATGTGCAAGTTCTAAAATCCTTATTTGGCCCTCTAACCCTATGTTGTGGGTGCTCAAAAGAATCGTCTCACTGAGACGATTCTTTTGAATACCCACAATATAGGGTTTGCTTTAATAATAAAAAAAAAAGTTTTTGGGGAAAAGAGTTGAATACCCATCCTGATCTGGACATCTGATTCTCCATTCGTATCAGATGACATTGGTACATATCTGTATATCAACTTGTGATAAATCAAAAACCTCTCAATATTTAAAGCCTCGTCTGCTGATGATTTATTTATTTATGGCTGAGTCATACCAAAGACTTCATATGGAAGTAATGACTTCTCCCACCTTGGCGTTCGAAGCGGTGGGTCACGGGTTCGATCCCCGGCCGAGTCATACCAAAGACTTTAAAAATGGTAATGGTAATGGCTGCTTTCCTTGGCGGTCAGGGTTTCGCCGGCGTTAGCATTAAGACTGACTCGCTGGTATCATGATAGGATCAGCAATATAAGCCGTGTCTAGCGATTTGGGGTCTAAATGCATATGTGTGAAGTAAAGATTGATTGATTGGGGTTCAACGCCGTTTTCAACAATTCTCCAGTCATATCACGGCGGCCAGTTCA
Organism: Serripes groenlandicus; assembly: GCA_031761405.1. NCBI lineage: Eukaryota > Metazoa > Mollusca > Bivalvia > Cardiida > Cardiidae > Serripes > Serripes groenlandicus. The sequence continues at coordinate 143,793,382 of JASEVX010000002.1, forward strand.
CCTTTCTCATCTGTTTCCTTGTTTTCTCACAGCAGTACTCCACACAACATACGTTCCCAGCAACTGGCTGCTTTTCCACATATACTTTAAGCCCATTGGTGAAAGACGAATGACGCATGTCACAGGGACTTTTGTCAAACGGTGGAAAGAATGTTGGCCGAGCTGGGATTCGAACTTACAACCCCTGTATTGACATACCACCGGCTTATATATTATATATACCATATTGAACATTCTGACAAAACACTGGAAGTGTAGGTAGCCCTACTAGAATTATGCCAATAAAGCGTTATTTTGTAATTCAAACCCAAAGTCGCTATATGCAGCTCATGTAAATCATCATGAACTATTATATCAACGGTGATATACTAATGTAACAATATTCAAGATACATAGACATACATATACATACATAGACAAGACATACCTAGACATACCTAGACATACATAGACATACATAGACATAGATGGAATTCATGTTTATACACACCAATTCAGACTATTTTATCTCATTATACATGCAATGATTCCATCAAATATCTGCTCAAAATAAATTAAAATAAGTACACCTGTTTACTGTTTTAATTTAAGATTGGATTAGTAAATGACATGTGTGTCCCCTTACATTGGATTAAGTTGGATTACTACCTGCATTGCTGACTGCCTGATAAGCGACCTCCGTAAATGGCTATATATAGTTTAACGTACACCCCAAATGTAAGAACAAAAATCTAGAACGCAAATGCAAATTAAACGGCTTGAACCCAGTTTAATGATAAGCTAGACCGGAGTTTCTTTTTAATAAAAACGCTAAAAACGAGATGAACCCTTATATTAGGACACTAACCGACACGTGCAGTAAACGAGTATCACGACATTAGTTCAGTGCTAATTTGACCATTCCCACATACGGGTACATTCGTAGCAGACGACTCTGAAAACATGTAGACATATTCATTGTTGGAAGTGTAATTATAGAATACAGTTGAAAACATTATGACAAATAGAGAAATTGCTATTTAAATACACATTGAAACATTGTTACAAATAGAGAAAGTTCTCATCATGATCAACTTCTAAATGTTTTCAAAAGTCGTCTGCTACAGATGCGTCCAAATGCGTCTGCGAATGGGAAAGGGGTAAAAGTATAAAATGGCTCTGTTTTGGTGTATTTACATGCAAGCATTATTTTGACTTCATAGTTACATTTAAAGATAACCTACATGTGTGTCACATTTTATTATACATAAAATGTTAAAAACGGCGTAAACAAATTCCTATCAATCAATCTGATGTCGGTTTTCCCGTGACGTGACGTGATGTTGATGTTGTTTTCATTTCTTGGTGCATTTCGTCCAACAACACGAGCACTATACTTTTGTACGGTCTGCTTCACTCACGAAATGACACAGTTTAAATTAATTAGCTAATGGGAGGTTGAGTGGCATCACGGCTTTTCGCCAGACGGAGTGTATCAATACACATCAATAATGGATGCGTCTGCGCGTCCGACTACAGATGGGTTATAAATGTTCGCATGGCATGCTGGGAAAACATAAAAACGTCACTTCATAGTGACGACGTCGTGAGAAAAAAAGGTTCTCACACCTACTTTTGTGCGATGAGCACTTTCCCCGACTTGCACTTAAATGTGCAGCCGACGTGATAAACGTAAGAAGAAGAAGAAGAATATTGTATTAGACTTAAACTTACAAAGTGTTTTGTCTATACAATACAATACTTCAAGCAAATACAAACACATTCAAGTCAGTTAGAATGGCAGGAAATATCTCATATACACCTTCCATATACATACATACAAACACACATACACACATATACATACATATATGCATATATGTACACATACATACATACATACATATATACATATATACATATACATACATATACATACATATATATACATATACATACATATATACATATACATACATATATACATATACATACATATATACATATACATACATATATACATATATGTACACATATACGTACATATATGTACACATATACATACATATATGTACACATATGCAAACATATATGTACACATATACATATATGTACACATATACATACATATATACATATATGTGCTTATATATATATATATATATATATATATACCTACATACACATACACATACACATGCACATACACATAAATACACACATACACACACATATACATACATATGCACACACATGTATAATAGAAAACGTCTTGTTAAGCTAATGGAAGTCTTCATAATTGAAAGTATGTTTAACCCTTTCACGCATGCAGACGCGTTTTGACGCCTCTGTAGCACACGACTATTTAAACATTGTGGCACCATGAATAATTTCTCTAGTTGCCATCAAGAGTTCAAAAGACTGCATGCTGCAGATTAGTTATAGTGCGTCTTTATGCGGAAATGGTTATCTTCAAAGCAAATTGTTCTTTCATTTTTAAAAAATGTTTCCATTGTAGCGTTTAAATGTGGTCAGTAATGGATAGAGCTGAAAGCATCGTGCCAAACGGTGAAACGGCTCACCATGAATAATTTCTCTAGTTGCCATCAAGTGTTCAAAAGACTGCACACTGCAGATTAGTTAAAGTGCGTCTTAATACGGAAATGGTAATCATCAAAGTGAGTATTAAAGAAAAGGGGGAGAGTCTAGCGATGCCATTGCGATTTAGAGGGTCTATGATATAAGCCGATCCACGAGAAAACCAACCTTACGGCCTATGCGTAATGTATCGACCCAGATCAGCCTGCGCAGTCCGCGCAGACTGATCCGGGCCGACACATTCCGTCGCAGGGGGATAGAGGTATATGAGAGTAATGATTCCTAAAACAGAAAATCCAATATTGAGGCGAAAATTGTCGGTCCGGGTTAGCCTGCGCGGCATGCTTATGCTGATCCGGGTCGATATTTTACGCAGAGTCCACACTGTTGGTTTTATCGCGGGACGGCTCATATTCCTAAAACCCATATTATTAAGCCTGCTAGTTAAAGTGTCGACTTTATAACATCTGTCAGTTAAAAACGGAAATCGTGATCAAGTGGAAATTAATTATCAAAAGGTTCAAATCAATTACGTTTGCTGTAAACTACCTAACACCAAAGCGTAACTGTTTAGAAATGAAGTTCTCATTCTTTGATTGTTCTTGCTCACAAAGCCAGACGAAATATTCCTATTTGATTGTATAATGTAGGTATATTTGCATGTTTTCGCTTTTTCTGTATATACAGACAGATTTGTCGCAACTGTAGAGGACTGTTTTCAAATAAGTAAATGTTTTCGACTTGTTTTTTGCCAGTTGTTTCCTATTTACCCTCGGACGTACGAAAAATGTCACGTCGTGAAAATTTCACGTCGTGAAAATGGATACCCACTATTAAACAAAACTATTCTATACTTAGAGTCATAACGGTTTGTATGTGGCATAATATGTCGTTTGAAAGTAGCGAATTCAGTTTATGAATTAAAACCTTGTATTTAGGTATACAAGTCCAGACAAAAATACAGAAAACGTCTAATATTTACTAACATGTTTTCAAAGTATTGTAGCATTACAAGATAATAATCTTTTGCATACATAAAACAAGCAGTATTCGCTGTAGACATTACAGACTTACAGACAAACACGTGAGATTTCGATGTTCCACAGCATACTGTATACGTGTTTTCTAAATTTTAATCAGAACTGATAACTAGGTCTTAGAACCATTTAACACCGCAGTCAAGTAAACCATAACATGAGGGAAACGGCTAGTAAATCAAACCTGGCGGCAAATGACGTCAATCAAACGCGATGCAGACCTGGCGTCCAATGACGTCAATCAATTGCGATGCAAACCTGGCGTCCAATGCCGTCAGTCAACCGCGATGTAGACCTGGCGTCCAATGACGTCAATCAAACGATCCGTGTCGATGGAAAAGGTATATTATATGTACAGTCAGTGACATGAAATCTTTAATTCCCCTTGTTCAGTGTGTTTGGCCTTAGATGGCAGTTGTGAAAACTTTAAAAAATCTTCTCCTCTGAACGTGTGAAGCCACTTTTATAATAATTGTGTATAAATGTTTCTTGGGTGACCCTCTATCAGAATCCGAGTCGATGGAAACGTTATATTACATGTCAGTGACGTAAACATGAAAGTGTTTGTGTGTTCGTTCGTTCGTTCGTTCGTTCGTTCGCTCGTTCGTACGTCCGCTCATTCGTTCGTTGGTTCGTTCCATCGATTGTTTGTATGTGTGTTTGTTTGTTTGTGTTCGTTTGTTTGTTTGGAAGACGTTTTACGCCGCTTTTCAACACTAATTTAGTTAGTTTATCATGGTTGTAAAACGGTAATTGATTGAAAATACTGAGACACATGTGACTAGTATCAGACTGTTCGACTGCATAAGGTAATCCAAGTCGAATCTCTCTACACTATACAATGACAATGGCAATGACAAATATTGTATTGAAAGTAATAAGGCCACCGGCCCATACATAGTACAAAGCATTCTATTTAACAAATATTATAGAGCTGAGAATGATGTCCTTATCATGTTTTCATTAACATAAAGTTGAAATATGAAAAGTTTTGTTTTTTTACATCAGGATTGTCCTTTTTGAAGCAACGTATAAAAGTCTTCAATGTTGGTATCCCCTACATATCAATCAAATACAAATACAGTTCTTAATTGATCAAACTTTTTGCAGTTAAATAACACATGAAATTCACTTTCAACAATATTTTTCTTTTAACTTTTGAAAACAATAAATGCGGCATATTCTTAGTTCACGATCAATAGTATTGTGACGACCAGTCTCGATGCCAAATGTGTGAACTTCTCGTGAAGTGGCTATAATAAAACTAAAAAGGGTGGCTATAAAAATCAGACGTACGAATTCTTTATAACTGGCACTACAGCGAGTCTTTATTATGTTTTTCTGTAGGACTGCTCAAATTAGGACGCATTATGGCATTTTTATGGGCATTTTCCATCACATTTGGTGTAAACTAATCAAATATATTGGCCGAGAAAACACGGCTTATGATCCGTTGTGATATAATTAATGCCAGGGATTCAATTAAATACCGGAATCTCTCCCCTCCATTTGGGAATGATGTTCTTATTGGTCAATTCTTTTAACTCTTGCAATATTGAGATTTTTGCAAACAATACAGATTTCAGGCGAGTCAGCTCGTAACGAGCTGTCTCACCTGAAATCAGCATTGTTTGCATTTAAGTTGTCAAACTATTCCAAAAACCTTTATTTAAACGAGAAATGGAGGCGCCCGGTTTTGAACATAGAATAATCTACTTTAAACAATTCGGCGCCGAAAAAATTAATCCTTCTTACCAGACACAGAGATCCTTTGACGCCGCTGTATACCGCTGCCGGATAACGGAAACAGTCTGGAAAAAGGAGAACACGTTCAAAAACGAGCAAGATTTCATTTATCAACAATGATATACTATTATTATAAGCCTTTCCCACATATAGACGCTCCTTGATGCCTCTATAGCAGACGACTCTTGAACACATTGTGACAAAAAAAGACATGTCTCATGATGAGCAATTTCTCCTTTTGCTACAATGTGTTCAACTTAATTCTAGTTCGTGTTCGTTCATATAGAGCTTCCATTTATTTTAAGATTTTTTTTTTTTTAATCGTCTGCTGCAGATTTGTTGTATGTGGGAAAGGGAATATTAAACTGTATAGTTAACCCGTTACATTAATTCCCCAAAAGTTTTCAAATAAAGCAAGTCTAAAGCCGTATTATCAGGTAACTAATCATCTACGATGCCTTTTGTTTAAAGGTGTATGTTATTAAGACGTGTCTGTATCGAGACGTCATCATTCGGACCCCGGGTTCTATCCCCAGTCGCGCCGGTCATGGTGGAGTACCCTTGGGCAAAGCACATTGCCTAGCCTAGTACTGGATTTGTTTACCCAAGGGATCTTGCATACCTGAAATAATGTTTAAATACGGCGTAATAACCCTAATAATACAAACGAATCATACACGCCCCCAATGCACTTGAAAAAGGCCAATACAGTCAGTGACTTCTATCGAGTACAGTGAAATCTATCCAGTACAGTGAATTCTATCGAGTACAGAAATCTATCCAGTACAGTGAATTCTATCGAGAACGTTCGTATTCTGGAGTACCTTCCCCTTATTACTGCGTAAAAGAAGTCGGGAACCAGACTAGAACGTTCGTAGTCTGGAGTACCTTCCCCTTATTACTGCGTAAAAGAAGTCGGGAACCAGACTAGAACGTTCGAAAAAATCTCCGGAAGTAATCAATATTTAGAAAAAAATAGGTCACATCTTAGAACTATTCACCGTGAGCTCTCGGAAAGGAACGATTAGTTTAAACATATTTTATTGCCCACATGATATATATACAGAATAAACTTTAGACTTACAAATATACATGTTATAGGCAAACGAGTCTGGCCACAAGTTCTCACAACTTTGAAACGGTCATCCCCTTGTAAAGGAACGATTCATGATCGGTAGAACTTATGTATTCGTTTGTCAAATATCTATTGATTTTCACACAAAAATAGATTAACACCAAAATAAAATTGATCATGAAATGCTGTGCTGAATCTGATACGGACGAGTGCAAGCTAGTGTTTAATAGTAAAACATGCCAGATCTACTGTAGAAAATGTATCATGTCTTGAATGTATAGCTGTCTGTGTATTGCATACTATTATGTATTGTAATGTTTTGTGTCACACTTCACATGTTTTGTAAATGTTTGTATCTGTGTATGGGTCGATGGGCCTAAATAACATTTTGAAATAAACTTGTCCTGGCTTTGTTGCATCTGACCTCCATACAAACATTCTTCCCTAGGTAACTGGCTAGTCTCCCACATAGATTGTTGACCAATTGGTGAAAGACGAATGACATCAACTAAAATGTATTTGACCAATCGTCGGAAATAAGGAATGGACGGGTCGGTCCGGGCTACGAAACGCACGACCCATCGATTGATAGCCATCGCGTTACTGTCTGGGCTATCGCTGTTGATATAGGTTACAATACACCAAAAGAAATCCTTCTTTGTTTCCATGTAAATCGACCAGTTTCAGTCCTCAATTGTCACACTTTCTAAGCGTTTCTCATATAGAACACCATATAGCATTGAAAAGAGTTACCTCCTAGCTTTAAAACAACCCAAAGAAAATGTGGGGTCATGCATTATGCAAGAAAGAACTCACCAGGCAAAAATGGTAACCATCATTTTGGACCAAATCGGCCCTATACACATTTACAATGCATTTAAACTCAATGTCATATATTCAATACATTCTGGTGATGGTATACACTCATTTCTTCTCAAACAAAGGTTATTTTAGGGACTATAGTAGATCAGCAAGTCAGCGGATGTATTTAGCGTAATTTGACCTATACAGACTTAGTTGGTACCCTGAATAATATAAGTTTGGTTACATAAGGTCATAGTAGACGTTTAAAAGTTCCCTTAAAATAACAAATAACTTTTACGCCACAAACCACAATTGCAACAGTATAAAATACTCACTTAGTGGAATTTTTGTTTTTGACAATGACAGATTGGTTAATGGTTTGTTTCTTTCAATATTCTGTTTTATTATAAGTATGTTTGTTTTACACATGTCACGTTAACACAATATTTACTTTCTTACTAGGCTCAAACAATATTTATATCTCGACTAACCTCAAACCAATCCACGATTTCTTAAGTGTATACAGTGACCATGGGAACATTTTGAATAAGTTGTGCTGGGTTTACGGACGACAGCAGCTGACATTTTCTGTCTGAGATAAACAAGAAATAAATGGTCAGTAAGAAAAGAGGAAGATACCGTATTTATTGTAATATACACCATGATATATGGGTGGTTCTAGAGCATACTGTATATAATCCGTTCGACGAGAACACCAACATTGTCGACTCGGCGTAAATTATCGACCCAGATCAGAGTAAGCATGCCTGGCAGGCTTACCCGGATAGACTCTTTTCGCCTCCTGTGGATTTTCTGTTTCAGGAATCATTACTCTATACCTCTATTCCCCTTAGACGGTATGTGTCGGCCCGGATTAGCATTAGCAGATTGCGCATGCTGTTCTGGGTCAGTACTTTACGCAGATACCATAATGTTGGTTTTCTCGTGGAACGACTCAATTATAACAATAAGAAGTCGTACTCTAAGGTGTAATGTATCGACCCAGATCAGCCTGTGTCGTCCGCGCAGGCTAACCCGGACAGACACTTTTCGACTCAAGTGGATTATCTGTTTCAGAAGTCATTACTCTATACATCTATCCCCCTTCGACGGAATGTGTCGGCCTTGATTAGCCTACGCGGACTGCACAGCCTGATCTGGATCGATACATTACGCAGATACCATATTGTTGGTTTTCTCGTGAAACGTCTCAATTATAACATTAAAAAGTCGTATTCTAAGGTGTTTAATCTATATAAGAGGTTGGTGGAAGTTGTACCAAAATGGACGCGAAATATATGTCCTGATTAGTCTAAATAATATTGACCCTTATATCTCCGAATAGCCTTTTACGCGGTGTCACCAGTATTAAAGTTACATTGCGGATGTTCCAGGTTAATTTACCATTACTACTTATTTAGAACCTTGGTCTCCCTATCAAAAGGCGGATGCCCGTACCACTATACTTCGGATACGTTCTTTACAAACGACAATAACAACGAAACATCTACACAAACATATGGAAATCTCTATAAATGAAAATACAATTATTGAGAAGGGTATAATTCATCGAGGCAAAAGGAGAAATTGCTCATTATGAGCAATTACTTCCATCGTCACAACGTTTTCAATAGTATTCTGATGCAGATTCATCAAAACACGCCAGTATGGTGTGTGTTAAATACAGGAGATACGGTAGTTGGAAGCACAAATCAATGGCGTGTTTGTAGATAGATAGCTATTTTTACTGGGCAATTCGGTGGTGCGTTATCAAATAGTAGCCATAAAGAAAAGCAAAAATGATTAATGGAGTATTTATTTTTCGTTCAATACTTGCTCTTATCAGGAAATGTTCGAATAAAAAAAGATCCCAAGAAACCTTTCTCACGGAAATATTATATATGCCGCGGCACGTGAAGAGTTCTCTCCTGACATGTTTAAATGTCAAGGGGAGAATAAGTCTGGGTGAAACGTGGTTATAAGTTATAAACAGATTACTTAATAATATATGTTTAGGGTCGGGTTGTTTTAATCGCATTGCAGAAACGGAAAATTTACTACCTTTTGAAAAATGTAAGAGTAATGTTGACATTGAATTAAAATATTAATGGGGAAAATGCGAAATTGGTTCGCTTAGAGCATTTTATTTTTGTTCCAAGCAATGGTTTCAATTGCTATGCTATAGTATTGGCCATTGGCCTAAATAAATAAATAATCAAATATATTGTATCTTGTAACTGACATTTGCAGATGGCGCTTCCAAAAATATGCAGAAATAACCACGGACCAATTGAATCTCAAAATATCGAAGTCATACATAAGACTTATATAGCTCTACACTGTATAACATGGGTCTTTAAATGTCGTACCATGCAGTAAGAAGCATTTACTCATGGACTTCCATATAATACATCGCATTTTTTTCCCCTCACGATTTGGAATTGTTTTCCATACGACGTCAAAACAAATACAATAATTCAGAAATAAAGATTGAAAAGGTATTTATCCTGACGACCAATGAAATTGTCAATGAAAGTTAACAAAAATAATGCCCATTCAGGGATATTTGGAAACCAAAATACGTTCAATATTAAAAGAATACAGCCATCCCGCGAGAAAACCATAATTATGGCCGCGCAGACTGATCCGGGTCGACACATTCCCTCTCAGGGGGATAGAGGTATGGAGTAAATGATTCCTGAAACAGAAAATCAACAAGAGGCGAAAAGCGTCTATCCGGGTAAGCCTGCGCGGCATGCTTAGGCGGATCCGGGTCGATACTTTACGCAGAGTCCACAATGTTGGTTTTCTCGCGGGACGGCTCACTAGTAAAAAGCGTTAAGCGGTGGGAAACACAATCTGTCTTTATTGATAATACTGTATTTTACGACTGTAACCTAGATTTGTACACGCTATGTAGTAATTCCAATAAACCTTTGTCCAGATATAACGTCTTAGGGGTAATCGAAACTGAAAACAAGTAGAAAGCAAGGAAACAATGAAAAATATAAATGAAAGGAAATATTTTTTCCCCGAATTTTGAGTCACACGATTCGAACAAAGAACCAAAAAGTATTGAAATTATTATTTAGGTCCTAATTCAACAAATAAATTCCTACCATGTGAATCGACCAGTTTCAGTACTCAATTGTCACACTTTCTAAGCGTTTCCCATGTAGAGCAAACACCATATATCATTGAAAGGAGTTTTACCTCTAAGCTTTAAGCAATCAAAAGAAAAATTGGTGTGGGCGGGGGACGACCGAATCGGGCCCGGACAAAACCGGTGTCTAGCATTCTCTACTTCCACTTTCAAACAAAGTCAATATAATGAAAGTGATCAAATCAATCATTTCCAGTGCATCATATACACATTCACAATGCATTTAAACTCAATGTCATATATTTAATGCATTCTGGTGTTGGTATACACTCATTTCAACGCAAACAGTTTATTTATTTATTGGGGTTTTACGCCGCTTTCAAATTTATTTCAGTTATATCACGGCGACAGTTCACTTATTCGTGATCCCTGGGTAATCAAACCCAGTACTAGGCTAGAAAATGTGCCTTGCCCAAGGGCACTCCACCATGACCGTAGTGCCGCGACTGGGGATCGAACCCGGTCGACGCAAACAAAGTTTATTTTGGAATGTTTTAATTATCCAATATGCTTCTCTGACGTCTATGGATCATGCTCATTGGACGGGTATATCTCCGAATTGTAAATAACTATTTTCATCATTTCATTTCCCTTTATTAGATAAATTGTTGCCCTTATTGATAATCATATTTTTTTTTCAAGCACGTTATAAATTGACATGAAGACGTCATAAAGACGTCATATTGACAACATCAATTAAGAAGAACAAGCAAATCAAAGCACTGAAAGCGATGCCAACAAGGTGTTAACTGTAGATCACGGAGTACATTTTGACAAGGATTTACCGATCACAAAATTTAATTAAATACACTTCACAATATCACATTTCTTATTTTGAATAATATTGGAGTAGAAAGCACAATATTGCTTTTACAGAACCGGGGTCTATCGCAAATACTGTTTCCCAAGAAGTGATGGAATAGTCAACACACTCCTTAATGTATGGCATATAAAAACCAAAAGAACTCCGCTGTACACCAAAGATGACTTTATATAGAATGCTAACATCAAAACTTAAACAAACATATGTATCTACATTTCTGGTTATTCTATATAATAAAAATTGGCATCATTGTCTTGCCTTAATTGAAATATATTATATCATGGTTGCTGTTATGTCTAACTTAGAATATAATAGTAACCTAGAGACTACTTTACAGTAAATTACTTCAACTAATCGAAAATGCGAATTTATGGGTCATACTTGCATAAATAATCACAGATGTATCAAAACAACTCTACACATCTTTTTTTGTGAAGACTCTGCAACAAACGACATTTTAAAACATTGTAACAATAGGAGAAAATGCTCTTTTGAGAAATTTCACCTATTGCCACAATGTTTCCACTTGTTTTCATTAATTATACCCTTCATTTCGGGGATATTTCCCATGTTTTTGACTCAATGTTTTTTCAAAGTCGTCTGTTGCAGTTTTGTTGCTTGTGGGAAAGGATTTAACACCACAATTGCTCGACGTGCCTCTTATGTAAATGTCGAGCCCTGGTGGCTCAGTCGGTAGCGACGCGGGCTGTCAATCCAGGGGTTGTGAGTTCGAATCCCGGCTCGGCCAACTCTCTTTCCGACGATTGACAAAAATCAATGCGACATGCGTCATTCGTCTTCCACCAATGGGCTAAGTCTATGTGGAAAAGCGGCCAGTTGCTTGGGAAGATTGTTGTGTGGAGTACTGGTGTGAGAAATACTAGGAAATGCATGAGTAGGTGAACTGGCCGCCGTGATATAACTGACAAATTGTTAAAAACGGCGTTAAACCCCAATCAATCAATCAATATTATGTCAATATGGCGAAGTAACGTAAACTCTGTGAAGACGTGAAGTGAAGTTGCAACTCATGCAAATATGTGCCAATCCGCGTAGATTGGTTAATATCTAAGATAAGGATATTCACTGCTTGCCAGTTACTCCAAGAATGCTTCATACACAAACAGACATATTTGTGGGACCATGGTTACAATTCACAGGACTATCGTCACCTGCATTCGTAAAGCTGCCTGGGATTGACATTCCTGAATCACCGTTAATCTGTGTAAGTGAGATGAAATTGCAGTTTCCGATGTTGTTATGATATGGATACAAGGAAAACCAGCAACGCCCCCTTGTTGTCATATTTATCAATGGATTATAATAAGTTCAACATAATGGGTTAAAGGGTCACAATAGGGACATTTGTGCTAAATTATTTTAAAATCGGTTCTATATGTTGTTTGTACAAGAATTCTTGTTTAAGTTTCACCATATATACATAAAAGGAAAACAAGTCCTACCCCTAAAGGTCATGCTTTTCAAAGAATCGGAATAATTTAAACAATCTTGGTAGAGGGCCAAACAACATCTGTTCCAAATTATTTTCAAATCGGGCCTGTTCTTTTGGCCAAGAAGATTTTTTAAGTTTACACTATATATACATATAAGTAAAACGAGCTCCGCTTCCTGCTGGCGGCCATGTTTTCCAATGGATCAGAATAATTTCAACAATCTTGAAAGAAGGTCACCAAAGAATTATTTTCAAATCGAGCCAGAACTTTTGAAAAAGAAGATTTTTTAATAGTGATATAAGGAAACCAATCTCCGCCCCCTAGCGGCCATGATTTTAATCGGATCGGAATACTTTGGTAGAGAGGGTCACACAAGGAACATTTGTGCACAAATAGGTCCTGTAGATTTTTAAAGTTTTAGCATAATCCCCCTTTTCTGATGCCAAAGCAACCTAAATTCTGAAGTCTTTGAACACCTTGAAAACAGGACCACCCAAGGAACATTCCAGTGAACTTATTTTGAAATCGGTCCGTTGGTTTAGGAGGAGAAGTTGTTTGTAGGAATACGTGAACAGATAGACGAAGACGACGTCGAGGGCAACGGACGACGGACGATGAGTGATCACAAAAGCTCACCTCGCACTTCGTGCTAAGTTGAACTAAAAAGGTAAACATAAACTCTCGATTTTGGCAGGGTACGTTGATGACACCCCATGGTCATTTATTTGTGTTTCAACTCATTATATTGTTTATGGTTAATGGGAAAATGATCCTAGCGGCATTAATCTCCTATGTCCGGTTATAGCACATGAAATATGCAATACAGACTTTAACCCTTAACCTTCTAAACCTGGAGAACACTCTGTAAAATGCCAGCTGTCGTAAAATTGTAGAGTACGTTTTAAGACTTCGTCGTAAATCTGTTTTCAGACAGCAAAACATATAATGAGCCCGTCACTTGGACAAGCTACAAGTTGGTTAGGATACTTTGAAATGTGCAAATCAATTAAATAGAACATATTATTCTATGGGATTAGGTAGCGTGAGAGACATTGGTGATATAATATGCAACTTATATATTTTATAGCGTATGATTACTGGTTAGTATATAAAACAATTGTTTGCATTTATTGGTATGCCACCAGAACGGTAAATATTGTACGTTACACTAAAACATATTATATTACCATATTTATGGGCCGGAGCCCTTATATTACCATTAGAAAACGTTGTATTTGTATTGTATTATATTGCATTGCATTGTATTGTCAGGATTTTCGCTGCTCGATTATTGAACAATATCCCTACATTGTACTGTATTGTATTATATTGTGTTGCATTGTATTGTCAGGATTTTTGCTGCTCGATTATTAAACAATATCCCTACATTGTACTGTATTGTATTATATTGTATTGAATTGTATTGTCAGGATTTTTGCTGCTCGATTATTAAACAATATCCCTACATTGTACTGTATTGTATTATATTGTGTTGCATTGTATTGTCAGGATTTTTGCTGCTCGATTATTAAACAATATCCCTACATTGTACTGTATTGTATTATATTGTGTTGCATTGTATTGTCAGGATTTTTGCTGCTCGATTATTAAACAATATCCCTACATTGTACTGTATTGTATTATATTGTGTTGCATTGTATTGTCAGGATTTTTGCTGCTCGATTATTAAACAATATCCCTACATTGTACTGTATTGTATTATATTGTGTTGCATTGTATTGTCAGGATTTTTGCTGCTCGATTATTAAACAATATCCCTACATTGTACTGTATTGTATTATATTGTGTTGCATTGTATTGTCAGGATTTTTGCTGCTCGATGATTATTAAACAATATCCCTACATTGTACTGTATTGTATTATATTGTGTTGCATTGTATTGTCAGGATTTTTGCTGCTCGATTATTAAACAATATCCCTACATTGTACTGTATTGTATTATATTTTGTTGCATTGTATTGTCAGGATTTTCGCTGCTCGATTATTAAACAATATCCCTACATTATACTGTATTGTATTATATTGTGTTGCATTTTATTGTCAGGATTTTTGCTGCTCTATTATTAAACAATATCCCTACATTGTACTGTATTGTATTATATTGTGTTGCATTGTATTGTCAGGATTTTTGCTGCTCGATTATTAAACAATATCCCTACATTGTACTGTATTGTATTATATTGTGTTGCATTGTATTGTCAGGATTTTTGCTGCTCGATTATTAAACAATATCCCTAAATTGTACTGTATTGTATTATATTGTGTTGCATTGTATTGTCAGGATTTTTGCTGCTCGATTATTAAACAATATCCCTACATTGTACTGTATTGTATTATATTGCGTTGCATTGTATTGTCAGGATTTTTGCTGCTCGATTATTAAACAATATCCCTACATTGTACTGTATTGTATTATATTGTGTTACATTGTATTGTCAGGAAGTTTGCTGCTCGATTATTAAACAATATCCCTACATTGTACTGTATTGTATTATATTGTGTTGCATTGTATTGTCAGGATTTTTGCTGCTCGATTATTAAACAATATCCCTACATTGTACTGTATTGTATTATATTGTGTTGCATTGTATTGTCAGGATTTTTGCTGCTCGATTATTAAACAATATCCCTACATTGTACTGTATTGTATTATATTGTGTTGCATTGTATTGTCAAGATTTTTGCTGCTCGATTATTAAACAATATCCCTACATTGTACTGTATTGTATTATATTGTGTTGTATTGTATTGTCAGGATTTTTGCTGCTCGATTATTAAACAATATCCCTACATTGTACTGTATTGTATTATATTGTGTTGCATTGTATTGTCAGGATTTTTGCTGCTCGATTATTAAACAATATCCCTACATTGTACTGTATTGTATTATATTGTATTGCATTTTATTGTCAGGGTTTTCGCAGCTCGAGTATCAAACAATATCCCTACGTTGTATTTGTATTGTATTATATTGTATTTCATTGTATTGTCAGGATTTTCGCTGATCGATTATAAAACAATATCCCTACGCGCCTGACGCGATTCCGAGGGTTAACTTTTGTGTTCGTGTGATGTTTAAAGCCCCTTCCAACAATGATCAGTCCCATCAAGGTCTTTTCCTGTGTAAGATATCGATACGACTGGTCCACTTATTCTGACACCAGCGATTCAGTTGCAACCTCACAACGCTGAGCGCAAAAGGTTTGTCATATATAATACATAGTTCTCACAACTACAATTAGTATACAGCATCTCAAGTGTAAGAGCCTGGCAAAGGTAACAGAGTACCGATGTAAGGGTACGGACTTGTAAATACACATTCTCGCGGTCTGATCAGCAACTCTTTCGACGCTTTATTCTGATAGCCAATGACATGATTTCCTAGTATTGGTTTGTTTACACAGGGATCATGAATAAGTGAACTGTCTCCGTGATAGTACTTAAATTATGTTGAAAACGGCGTTAAACTCTAATAAAACAAACAAACAAACAAACAAATGAATGAATACATATGCTACGTTCGGAAGTTCAATGAAGATGAGATTTGATAGAACTAGTTAACATATACAGGAAGTCGGCATCCGATAACTTTGAAAACATTTTGTCAAAATACGGAAACTCTCTATAAATGAAAAAAACACTTATTGGATATGGTTGAACACATTGTGGCGAAAAGAGTAATTATGCAGCATTAGCAATTTCTCTTTTCGCCACAATGTTTTCAAAAGTATTTTTCTGCAGGCGCGTCTTAAATTGTCTACATTGGAGTTTCGGCTTTTTCTAAATGTTCCGCCTGTTATGTCAAATTCTACTCATACTCCGTCATTTTGCGTAAATGCTTGCCAATATATTTTCATTTTGACGTAATGCTTTCGTTTTTATTTCCCAATTTCGAATTTTCCGTATGTGAACGCCCATACAAATGGCAATCATGCACGCACAACAACATCAATATACACCAGGATAAGTTGTAAAGGCCCTATCCCTCGTGGGAACCGTTTGCAAGGGCCGCAATAAACATATATTACCCTTGCCCTAATCATGTTAATGTACTATTACATCAATAATTGTCCTGAGTATACTATTGATGCATCGTGATTCGTAGACTTGAACCATTGGATTACCGTTTAGCTTCAGATGGTGATTTATTGCCGTGTAATGCCACTATCGACAATTGTTCGATTATATAACGGATGCCAGTTTAATTATCCATTTGTTTCCCAGGTCCCGATGTCTTACGCAACAACACACAAAGCAACTGGTTTCCTGCCAAGTGGAGGAAGATGAATGATACAAGTCGTAATGAATTAATAAATCCCAGGGAAGTCCGTGGTTCGAACTCACAACCTTGGATAGAAAGTCCTCGCTGTTACCGACTGAACTATCGCGGTGCTCAGCTAAGGTTCTTTTATAGTACTTTTTACAACCAAAAGCAGATTGAATATGTATACCATGTGTTATTGTGTGTAATGATTATGGTACTTCCTAAATACTACACATGTTGGTCTTCTATAAATATGAATAAGTAACTTTCATAAATTTTGATTATAGAAAGTTTCCATAATTTTACTAATTGTCTTTATGTGGGAAAGAGTTGAGCTGTTTTTAAATGTCCAATTGTGTGTTTCTGGGTTAAGCTGTTTGTAAATGTCCAATTGTGTGTTTCTGGGTTAAGCTGTTTGTAAATGTCTAATTGTGTGTTTCTGGGTTAAGCTGTTTGTAAATGTCCAAATGTGTGTTTCTGCGTTAAGCTACTTGTAAATGTCCAATTGTGTGTTTCTGGGTTAAGCTACTTGTAAATGTCCAAATGTGTGTTTCTGCGTTAAGCTACTTGTAAATGTCCAATTGTGTGTTTCTGGGTTAAGCTGTTTGTAAATGTCTAAGTGTGTGTTTCTGGGTTAAGCTGTTTGTAAATGTCCAAATGTGTGTTTCTGCGTTAAGCTACTTGTAAATGTCCAATTCTGTGTTTCTGGGTTAAGCTGTTTGTAAATGTCCAATTGTGTGTTTCTGGGTTAAGCTGTTTGTAAATGTCCAAATGTGTGTTTCTGCGTTAAGCTACTTGTAAATGTCCAATTGTGTGTTTCTGCGTTAAGCTACTTGTAAATGTCCAAATGTGTGTTTCTGCGTTAAGCTACTTGTAAATGTCCAATTTGGTGTTTCTGGGTCGAAATTGAGTTGAATAGAAGCAATAAGTGTTCTAAAATCCTAAGTTATCCTAGTACTTAAGAATGGTAGCAGTATGACAATTCTCTTAAGTACCCAGAGACTAGAGTTTCGGCTGGTAACAGGGTATATCTATCGAGTAGTCGTAAATGTGTTTAAACATCTGGGTCCAATTCCACCAACCTTACTGCACGTTAATACAGTAATACTTTTAAAAAAACTTAACCCTTTCCCTCATACGACAATTCTTCAGCAGACGACTTTGAACATATTTTGTCAATAAATAGAAAATCTCTATAAATAATTGAATGGATAACCTATGACTAAAAGCTGAAAACATTGTGGCAAAAGGAGAAATTGCTCGTTTTGAGCAATTTCTTCTTTTGGTACTATGTTTTCAAAAAGGCATCTGCTGCAGAGGCGTCCAAAAGCGTATATATGAGTGAAAGAGTTAAAAGCATATCTCGTCATTTGTGTTTCCCTAATATGTTGTAAAACATGAATGATGGGAATGGTTTAACCCTTTTCCACCTACAGACGCATGTTGACGCAACAGCAGCAGATGACTTTTGAAAACATTGTGGCCAAAGGTGAAATTGCTCATGATTTCAAAGTCGTCTGCTGCATATTTATTGTATGAGGAAAAGGGTTAAAAAGATAAACTTTTTAGTAACCTTACATGAAGAGCCTGGGAGAAATCAGCGTTTTTGGTCGTTCATGGATCAAAGTACTTTGCCATTGTGTTAATGTTTTTGTATTCAATATTCGAATTGAAACCGACAGGTAGTTTTCAACATAACCATTTAATGATGGACCACGACTGAATTAATGGGGGGTCAATTTCACGACTGAACCCTCCTTTGAAATCCGAATAAAAAGAGTGGTGATTTCACGGACTTCTTTTTTCTATCATACAGTGACACCGTGGTTAATTGCCGGAAATGACGAGATTGACTTTTTATTGTGGTAATTGGGGATTAATACTCGTCGACCTAATCACGCAAGTGATCTGAGAGAAAACGCGCGTTTAGGAAGACATGTTTCATCTGTATGCAAATCAGAGAAAAGACATAGCGACCTGGCGACGGCCATTGACTGCTGTTTTAATCCGACATTTCACGGATTTGTTGATGTTTCTAAGCAACAGGTTAACAATGTGTTCGTTGTCACCACCAACTGTAGTGGTAATAAATACGTTTCAGTCTTACTTTCTTGTACCGCCAATATTTATGTTTGATTGATTGGTTTGGCTTTAACTCCGATTTCAACATTTTCTAGTCATATTACGGCGTCCGGTTTCCCATCCCATGTGTTTCCTGACTTTCTCACACAGCAATCTTTCCAGGCAACTGGCTCCTTTTTCCACATATAATTTTATCCCCTTTGATGAAAAGACCGTCGGAATGATGTATGTTGTCGCATGGACCTTTGTCAATCTTGGAAAAAATATTTATCGGTCGAGATTGGGTTCGAGCTCACAACCCCTAGATAAACAGCGGCTACGTCGTTACACATTCTCCTCGTTCCAAACCTTTTTCAGATACATTATATAATGCCGTTTAACCCTTTCCCTCATACGGCAATTCTGCAGCAGACGACTTTGAAAGTATTTTGTTAAAAAATGGAATATCTCTATAATTGAATGGATAACCTATGACAAAAAGTGGAAAACATTGTGGCAAAAGGAGAAATTGCACGTTTTGTGCAATTTCTTCTTTTGTCACTATGTTTTCAAAAAGCCGTCTGCTGCAGATGCGTCAGAAAGCGTCTATATGAGGGAAAGGGTTGAACGTATGATTTAGAATTTTAAACTTAATGGTTTATGCAAATCAAATGCACATTATTGAGATAATCCGTATACACCGCCTTTACCACATCAAGACGCTTTTCTGACGCAACTTTGAAAAAAATGTGGCAAAAGGAGAAATTGCTATTTTTTTATAATTTTTTACTTTTTGCGACAAACTTTTCAAATCTTTACAATGATGCCAGTTTCAGTTTTAGAGATGGTTCATATTTGAGCCTAGATGTTTTTAAATCCGAATAAGGAGAGATAAAGATCATTGCAGATCCGTACTTGCCAAAGGAAGTATGCAGTATAATTTGTAGTTGAATCATTGATTGATCGGATCATTGAACACAGAATTAATGTTGTAATTTGTTTTGTTTTCATTCGTGTCAAATTTGCATAGTATCATTTGTAAAGAAAATAATGGTAAAACGAGCTAGAAGTCGTTCACAAATCGAATTGTATTATAATGATTTATTTATTTATTTATTATTATCATTTTATTAAACTGATTTAATATCCGCGTTAAAATCATAGTTTTCAATTTGGCTAAAACATTTGATTATTGATTTATAGTCATGTAAAGAGTAATGCATTTCTTCAACCCTATGTCAAGCGAGTGAGGGTACAAAGAAAGAAAAGGGACGGAGAAAAGAAAAAGAAAAGGCGGGCAATGTCTCGAACTTCACCTGGTGTTTTCCTTTACAACCCGCCATTATGACGTCATTAACAGGTGCGAGGCTAATACACGTTTTGTCAGTGCCGTTGTGGTCCTCATTAATTCGGGTTTTATGATAAAAAATGAATTTTAATCGATCTTTGTCGACGTAAATTAGGCAGGTGCCAAATGTTAACACTTGTCTTCTATATAGTAATTTCTTTTCATTTACAGAATTTTACCATTTCATAATCTTGATAAGGGACGCCACAGCAGCGTTCGAATTGCTCGAATGTGTATTGTACACTTTCCTATTAGTGTATTGTAGGCATGTTGTGTATATGATCATGTTGACAAATGTATATATTGTGTACAAGTTGGCTAGGCACCGCAATGTTACACAGTTGCAGGGGGACAAAGGGTAATGGGGTATGATATTCACGTCAATGTCAACCTGAATGGAATCATTGAGCATGCCTGACATATGCATGCACGCGTTCAGTGTGCACTTTCTTTGTTACACGTTTAGAGGAACAGAAGTTAACTTGAAAATGAAATGGTAATTTGTAACTTCCAATCAATAGCGTTGTTGATGTTTGTTTTTTTTTTAATTATTGATTGTTATTGTGACATCGGTATTTGATCTTTTTGTATCTTGAATCCAATTTGATTGATTACCTTAAATTCCCTTCCGATAACTATGTTACTACTTTTTGATGATGATGATGATGATGCTGGTTGTAATACTCCTGAAGAGGATAATGATGATTTTGATGATGAGACAGAGGAGGGAGATGAAGAGAACCTTTTTTTGCAATATAACAAAATTATCTTCGTGATAGATAGTGAAATAAAATCAAAATCACGAGTGTCCGTGTGTCGTGTCGAGCTATTGACGTGTTCGAGTGGTCGCTGGATTTATAGAAAATGAATGTATGTACTGGCAGCTTTGTATTTCACGTA
>JASEVX010000002.1:143814854-144044637 GCA_031761405.1 Serripes groenlandicus
CAGGACAGACAGAGAGAGACAGACAGATAGAGGATAGAGAGACAGACATACAGAGACAGACAGAGACAGACAGAGACAGAGAGAGACAGAGAGAGACATAGACAGAGACAGACAGAGAGAAACAGAGACAGGGGGAGAGAGAGAGAGAGACAGAGAGAGAGACAGAGAAAGAGAGAGACAGAGAGAGAGACAGAGACAGAGACAGAGAACGAGACACAGAGAGAGAGAGAGACAGAGAGACAGACACACAGAGAGAGAGAGAGACAGACACAGAGACAGAAAAAGAGACAAAGAGACAGACATAGAGAAACACATAGAGAGACACAGAGACAGGCATATATTTATAGAGAGAGAGAGACAGAGAGACATACATACAGAGAGAGACAGAGAGAGAGAGAGAGAGACAGACAGACATACATAGAGAGCGAGACAGAGAGAGAGAGAGAGAGAGAAAGAGAGAGAGAGAGAGAGAGAAAGAGAGAGAGAGAGAAAGAGAGAGAGAGATCGAGAGAAAGAGAGAGAGATCGAGAGAAAGAGATCGAGAGAAAGAGAGAGAGAGAGAGAAAGAGAGAGAGGGAGAGAGAGAGAGAGAGAAAAAGAGAGAGAGAGAGAAAGAGAAAGAGAAAGAGAAAGAGAGAGATAGAGAGAGAGAGAGAGAGAGAGAGAGAGAGAGAGAGAGAGAGAGAGAGAGAGAGAGAGAGAGAGAGAGAGTGAGAGAGATAAGGGTGACTGTGAGTATCAAAGTCACGTACAGCAGGATAAGGGTTACCGTGAGTATTAAAGTCACGTACAGCAGGATAAGGGTTATGGAAACTGACTGTAATAGTCAGACGAGACTTCAATCTTGATTTCACGCGGGAAAATAACAGACGAACCTTGGAATGTACGCAGACTGACCAATTTGTTTATTTTCTGAGGAAACCCCCCAGTGTGGACTGGAGGCAGCTATCTTTATAGACAGATAAGTTGTAGTTCGGGACAAAAGGAGGTTTCTGTTAATGCGAAAAGATCAGACAAACTCCTTACTCTATAAAGATATCGCGCCTGTATGTTCATTTTCCGATCTCTGGCATTGTTATAAGTACCTAATACACACGCAATCAAAGAACTGAAAGTCAAGTCGTATTTCGATTTGTTAATTTTATCATTCAAATTTTGAAAAAAAGAAAAAAGAAAAAAAGAAAGGTTACGAGAGCGGGCTTCTTTGACGGAAGTAATTAAAGGTCACTAGGGGTTCAGACTGACCCCGCTGACCGAATCAGGTGGAATTATGTTATTGAAATGTTATAACACTCAGGTCACATTAATTAACACTTTCCCTCATATAGACGCTTTCTGACGCCTCTGCAGCAGACGGCTTTCTAAATACGTAGTGACAAAAGAAGAAATTGCACAAAACATGCAATTTCTCCTTTTGCCACAATGTTTTCCACTTTGTGTCAAAGGTTATCCATTCAATTATAGAGATTTTCCATTTTTTGACAAAAAACAAGTCGTCTGCTGCAGAATTGTCGTATGAGGGAAAGGGTTAGAGGAAACATCATGAATAAATGTAATACCTCTAAACAACTTCCCGCCTAAAATAACACTGATGCAAGAAGGAACTGAAGTCAATATGAAATAGAATAGCTTTTAAATTAATTGGGTTTCGTGGGTTCGTTACCTGTAAGTGTGCCTTAGCAATTTCACAGATGCAGGCATGCTGCGCCTTTGCAACAGACGGATTTTGAAAACATTGCGGGAAATGTAGCAGTTGTCCCAAGCCGACGACCTTTGAACGCATGGTGGCGAAAGGAGACATTCCCCGTGGTGAGCAATGCCTCCTTTAGCCAAAATGATTTCAACTTTAAAGAATAAACGTTGACAGAAGAGTATTGATTGATTGGGGCTTAACGCCATTTTCAACAATTTTCCAGTTATATCACGGCGGCCAGTTCACCTACTCATGCATTTCCCGGTTTTCTCACACCAGTACTCCACACAACAATGTTCCCAAGCAACTGGCTTCTTTTCCACACAGCCTTAGCCCATTGGTGGAAGACGAATGACGCATGTCGCATTGACTTTTGTCAATCCTCGGAAAGAAAGTTGGCCGAGCCGGGATTCGAACTCACATCCCCTGGATTGTCAGCCCACGTCGCTACCAACTGAGCTACCGGGGATCGGCTGACAGAAGAGTTTAGCAGGCGTATATAAGTAACATTTAAACCGTGTAGATCTTTAAATGCTCGCCAAATAGTTAATTATGCATGGCGAGGGTAAAGAAAACCATTTTTGCACGACGGACGACAAAGCGACACGCTTTGTCGTGCGTCGTGTCGCTTTGTCGCCCTAAAGCACGACGGACGACATGAGCCAAACAGGATTCCGTAGAAAAGTTCTCATTTTAGCTTGTCATCTGTAGTAAATACACCTAGTAATACTTAATTAAGGGCCTGGTGCAGAGCGAGCCGCACGTGCATCAATAAGATACGCTGTGGTGCAATTGCCATCCTGTTTCATGTCTCGACAGTACTTTGTTGAACACAAAAGTTATTCCTGGTTTTATACTGTATATTGAATCGTCATTTTTTCGAAGTCGGGAACAGCTCGCAAGGGCTCCGTAGGAACACCGGTAAAGCTCGTAGGTCATCGCACGATGTCCGTGAGGCAATTACGAGCTTGCTGGTGCCCGCACGACTATTGCAGGGGAGTCGCACGGTCAGGGTACCATGTCCGTACGATACTAATATAAAGACACCGGGAGGGGAACTTGCGATGTCTACACGCAGAGCTTTACGTTCGCCGTGTGAGCTACTGTAGAATGACATATTTGAAGTAATTCAATGCCGATATTGTAGTAAGACTTTCACAATAGGCACCGATTCCACTCTCGATTTTCGATGAGTGTCTTCGGAATTCGCCTACTTTAGCAATTGGCTCTAAAGAGCCCCTTGCTAAAAACAAAAGGGTTTACGTCAAAGCACTGCTTGCATACGCATGTATCCATAGTTTGTTACACCATATAGTTAAACATATCTGGCTTTAAGTCTTATCATAAATGGGAATCTCTAGCGGGATTATTAGCGAGATAACGAGAACCATGCATATAGACATAGTGCTGGCGCTATTGACAAATCTATCAAGTTGAAAGTTTCAAATAAATTACTCTAATATGTCTTGTTTATTCTTATCCTTTATATCTTGTTATAACCAATGAACCCTTGTCAATCAACTACTGCTGTTTGCATCCATCGACATCACCTATTAATGCACCCTTAGGGATTGTGTTAATACTGCTTTCGTTTTTTAATATTTAATTTTCGATGTAGAAAACAAACAATAGAGGGAAATGGAGCAATTTCTCGTCCGAGAAATTGCTCCATTTTCCAGAATTGTTTCCAAAGCTCTTTAATTTGAGATGAGAGATTAAACGAATATATTTAAGAAAAGGGATAATAGCCATAATAGCCCATATTACTATGTAAACGTTTGAACAAATATTGCAACAATGTTTGAAATAATTTGTTAACATCGTTGGGACGTTCATAGTATATGTGACTACATGTTTCGTTTGTTTGTTTGTTTGTTTGTTTGAGTGCCGACTGTATTTTAGTTATAGCTCGTTTGTTTGTTTGGATGCCGATTGTATGCTAGTTATAGCTCGTTTGTTTGTTTGTTTGAGTGCCGAGTGTATGTTAGTTATAGAACTGTTTTCCTGCGTAAAAGACCTGCACTAACGATAACAAACTTGTTGCAGTCACGGTTTAATCCTAATGCAACAATGGTAATCATATTCTCTGTGTGGTTTCCATTAGTGCGTTATTCAAGGAATTTGTTATATATTTGATTTTAACACCGTTTTCAACATGCTTTGAGATATATTACGGCAACAGAACACGTATTCATGATCCCTGGAGAAACAAACCAGTACTTGGTTAGCAATTATGTGCCTTCCCAATGAGCACTCTACCATGGCTTCCGCGGGCGGAGATCGAACCTGGTCCGACTGGTCCGAGATCCCTTACACGTACAACTCGACCACGGCGGATTCCATGTACTCCAGAATACCAACGTTAACGTAACTATCACACAATTATAACAAGAGCGCCGAAAGAGAACGCCAACGCTCGTCTGTTTGTTTCTAAGTCGAAAAAGGGCCATTACTGAATGCGAGAGTTATGTGACTTTGTATAGACATGCGTAGTGCTCCTAGGAACATGTGTGCCAAGTTTCATTTGAAAATGTTGAACGGTTTTTAAGTTATGAGGTAAGGTTAAAGTTTTGTGACGACGAAGCCGACACATACCACGACGACGACGACGCCAAGGGTATCACAATACCCCGACTTTTTTTCTTCGAAAAGCAGACGAGCTAAAAAGAGCTTAATGTGCATTTAAGCAAAGGATCTAAATAAATACAACACTATAAACAAAATTCTTGAAGCAATCAACACCTAATTGACGAACAGTGGAGAGCCTGATCAGACTGTGTGGATTCGCTGGCTGATCATGATTTACACTGTTCGCAAATGCCTTGAACGTTTATCAAAGCTAGTCTATCACATCATTAGGTGTAATGATCTAGCATTGCTACTGTTCATCAAGTTTCATTGCAACGAATACGTATTTATGACTTTAAACATAATTTGAAGACATTAATACAGTAAATTTAAGTAGCTTTTACTTGGCCAATGACAATAATAGTGTTTTTTTTTTATATAGTGCTTGTGTATTTCATAATAATAAGAAATGACATTCTGATTTAATTACGTTCATGTTGCAATGTGTGCATATTCTCTCTGCTCTAGGAATACACCATGATTGATCAGATTAGCGTGGGGGTTATCTAAGCTATATTTGCTGTACCGACCCACGCATCTAAGCCATGCCATTATAAATCACGTATTATATATCATTACAAGTCGAATATAATTATGATTTGCGCTGATTTGACGTATGCCCCTATACAGAAAATTTGAAGCAAGCGACTCAGCGTATATCCGAGTTAATCTAGGCAAATATGTGGAAAACCTCTACAAGTAATTATTGACTTGAATTCAATAGTATTATAATTATGATAAATATCTCCTTTTGCCACAATGTTTTAAAAAAATTCGTCCACTACGGAATCGTGCGAAAGCGTCTGTTTGTGGGAAAAGTTTTAAGACATCGCAAATACAAATGACTTCAAAAATACGCCATATACGTTTAAAAGCATATATATAGAATGAATTTGTACTTGTAATTTGACCAGATATAAGGGTTGTAAAGTTGAAGTTAAAGTGATAACTGGAACATTGGATAATAATAATATATCGTTTAACTTGGGACAAATTGATGGAAAGGATGTCTTTTGGAAACAGTTTGTTTTGTTTTATTGGTGTTTTACGCCATTTTCAACATTATTTCAGTTATATCACGGCGACAGTTCACATACTCATGATCCCTGGGTAAACTAGGCCAGCAATGTGCCTTGCCCAAGGGCACTCCACCATGACCGTCTAGCTGCGACTTGGGATCGAACCCGGGACGCGCGGTTTTAAATCCTCGACGCTAACCACTTGAAGACGGCGGCTTGCCTTTTGGAAACAGCCTTGCAGTAGCCCTGATTGCTCGTGCAAATGAGCAATCAGAACTGCTGCCGAAATACAAGAAATTGATGAAAGTTGTTCTAGGAAGAAAGTGATTTCTTCAAGGCATGGCATGCTCTTGACAGTGCTTGTTTAAGCCCTTTCCCTCCTACTATCTCCAGCAGACGACTCTGAATACATCAAGGCAACAACAACAACAAATATCAATTGTTTATTAAATTGATAGTGAAATTGAGTTGCAAATATTCTAGAAAAAAGGTGAATATGCTGTTTCTTCATTATAAGCAATTTCACCTTTTGCAACAATGTTTTCAAAACCAGGCGGCTGCAGATGCATTAACAGGCGTCAATATGTGAGAAAGGAGTAAAAGGTAAATTGGTGTAACTAAAGCACGTAAACATTATAAACCTGCACTCTTCCAAACATGTGAAATGGCTGATTAGCTTAACAATATTACTAATTTTAACACAGGATTCATTCCAGTATTGAAACAAGAGTGAAACTATCAACGTAAATAGCAAAATCACTTGTTAACTTAGCAGCCGGAAAATCTTTAAATATTAATCAAAGAGAGACTACTCTATCACGTTTTCTATCAAGCTAATAGTGGTGCTCCCCCTTTGTATTATTCATACCTTATCCCGATACTTCCTTCGACAAGTATCATTAATTAACCCTTTCCGTCATATAGACGCTTTCTGACGCCTCTGCAGCAGACGGCTTTTTGAAAACATAGTGACAAAAGAAGAAATTGCACAAAACGTGCAATTTCTCCTTTTGCCACAATGTTTTCCACTTTTAGTCATAGGTTATCCATTCAATTATGGAGATGTTCTATGTTTTGACAAAATACGTTCAAAGTCGTCTGCTGCAGAATTGCCGTATAAGGGAAAGGGTTAAGTTCTTATATCATACAATACACGTTATGTGTACATAAAGGCCAAAGTCCCATCATACAACGAATGCATATATGCATAGAAACTTAAACAGAGTCGTCATGTAATACAAAATTGTAGAAATATATATAAAATAGTAAATTGTTAACATCAAGTGTAAATAAATGCATTCGCTAATTTCAGATTGATTGGGGTTTAACGCCGTTTTTAACAATTTCTCAGTCATATCACGGCGACCAGTTCACCTACTCATGTGTTTCCTGGTTTTCTCACACCACACAACAGGCTGCTTTTCCACATAGACTTAGCCCATTGGTGGGCTAATTTCAGACTCAATTCATTTTCTCTACGAGTACTGCAATGAAGACTGAAACTTAACTAGGGGGTCGATTCAGTTCATGTTCTCATTAATGAACGAAATCCGTCATAAACAGAGGACCGGATAAGAGGGAGTGAACAGGTCTTTCCCCCAAAATATTGTTCTTATTACTCAACTAAATCCTGTGTTGTGGGTACTCAAAAGAATCGTCTCACTGAGACGATTCTTTTGAGTACCCACAACATAGGTGTTGAATGTCAAATAAGGATTTTAGAACATGACAAATGCCCCTTTTTTAGAGCTCGGAGTCATAGTTAGACCCTTCCTAAATACCAATAATACGAAACACGTTTCCGTACACCAGAATATTGAAAACAGTTGAAAAATACATGGTATTCATCTTCAATAGAATACATATTAAAATTATGCAGACATTCAATGCAATTGATTTAGTTATGCTTACCAGTTTCAATACTAAATTTATGGGTAGAGCATTTAAACCTTGCAAATTATTTCCTTACAAATGTCGGCACGGGTGATATTTTAGTATATAATTTAGTTACTTATCCCTCTTATCTACGTCCCTGGATATACTGATATATTTATTGGTATATAGTATAGATATAAATTTGAATGAGAATTTATTAATAACTAGTTGGTCCTAAACAATTGTATATGTAGTGTATATCATTAATGAGCTGTTTATGCTTAGGTTTGAAATATAATATAGGTTCTGTTCTTAATTTTCTGGATTTAACATTCTTTTAAAACTCTTGTAAGTTGAGCAACGATAACTGCTTTTATAGACAATAACCAGTGTTGTTGCATGCAGTCTCTCAGTAACTTAAAAAAACAAACATAAATGGGTTTTTTCGTTCATAGGTAACAGGTGTGAGATTTTTTTTTTTTTTTTTTTCAATAACCCATGAAGCTTTCTGAAATGAAACTGGCCAAATCCATGGGGGCCGCCATTTTGGATATGTATAAAATGAGGCGAAAAACACGTATTGAAATTTATTGTCGTCTTTTTAATTAATTTTTTTAAATCGATATTTTGGGTAGCAAAACGAATTCCAAATATGTTTTGATAATGCAAGAAACATGACATTAACATTATTATTGTCTAGTCAATTACTTATAAATCCTTTTTTATGGCCAAAGTATGCTCTTTAATTTTTGTTTATAATTATCTTGCGTTTTTTTCGTAAATAGGTAGCACCTATAGATATATTATCTATTGCTCAGTAATGACCAGACTCCACCAGTCTCAATCTTAACGAATACCTCATTGCTATATTCATACGAAACAAGAGGCCCATGAGGGCGGGCCAGTATCGCTCAACTGCCATTAGGCAAAAATTAACTCTCCAAACAGCCCTGCCCCCTGGTGGCCATGTTTTTCGACCAATCAACATGGCTTGAATAAATCTGATAGAGGGTCTCCAAAGGAACATTTCTACCAAAAAAATATTGGCAAAACATTTTCCGAGGAGAACATTTATTAAGTTTTGACTATAGCTATATTAGGCAAAACAGCCCCACCCCCTGGCGGCCATGTTTTTCGACCAATCAGCTTGGCTTGAAGGAACTAAAAGAGGGTCACCCAAGGAACATTTCTACAAAATTATTTGAAAATCAGCCAGACACCTTTTGAGTTTACACTATTTTTTTCTTTCGATTGCCATGGAAACCAGCATTTTGCATGGATCCAAAATTTGAAGGGATTTAGGAGAGGACATTGAGAGGATGCTTCCTATGAAGTTTCATCCTAATTGGCCAAGTGGTTAGTTAGGAGAAGTCGTTTGAAGCAAAAAGTTAACGGACGCACGGCAGACTTTCAGCCAGTGGAGCTAAAAATAAACTGAAATTGACAAATGCATGAAATGTTTTTATTAATATGATTCAATAACACTTTAATTCATTCATTTCAATGTAAAAACTCAACAAAAAAGAGATATACAGAGATATTTGACCTCCAGACTACCGGTTTAGTGAGACCGGGATGAATGGAGTACTTAATGCTGCATTTAGATACACACATTGAGACAAAGACATATAAATATATATGATCTGTTCCACGACAAAACCAACAGTATGGTCTCTGCGTAATGTATCGACACATGTATCAGCCTGCGCAGTCCGCGCAGACTAATCCAGGCGACACATTCCGTCTTAGGGAGAAAGTGGTATAGAGTAATGATTCCTGGAACAGAAAATCCACAGAAGTCAAAACGTGTCTGTCCAGGTTAGCCTGCGCTGCATGCTTAGGCTGATCCGGGTTGATACTTTACACTGAGTCCACAATGTTGGTTTTCTCGTGGAACGGCTCATATGTCTCAGGTTGAGAGCAATGAAGACCAAGATTAGATTGCATGAATAATTATGATCATGATGTATGAAGGTCATCTTCCGAAGTTGCTGTAAAAACTATGTCGTCTGCATATAAAAGTAATGACACTTTTCTGTCACCAACTCCAATGTCAAGGTCATTTATTTCTTTTAACAAGATCATTAATAAATATTGCAAACAAAGTAGGAGAACTGCTGTCGTCTTGTTTGGCACCCTTTGAACTGGAGAACCAGTTTGTAAGTCTATTATTTATTCGTATACGCGATTCTGAATTTGCAAGGATAGACTTAAAAGAGTTGTAGACATTTCCGGCGATTCCATTGAGTAGATATAAGAAATAGTTTTGTCTATAACCTTTGATACAGAACTTAAATATAGAAGACGTGTAAATGACTCTATAAACAAATGAAACGAAGTTACTTGAATAATTAGGAGATCATTCCTGCATATTACAAGTAAATCCTGTGTTAAATAAATTATATAAAACTCATACACGGCCACATCTTGAGTATGGAGTCAAATCTTTAAGAAGGACATTGAAGCCATTGAAAAGTTTCAAAGAAGGGCCACACAACTAGTGTATAACATCAGAGTTATTGTGATAGGATGAACTATAATTCATTTTTTCAAAGAAGGGCCACACAACTAGTGTATAAATATCATTTTTTCAAAGAAGGGCCACACAACTAGTGTATAAACATCAGAGTTCTTGTGATAGGATGAACTATAATTCATTTTTTCAAAGAAGGGCCACACAACTAGTGTATAAATATCAGAGCTATTGTGATAGGATGAACTATAATTCATTCATTTTAATACAAAAACACAACAAAACTGTGATAAAATGGGATATTTGACCACCAGATTCTACCGGACTCGACCAGACCTCTGTTTAGTGACACCAGCTCGATTCCGTGGAGACATGATTCAGGTGTATAAAACTTCTCCATAAATTAGAAGACATCGATTATAGTCACTTCTTTGCTTTAACCCTTTCCCTCATATAGACACCTCTGCAGCAGATGGCTTTTTGAAAACATAGTGACAAAAGAAGAAATTGCCACAATGTTTTCCACTTTTAGTCATATGTTATCCATTCAATTATAGAGATTTTCTATTTTTTGACAAAAGATGTTCAAAATCGTCTGCTGCAGAATTGCCGTATGAGGGAAAGGATTAAATCAAAACCCTACTCGTGGTCATACAATGAAGTTAAACAAAAGTTTGCGCAAGAAAGTAGTCAGCAAGAAAGAAGTCCGCATGAAAGTAATCCGCAAGAAAGTAGTCCGCAAGGAAGTATTCCGCAAGGAAGTAGTCCGCAAGAAAGTGATCGGCAAGAAATTCTTCTTTTCAAGAGTTATTAATCCATGTTCATGTAATTGTCAATGCACCATCCTTTAATACCTTCAAGAACCGTGTTGATAAACACATCGGGGACAAGCAATATACATTTTTTTCAAATGAATCCAGATGTTGAACAGGATAGAAGCTGATCAGATTTCTCATTGCGTAGACATGTCTGGAATTTCGCTTGTCGCAAAGTCAAGAATGTCTGTTATTGCATGATGTGTGTAGCTCAATTAATCACTCAAACAATTCCGCCACAGACATGTGACAAGCTCTGTAACACGTGACTTCTTTTTAACATCTGTATGTTGGCATTCTGAAAGAGGAGAAAGTAAATGAGCCACAACCAGCGATTAACCCTTTCCGTCATATAGATGCTTTCTGCCGCCTCTGCAGCAGACGGCTTTTTGAAAACATAGCGACAAAAGAAGAAATTGCTCAAAACGAGCAATTTCTCCTTTAGTCACAATGTTTTCCACTTTTAGTCATAGGTTATCCATTCAGTTTAATATAGAGATTTTCTATTTTTTGGACAAAATATGTTCAATGTCGTCTGCTGCAGAATTGTTGTATGAGGGAAAAGTTTGTTTGTTTTGCTTGTTATTGTGTTTAAAAAGCTATCTGTAACAGTATTTCTGTCATATCACAGTTTTTCATGATTAAATGATCAGGCCCTAATTCCACCAACGATACTTAGCACTAAGTAATACTTAAATACTTAAGAGCGTATTTTATCATTTTTGATTCCCTAATAAAAAAGGCCAAAGTATTTTGTTTCTTAACTTATATTGTTAGTCAGCAAGATAACTATTTATATCAACTTAGTCATTCACTTAAATATATTCCACTGTTCATATTTTACAAAATATATGCAAAACAAAAATTATGAAATATTCTCCTAAGTATTTAAGTATTACTAAGCGCTAAGAAAGGTTGGTGGAATTGGACCCAGGACAACTGGTACGCTTATCCCGACACAAGCGCATCAGTCGGAATGCCCTCCCTACAAACCAGCCGAGGAGGGGAGACAATACCATATTTGAAGTCTTTGGTACGGCTCAGCAGGACATCGAACCCTGGTCTCCAACTCTCGGGGCAGACCCTCTTACCACTACCACTACTCAACCAAAGCAGTGAGCAATAAGCGGTTTTGTTACCTTGATTTTGTCATTACTTGGAAATTAATTTCAATTCTAGCTTTTTTAAAAATCGATAATTAACTCATGCCCTGATACAGATGCTTTCTGATGCCCATGCAGCAGACAATTTTTGAAAACATGACAAAAGAAGAAATTGCTCTTAATGAGCAATTTCTCTTTTTGCCACAATGTTTTCAACTCTATCCAATACTTAAGTTTGATTTATTGAAGTTTGCCTAGATGCTTTCAAAGTGTCTGCTGCAGATTCGTTATAAATTATGTGGGAAATGATTAAACTTGATTATAGGAACAATGAGTGAAAAACAAATGTTTTAAACCTCTGCCCTAAAAGAAGCATACTTTACACGTTTCTTGCAACACTTTAACACAGAGTGAGAAGAGAGAAAACATGCTCTTAGTGTCTTACACATATACATAAAAGAAATCTGCAACAGACGACTTTGAAAACATCTAGCAGAACGTGGAAAATCTCTATCAATGAATGTATAATTACTGAAAAAAAGTTGAAAACATTGTTGCAAAACAAGGAAAATCTCTATTAATGAATATATAATTACTGAAAAAAATGTGAAAACATTGTGGCAAAAGGAGAAATTGCTCGTTTTGAGCAATTTCTCTTTTTGCCACAATGTTTTCAAAAGTCGTCTTCTGCAGATGCATCAGAAAGCGTCTATATGAGGAAAAGGGTTAACCCATTCCCAAATACAACTCCGCAGTAGATGTCTATGAAAACATATAGGCAAAACTATGGAATATCTCTCTGAATAAAAGTATAGTTAGTAAATAGAGTTGAAAATATTGTGTCATAATACTTATTATGAGCAATTTCTCCTTTTGCCGCCCTGTTTTCAAAAGCGTCAGAAAACGTTTGTATGGTGTAAAGGGTTAATGAAATATAATGTTGCTACCCCGTCTCAAAATAAATCTTCATATTGGTCCTGTTATCCTGATCATTATGCATCCATGTAGCCAGTTGGAAGTGAAATGGAAACAGAAAAAAGTATGCCCAAATAATGCAAAGGGTGACGGATGGATGAAAAGTGATCCCTTAGTGTCTACCTGTCAGGCAACACGAAAATATTTTATTCTATAAACAAAATGCTTTAGAATTATGGAGAATCCAATTGATTGATTGATTGATTGATTTGGGTTTAACGCGGTTTTCAAAAATCAGTCATATTACGGTGGCCAGTTCACCTCCTCATATATTTCCTAGTTTTCTCACACCAGTACTCCATACAACATACTTTCCAAGCAACTGGCTGCTTTTCCACATAGACTGTTAGCCCATTGGTGAAAGACGAATGACGCGTGTCACAGTGACTTTTGTCAAACGTCGGAAAGAATGTCGGCCGAGCTAGGGTTCAAACTCACAACCTCTGGATTGACAGCCTGCGTCGCTACCGACTGAGCTAACAGAGCTCGGCTTAGAGAATCCAAGCATAGCACATCAGATAATGAGTCAAGTTTCTGACTTACCTTCCAAACAATAACAAGTCCATCAATTCCACAGGACGCAACACTTTCCCCATCACAGTCTAATAATATCTGAAAAATGGCAATAAACCTCTCTTAACTATCACCTTCCCACCTGCATACACTTTTTGATTCTTTAAATATAGAGGCAAAATGAGAAATTTATGATAATTATATTTTTTTTGAATACAATATGTATTGGTATATATATGTAACCAAAATATATTATATCCGCTAATAATTAATAAAACAGAACTAAATAGGATTTGGTTTGAAGATTTGCTTAAACAAAATGGCAGTAACTGTCACACATATCATATTTCTATATTCAAACAAAAATGAACTAAAATAGGAAAATACATACACTGGCACCCTCTATAACACTCTCCGTTTTAAAGCGGATCCCGTTATAACACTGGTCTTGCTTACCTCCCAAAATTTATTGCATGAAATATTTGGGAATAGAATTATAAATTTTCAAAAACCTAACGTTTGAAACACCAAAATAGTATACAATCCGAGTAATTGATCTCCACTGCAGTTAATCCACATGTTTGCATAACGCTTTGTTCAACATTACAACAACAATAGACAGGTAAAAAAAATCGATATCGTTATCGACCGGCTTTCAATATTACAACAATACAGATAAAAAAATCGATATCGGTGTAATTATTGTTTGGATGTCATCTATTTCTTCTACAAATACAACTTGGACAAACCCAAAATACACGTGACTATTCCAGCCAATCGTATTTGCGATATGTAAAACTATCACTATTGAGCGTTTTCGGCTTCTGCAATCCAGTTACTAGAGTAGAAAATCTGCACATGTGCGCAGTACACCACACGAGTAACCATTCACGAAGTCTTGTGTTGTTTACAAAATGGCAACCTTTAGTGCATCTTTGATCTCGTGTTACCCGTCAAATAGTGGGTGTCGTACGTCGAGTAGATTAGTTCGCTTACTTTCAACTCTCGTTATGCGAGTTAAGAAGTCGAAAACGCTCATTGGGGCCGTTGAAAAGGCATGCGCACGAGACATGTATCCATTGTAAACTTCCGCAAATATTGCAAAACTGAAAGTACTCCAGCCACTCGGTAAATCTCGAAAGATCACTGCAATTACAGCGAATTGTCAAAGAAATAACCCTGTTAAAGATCGACGATTAGAAATGCGTATTATTCGATTTTTGGAACAGCTTTATAACTTTAACCCCGCTTATAGCACTGTGCGAGACCATGGCTCCCAAGTACAGTGTTATAGAGGAGTGCCAGTGTATTATTTTTTATTTATAAGATTCAACTGGGACAACTAATAATATTAGTAGTCCCAGGATAAAATAACCCTTTATTTTATTCACTTCAATACAAAAACACATCAAAGCATTGATATAAAGGGATATTTGACCACCAGACTCTACTGGATTCTGTTTAGTGACACCGCAATTTGACCAAGCCCCAAATAGACAATACAAAACCATGTCTTGCTACTGCAACGTAATTTTCCTTTTATTGTATACCAAGTATAACTTTTAAGACAGAACGAAGAATTATTTTACAAATTTCGATATTTTGAATAACGAAATATCAAAATTTACACAAAATATATAACTAGGCCTAATGATTGGCCCCACTACCTCATTTTGAATGACGTAATTTCACATTTCAATGACGTCACATCATATTTCAATGATGGACCATTACTATATTTGGTACCGTACTTGACCTGGTCAAAATGGAATTTCCATCTGTCGTGTTTGAACTGCGCATGACCATCTGAATATTTTTTCACTAAAATGTGCAGGTATATAATAAATGTTAATTACATTTTTACGATAGGGATTTTTCATATTTTCTCCAAATAAAATTCCACTTTCGCCAATTTGCCAAGAGGATAAGAACTGGATATAAAGCTTGATTAACCCTTTGCCTCATACGACAATTCTGCAGCAGACGACTTTTTTGTTAAAAAATAGAACATTTCTATAATTTAATGGATAACCTATCACTAAAAGTGGAAAACATTGTGACAAAAGGAGAAATTGCTTATTTTGAGCAATTTCTTCTTTTGTCACAATGTTTTCAAAAAGCCGTCTGCTGCAGAGGCGTCAGAAAGCGTTTATATGAGGGAATTGATTAACTGTAAAATTGATTGTTTTTAACACCATTTCAGTTAAAACATGGAAGCCAGTTGAATAACCAACCTATTCCCTGGTTTCATTTCACATATTTTTTTCAAAAACATTCTTCTAAGGCAGCTTTGCATTGCACGTTTACAAGAAGGCAGAAGACAAGTGATGCTTAAACTAATTTCATTTGTCAGTCGTCAGAAAGAATGTTATATTTCGAACACATAACCCTTAACCTTTTCCCACCTACTACAAATCTGTAGCAACTGACTTTGATAGTATCTAGGCAAACACACTGAAAAGCTCTATAAATGTAGGATTAATTACCGAAAAGAGTTGAATACATTGTGCCAAAAGGAGAAATTGCTTGTTTTGAGCAATTTCTAGTTTTGTCACGATGTTTTCAAAAGTCATCTGCTGCAGGTGTCAGGAAGCGTCTATATGTGGGAAAGGGTTAAATAACAGATTTATTACACAGCAGAACAGATTTATAACACAGCAGAGCAGATTTATTACAAAGCAGAATATTTTGTGGAAAGTAAAAAAGTAGGAATGGAAAAATTCATGATTTCAATTCACTGCCTGGTATGCAGTTATGATGTTTTAACCCTTTACGGACATGTTAATATATTTTGCTACATCTGCAGCAGACCATCTTTGAAAACATTGTGGCAAAAAGATAAATATATTATACTTTAAACTCTTGTTACACATATAAAGAGACTTTCTGTTAGAAAATGTTATATCCCGTAAAGGATTGTAGTATTTGTAAAGAACGGTAACTCTATATGATTGGGCAAGGGAGATAAATCATGATATCGCATTGGGCCATAGTCCTACCTGCACAGACCCCGAATGGGCTAAGCATTCGCCCACTAGGGACAGGGAATGCTGGTACTTCTCCACGTTCCACCACATGTCATATACTCTGTAAATTATAAATACAGGAAATGTGCTCCCTTCTGGTGTCATGTAGTTTAATAATCACAGATAAAAGTTGTAGTTTATACTCAATTGAAAGTTATTGTCAATATTGTCAAAGCTGTTGACTCTTTACCCTTTCCCACATACAACAAATCTCCAGCAGATGATTTAGTAAACATGAAGCAAAGATTATGGAAAATATCTATACATGAAAGTGTAAGTATTGAATAGAGTTGAAAATATTGTTACAAAATGACAAATTGCTCATTTTAAGCAGTCTTGCCACAAAATTTAAACTTCATCTGCTGTAGATGTTTCAGAAAGCATCTGCAAGTAGGAAAGGGCTATATGCTCATGGATGAATTTGTTCAGTGCTTTCTTCCATTTTTTTCAATTTTTCAATAGAGACGACTCTTATCCCTTTCCCTCATACGACCATTCTGCAGCAGACGACTTTGAACACATTTTGTCAAAAAATAGAAAATCTCTATAATTGAATGGATAACCTATCACTAAAAGTTGAAAACATTGTGGCAAAAAGAGAAATTGCTCGTCACTGTTTTCAGAAAGCCGTCTGCTGCAGATATTGTACCAACTCGGTGGTGTAGTTGTTAGAGAGTTGGTTTGAACCCAAATTGGGTCATACAAAATAAATTAAAGATGGTAGTAGTAGTAGTAGTAGTAGTAGTGCTCAGAATTGTAGGGATAGCATTACAGCTGATGCACTGGTGTCAGGATTGGATTACCATTAGTACTGGTAACACCATGATAACACTAAAATACTGCAGACATTAGGATTTAGTACTGGTAATTTACCCAGGAAACACTATAAAACACTGAAATACTCTAAACGGGGGTTAAGAACACCATTCCAATCTAAAACTATCAGGTTGCAGAGATCCAGATAACGAGGGGTATACAGCTCTTTTTCCCCACAATATCTCTCTTATTATCAAACCAAACCCTATGAAGTGGGTACTCTAAAGAATCGTCTCATTGAGACAATTCTTTTGAGTACTCACAACATAGGGTTAAAGGGTCAAACAAAGATGTTAGACCATGAAAAACGCTCCTTATTTAGAGCTCTGAAGTCTGGTTTGGTATTCTGGTAAATACAAGTTGTAGAGATATTCACCCGTGATCACTTGGTTTATGTGCCAGACCAAAACTGTTGATTGTATCATGCTGTATTAGGTCCTGTAACATCTCTATAAAACTCCACAGTCTTATTGAACCATCCACTGCTGCCGTTAACAGATATATACTGAAACAAACAAGTAAAATGTCATGTAATTGATTGTTGATTGGAGTTTAATCCCGTTTTAAATGGCATTTCAGTTATACCACAGAGGTCTGTTCACCTAACATGTGTTTCAAGGCTTTCCTAAGCCTGTACTAGACATAATACTTTCTCAGGCAACTTGCTACTTTCCCACACAGATTTTAACCCTTTCCCTAATATAGATGCTTTCTGACGCCTCTTCAGCAGACGGCTTTTTGAAAACTTGGTGACAAAAGAAGAATGTTCATTTTTTTCCTTTGTCGCTTGTCAATTATTGTACTTTCATTCAAAGGGAGTTTCCATTTATTTTCGGGTGTGTTTTCAGTTGACTGTTGCAGATTTGTTGTTTGTGGGAAAAGGGATAAAGCCTATAATTTGTGAAAGACAGATGATGCTAGTCACAATGACTTTTGTTAATAACAGGAACAAATGAATGGACTGGCCGGGGTTCAAACTCATGACCCCTTGATTTATAGCTCTCGTTGTTACTGACCGGCTCAACTGTCATGTAATTGAACACTGAAATAATCCAGAATCTACAATATATAGGTCCCTTCACACATGAAAGACAGCATATTTATGAGCCTTTTTTTTCTTCGGTTTTGTTTCTGTAATATTTTGTAAAACATGAATGGTGGAATGCATTTAAAAGTTGGGCCCAGGAAGAAAAGTGATAAACTTACCCGTTACAAGCGAAGCAAAGATTTGTTATTTTGGAATGATGGGCATTTTCTTTCTTCAGTAAGGTTTTCTGTGATGCTGTATCATATATCACAAATCCTGAACCAACTGATGTCACGATAAATCTCTAAAAAAAAATAAACAACAACATAAAATGAGCTCCCTCCATTGGATTAACCATTTCCCTCATATAGACGCTTTCTGATGCCTTTGCAGCAGATGGCTTTTTGAAAACATATTGACAAAAGAAGAAAATGCTCAAAACAAGCAATTTCTCCTTTTGCCACAATGTTTTCCACTTTAGTCATAGGTTATCCATTCAATTATAGAGATTTTCTATTTTTTGATAAAATATGTTCAAAGTCGTCTGCTGCAGAATTGTCGTATGAGGGAAAGGGTTAAAGGTACACAGTGGCATTTCAGAATAGACTAGTGTAGGTTTTATAATGACTGAAGCTTCCAACAAGCTTTTGTAAGTCATCTGTTAACAGTGTAGATTCTGATCAGACTGTGTGAATGCACATGTGAATTTTTCTGAGCAGATCATGCCTCTGACGCCATCTAGGAATGTTTAGATCAACAACTTATTAACCCTTTCCCACATACAAAAGCTTTCTGATGCCTCTGCAGTAGAGAGGCTTTCGAAAACACTGTGACAAAAGAAGAAATTACTCATAATGAGTGATTTCTCCTTTTGCCACAAAGTTTTCAACTCTATTCAATTAACATAATTTCCTTTTCAGAAATGTTCCATATTTTTTGCCTAGCCTTTTAAAAAGTCATCTTCTGCAGATTTGTTCTATGAGGGAAGGGCTAAGCATGTTTCCTACTTTTCTAAGCATATCATGTGTCCACCACTTTATGGGAATATTTCAATCAATTACCAAAGCATTTTCCCACCTTTTTTAAGAATATCATGTGTCAAACACTATATGGGAATGTTTACATCAATTACTCAATTATATTCCCACCTTTTCTAATCATATCATGTGTCCAACACTGTATGGGAATGTTTACATAAACAACTTAAGTATTTTCCCACCTTGTCTAAGCATATCATGTGTCCACACTGTATGGGAATGTTTACATCAATTAAGCATGTTCCCCCATTTTCTAAGCATATCATGGGTCCAACACTATATGGGAATGTTTACATCAATTACTAAAGCATTCCCCACCTTTTCTAAGCATATCATTTGTCTGATAGTATATGGAAATGTTTATAACAATTACTTACTTATGTTCAATTATATTCCCACCTTTTCTAATCATATCATGGGTCCGACACTATATGGGAATGTTTACATAAATTACTTACGCATTTTCCCACCTTTTCTAAGCATAACATTTGTCTGACAGTATATGGGAATGTTTACATCAATGACTGACATATGTTCAATTATATTCCCACCTTTTCTAATCATATCATGTGTCAGACACTATGTGGGAATGTTTAAATTAATAACTCAATTATATTCCCACCTTTTCTAAGCATAGTATTCGTCCCACACTAGTAATGTTATTTGTCATGCCAACCACAATAACTCATTGTGCTGTCAGGTAAGCCAATACAAAAGGCCCAAGAGGTGACCCCTAAGACAGGGCCAATTTTGACCCCAGGAGTATAATTTGAACATTCTTGGTAGAAGACCACTAGACCATTGTACTCACCATATATATCTAAGCTCAAGGCCTTTTGGTTTCAGACAAAGAGATTTTCAAATTTGTTCCACTATATATCTCTTTATAAAGGAGATGAACCCTTGGGTTGGGCCAATTTTGACCCCAGGGTCATAATTTAAACGATCACAGACAAGAACAACTAGACAATGCTACACACCAAATATCTAAGCTCTATTTTCAAAGTTTTTCGCTATATATGTCTATGTAAAACAAGTGACCCCGGGGCAGGGCCAATTTTGATACCAGGAGCATAATTTGAACAATCTTTGTAAGGGAATACTAGACAATGCTACACAACAAATATCTTAGATCTAGGCCTTTCGGTTTCAGACAAAAGGATTTTCAAAATTTAAAAAATAAAATAAAAAATTAATTGCCATGGCAACCAGAGTTCTGCAAGAAATTAATTTATTTTGAAAAATTTGAAAGAGGATCACCCGAGGATCATTCCTACCAAGTTTAGTTAGAAATCCATAGAGTGGTTTAGGAGGTGATGTTTTTTAAAGAAATTGTTGACAAGGCACAATGGACAACTGATGACTTACGACGGGCCAAAAGGCGATCCAAATAGCTCACCTTGAGCACTTCGTGCACTAGTGAGATAAAAACAGAAGCTGGTTCCCACCTTTTCTAAGCATATCATGTGTCCGATACTATATGGGAATGTTTTATCAGGACCAATGTAATCCGTCTCAGAGTTAAAGTAAATATAGGGTAGGAGACTATCTGTTTTCCACAAAACTATTGTACCATCTATAGAACCACTCGCAAATAATTCATCTACAATGGAAAAAGAACGATGCGTTATATCTAATTAACCTTTTCCCACATTCATAATAATAACTCACTAGTGTGCCAATTAGCAAAGTTTTAAGATAATAATTATCATAAAAGCTATCAGCAGATGTGCCTGCTGTTTGCACCTTTTGGTGGTAAATACATTGTTGATAGCACCTTATGGCAGTCAGTGAAAATGCCAGTTGCTGATAGACCCAAACATGATCAAGCTCAATTTCTATTTCAAAGCTGGAATATAAGCCCCATATTGATATCATGGTGAAAACATATATATACAGTTCCAAAAATACAAAAAAGTCCGTTTTGGCAAAAAGTGATGATGCATTCTGATGACTCTGCAGAGGACGACTTTTGGTAACATTGTGTCAAAAGGAGAAATTTCACCATTTGTCAAAAAGTTTCAACGTTATTCCATTATTATACTTTTTATAGATATTTTTCATATTTGTGCCTAGATGTGTTCAAAGTCGTCTGCTGCAGATTTGTTTTATGTGCAGCAGACGACTTTTAACATAATTTGTCAAAAAATGGAAAATCTCTATAATTGAATGTATAACCAATGAATAAAAGTGGAAAACATTGTGGCAAAAGCAGGGATTGCTCATCATGAGCAATTTCTTCTTTTGCCACAATGTTTTCAAAAGTTGTCTGCTTCAGAGGCATCAGAAAGCGTCTGTATTAGGGGAAGGATTAAAAAAGAGCACATGTGTCGCCTAACAAAACTTCACTAACTGGCATCTTGACAAGTGATCTTATCAATTTCTACCCTTTCGCTCAAATATACTCTTTCTGACGCCTCTGCA
Organism: Serripes groenlandicus; assembly: GCA_031761405.1. Taxonomy (NCBI): domain Eukaryota; kingdom Metazoa; phylum Mollusca; class Bivalvia; order Cardiida; family Cardiidae; genus Serripes; species Serripes groenlandicus. Next base: position 143,836,279 of record JASEVX010000002.1, read on the forward strand.
GCAGACGTCTTTTTGAAAACATGTCAACTAATAATAAAGAAATTGCTGATTTCAGCAATTTCCCCTTTTGTCACCATATTTTCATCTCTATTCAATTATTGTACTTTCATTTAAAGGGAGTTTCCAAAAAATTTCGGGTATGTTTTCTAAGTCGTCTGCTGCAGAGATGTGGGAAAGGTTTAAAAGATAATGTATTCCTTTATAGTGCTATAATGGTGCACTTAGATATTTCAATAATTGTAACACTTTAAATCAAAACGGCGTAACCACTATTTCCATATGTAGAATCATTTGGATGTGTGTTCTCAGTAGACAACTTTCAAAACAGAGAGGACATTTGAGATATTGCTCAAATCTATTTAATAATTATAGATTTTCAATTAAATTTGGCTAACAGCATATTGATTGCATGTTTTCATCTTACCAGTTATATTTATTAAACTTTTGACAGCTTCTCGGTGTGGAAGAAGCTTTTTGACTAAATAAATTTGACCAGAATCTTCGGATAGCATCACCGTATATACACCTGAAAAAACAAATGATATTTCAGTCAGACTGTGGCATATTCCTGTGTAGCTATGCAGGCTGTCAATCCAAGGGTTGGTAGGTTGAACCCCAGTTTGACCTTCCTTCTTTCTGAAGGATCAGCTAAGATATGCCGCGCAGGCTAACCTGGACAGACACTTTTCGCCTCCTGTGGATTTTCTGTTTCAGGAATCATTAGTCTATACCTCTATCCCTCTGGGGCAGAATGTGTGGGCCCGGATTAACCTATGCTGATCTTAGTCAATACATTTCGCAGAGTCCATAATGTTGGTTTTCTCGCGCCACGGCTCATATGTCTTCCACCAATGGGTTAACTGTCCATGTGAAAAAGCAGCCAGGTGCTTTGAAATACTGCTGCGAGGTCTACTGGTGTGAGAAAATCAGGAAACACAAGGGTAGGCGGAAAGGCCGCCATGATATGACTGAAAAATGGTTGAAAACGGCGTTAAACTTAGTCAATCAATACCTTGTACTTGGTGTAAGGACTGGTTAATCCTTTCTAACCTTTATACGCATCTGCCACAGACGACTTTTGAAAACATTATAACAAAAGGAGAAATTGCTCAAAACAAGCAATTTCTACTTTTGCCACAATGTTTTCATCTTTTTCCAGTAATTTTACCTTCATTTATAGTGATTTTCTGTGTTTTTGCCTAAATATTTTCAAAGTCTTATGCTGCAGATCTGTTGTATGGGGGAAAGGGTTAACCCTTTACGCTGTGACAATTCTGGCATTCTTCATTGCTATCATCAAACTGACATTCTCATAAAAAGTATAGGTTGCTCAATAGCCCTTTCCCTTATATAACAAATCTGCAGCAGACTACTTTGAAAATAAATATAGGCAATTATATAGAATATATCTATTAATGAAAGTACACTTATTGAATAAAGTTGAAAACATTGTGGCAAAAGGAAAAATTGTTCATTGTGAGTCTGTTGTCTGCTGCCGATGTTTCAAAAAACATCTTCGGGTAAGTTGGAAAAGGTTAACAAAACAATAAAAAGTCAAATGAAATACATGTAAAGCTTTTAAGCTCTTTCCCCCTTCCAGATGCAAGTATTTACAGCATCATGAACAGTTTCTTCGTTTGCCTCAATGTTTTCAATTCTATCCATTATAATAGTTTCCGGTATAGAGACTTTCCATTTTCCATTCTGCGGACTTGTTGGAAGTGAGATGTTCCCTTTCCCACATACAGCAATTCTGCAGAAGACGACTTTGAAAACATCTAGACAAAAATATGGAAAATAGAAATCAGTGTGGCAAAGGTGAATTTGCTCTCCTTTTCTCGCAATGTTTTCAAAAGTAGTTTGCTGCAGACGTGTCAGAAGTCCTCCGTATTGGCAAAAGGGTTTTAACAAATTTAAATGATGTATACTTAGATTTTTGTCTGCGGCTGTGACAATTCTGTCATTCTTCAGTGCTACCATCAAATTGATGTTTTCGTCGGCTATATAAAGAGAATAAGTTTCCAAATATAGACGCTTTCTGACGCCTCTGCAGCGGACGACTTTGGAAAACTTTGTGACAAAAGAAAATATTGCTCAAAACAAGCAATTTCTACTTTTGACACAATGTTTTTCATCTCTATTCAATGAGTATGACTTCATTTAGGGACGATTTTCCATATTATTTTTCAGACATTTTCAAAGTCGCCTGCTTCATGTTTTCTGTTTGTGGGAAAGGGTTGACCAAATGATAAAAGTCAAGGAAAATATAAGTCTTAATCCCTTTCCAACTTGCCAACACATTTTGACATATCTGCAGCAGTCAACTTTTAGAAAACATTGTGGCAAAAGGAGAAATTTCTCCATTTGCCACAATGTTTTCAACCCTATCCAAAATTGATACTTTAGTTTGAAGAGATTTTCCATATGCCTCGGTACGTTTTCTGTTTCAGATTTGGTGTATGTGAAAAAAAGATAATTGAAGCCAAGCAACATGAAAAACAACTTGGAAAAGTTTAAGAATTATTTTCATTTATCTTTTAATTTAATATTTGTATACAGAGTGTTTGGTTGTAATCAGTCTACAGTGTGTTTGGTTTTAACCAGTCTACAGACGGTTTGGTTGTAACCAGTCTACAGAGAGTTTGGATGTAACCAGTCTACAGAGGGTTTGGTTTTAACCAGTCTACAGAGAGTTTGGATGTAACCAGTCTACAGAGAGTTTGGATGTAACCAGTCTACAGAGTGCTTGGTTGTAACCAGTCTACAGAGTGTTTGGTTGTAACCAGACTACAGAGGGTTTAGGGATACTTGTGCAACTAGTTAGAGAACATTCTGATACAGGCTAATTCAAAGCATTGTAACAGTTGGTCCTAGTATTCGGAGGCATGCTTTTCATGTAATATGGCCCTATTTTTAACTCCTGTGTAATTTTGGCTTTTAACAATTAAGACATATTATATGAAATATACAATATTCCCAATATAAAATTAACCCTTTCCCTCATTATGATGTATCTGCAGCAGACGACATTTGTTAGTATTGTGGCAAAAGGAGGAATTGCTTATAATGAGCAATTATCTACTTTTGCCACAATGATTTCAACTCCAATCATTAATCATACTTTCATTTACAGAGATTTTTCTTGCCTTGATGTTTTCAAAGTCTTCTGCCGTAGATTTGTTGTATGTGGGAAAGGGTTAAAAAACATTGTAATTATAAATTATAAATAAAAAAGGGCCATAATTCTTAAACAAAAATTGACAAGAGTTATGTACCCTTGTCTGTTGATGGAGGTAATGATGATAAATAAGTATTGTAAGTGTATAAGCTAAATCACTAATGGTTTTGAAAAAAAGTGGGGTGGTACGAAAAACTTAACCAAAATTCTAATGTGAAAAGGAGCCATAATTCTTACAAAAACCTTGACAGAGTTATGTACTCTTGTCTGTTGCTGGAGGTAATGATGGTGAAAAAGTATTGTAAGTTTCAAAGCAATATCTATAATGGTTTTGAAAGGTTGAGCTAAAAAGGAATAACACACTTACTGTCATCATCCTGTTTGTAAGAGGTGACCAGTTGACCATTCCTTGACCACAGACAAACGTCTTCACCTCCGGAACAGAAATGACAGGATGATACTTGATACAACAACAGGGTCTGAAAAACAACAAGAAATCAAGGTTTACAATGGTACCATAATACAGGTAGGCCTGTAACAAATACACTAGGTGGCGAATACGATATGTATCATGAATACAGGGCAACGAATACGAATATTTATTCTCGAATTTAAGAACATGTAAACACAAAAGAAATCAGAATTCAAATGACTACAGAAAGTATAATGTATTTGACTATTTGTCAATATTCGACATGCTTGTGTTCCTCAAAAGAATATCAACATAAACAATTTCAGTACTTTGATTTTACAACAGGCATAAGCAAGGGAGGTTTTTATAAATTTCATGACTACAAATTTTGAAGATTGTGTGCGATGGAATGTTTCCCTCGAGTCCTTTCGGAAATCTGACATTTATTTGGCCAGAGGTTCAATAATTTCAATTTCGACATTTTTTGGTGATGGGTTTAGGTTGTCATTAAATTGCAATTATCCTGACTTTTCAATTGAATTACAATGTGTCTCCTGCACATGGTTTGTAAATTCATGGCATCCACTGCACGAGGTTAATAATTACTCTTACCTTGACTGAAGTCTGATGTGCTGTTATGACTTTAGTACAGTCCCCTGTGTCTATGTTCCAAATCTGCAAATATAAAGTGTTTGTGTATCATAGTGTCACCTCTAATAAAAGGGCCAGCCATTTCTGGCTTATGAGACACCTTAGCATGTTTACATCCTGAATCCTTTCCTTTTTTGTCAGGCATAACAAGCTGACAGTTCACCAACCAGCCACATCAGACCAGACCCCACTGTCGCCACTAGGATTCGAACCTTTGACCTCCCACTCCTGAATCAAATGCCTTAACCACTAGCTACTAGGATCATGTACAACTCTCTAAATAAGGGTTTATTAATTGAATTAGAAATCCTATGTTGTGGTTACTTGAAAAGACAACTTTTTTAGTATGCATAAATTACTTAAGCCTTTCCCACATATAACAAATCTGCAGCAGACGACTTTGAAATGGTCTCCGCAAAAATATGGAAAATCTTTATAGACTATAATTTCTGAATAGAGATGAAACATTGTGGCAAAGTAAATTGCTATTTCTTCTGTTGCCACAATGCTTTCAAAAGTTGTCTGTTGCATCCAAAAAAGGTTTTATGTTTGAAAGGGTTAACAAAACGGATGTCATAAAACAAGAGATTTTAAAATAGAGTTAATTTATTACATGTATTGAACTTTTGATTCATCAATTCTATCCAAAGAATTATTTACCTGTGTGTGACAAACAAGTTTGAGTTTGTTATGATATGAGCTGATTAAATCCTAAACATTTGACGTTAAATGTATAAATATATAATAAAAAAGATCAATAGAAACTGTCATTACTCATAACTGATGATAACTTTGAACAAGACCTCGGTCTGAGGGTGTCTCCTCTTCTAGGAAATTTTACCTAGCGACCTAGTGTTTGACCTATCCCATTAAATTGCGTGAAGGTTGAATGAAGAAAGAGACTTCTAGAGTGTTCAGAAGATTATTCCAACATTTGACCTAGTGACCTAGTTCTTGAAACCCCATAACCTAGTTTAAAACTTGACCCAAATTTGATGGAGACAATTGTTGTGATAAAATTTGTTGAAGATTGAATATCAAAAGTGAATTCTAGAGTGTTCATAAGGATATTCTAACAATTGACTTTGTGACCTAGTTTTGAGCTTGACCGAGATTTGATGGAGATAAATGTTCTGATAAACTTTCATGAACAATGAATTGAAAATGCGGCTTCTACAGTCAAAGTTAACCAAGGTTAAGTTTTAGCAAACTATGACCTTGACCTTGGTAATTTTGATGTTGAATGATGGAAACAAATGTTATGATATATACTTTCATGAAAATTAAATGAAAAATGTAGGCTCTACAGTCAAAGTTAACCAAGGTTAAATTACCTAACCAAGGTCAAGATCTGCCAAAAATTTACCTTGACCTTAAAATTGTTTACGTTGAATGATGTCCCATGACCCAACGATACATCGGACAAAGTTTCAGAAAAATTCCAGGAGATGTTGCTGAGATATAACCAAGGTTAAGTTATCTAACCAAGGTCAAGTTCTGCTTGAACTCAAATTATGAACTTGACCGTGAATGATGTTCCATGACCCAACAATACACCTGACAAAGTTTCAGAAAAACTCCGGTTCCTGAGATATAACCAAGGTTAAGTTTTGAGGTTAAGTTACCTAACCAAGGTCAATTTCTTGCAAATTATGACCTTGACCTTGATAATGTTGACGTGGAATGATATTCCATGACCCAACAATACATCCAACAAAAATTTAGAAAAATTCCAACAGGGGTTGCTGAGATATAACCAAGGTTAAGTTTTGAGGTTAAGTTAACTAACTAAGGTCAAGTTCTGCCAAATTATGACCTTGATCTTGAAAATGTTGACGTAGCAGGGGTTGCTGAGATATAGTAATTTCTAAAAGAGGCCGCCGTTGCCTCTCGTTGGCGAGACAAAAAGCAGCTGTGTGTATGGTGCTAACATGAAACGAATATGCATGGCCATGTAGATGGTGCTGTAATATATGACATCATTCCATATCACCTGGGTAACTGATTATCTCCCATGATAATTCTCATATATTAGGAAATATGATTTTTTGTTAACCCTTTATATTTCTATAAATTTTTTAAATACTAGTGGAGTTCTAGATAAGATATCTATTTCTTATTCCGAAATCTTTATTTAACCCTTAAAACGTATGATGTGGGAACTAAAAAGAATCCTCTCAAAGAGTACCCACATCATAGGGTTTGGTTGAAGGATAAGAGAGATATTATGGGGAAAAGAGCTGTAAACTCCTCCTTATCTGGACCTATGTGTAACTACAATTGATTGAATAGTATCCTGTGTACAAAGTCATACCCTTATTTGTTTATCAGAGGAACCTGTGATCGCTTCTTGATGGTGGTCTCTTTTGACAGGTAAACATAGAATAGAAGTTATGGGCCTTGTATGTCCACTGAGCGTGACCTGCCTGTATCCAAACTGTATGTCCCAAACAATGGCTAAATTATCATCTGCAGCTGATATACATCTGTAAGGTGAGGTGAGAGAGGATAAGTGTATAACTACAATATGACCTGTCCTTATCAAAGTTGAACAAGCATAATCAAATGAAACAAGAGCGCCGCAAGTGAACGCAAGTGCAATTCTGCTTAAAAAAGTTTTATTTCTGAATAATTACTAGAAGGCAATAAAGGGTTTCCTGGGATAGAATGAGTGGAGAGTAGCAGAATTGCACCCGAACTACCAACAGACCACACACAATGATGAATATATTATTTTGATTCTAACATGATCCAAAACGTAACAATTGATGACACTCAAGTATTGTACAACATCAAAATTATCTCTGTAAGTCTAAAAGATAAATAGAACATTATTATCGGGTTTTGGCACCAAACCGCTGACTTGACGTCACTTTCCTAGTTTTCGGTCATGTTATATTCACGCCCACAGAAATTGTTTAAGTCAAGAACCCCTATTAAAAGCTTTCTCCAAGAATCCAAACTAAATGTATGAAAAATCTAAAAACACCGTTGTGTGCACTGGATCTCGAACAAGTTTTAGGTTGAATTTCCGGTGTCTAGCTGATTCCGTTATTGCTGGTGAAATAGTTTGTGAAAATGTAAAAAATCTCTGAAACTATATTTTTCCCAGATATAACAAACACGCCCAGACCTAGATCACATTGAGTTCTATAAGTGTGGGGAATTTCAGCGAAATTCTTCGAGCCATTTTCTTCATGTCCTCAAATCGCTGAATTTTCGGACAAATTGTGACACAACAGCTGTGTTCCGTAGACATTCGTTACGTAGAACAGAATTGAATAATATATTCAAGCCAGAGTTAGGTGACTTGGAATAGAAGGTTAAAGTTTTGTGAAGACGACGATGCCTCGCCAAGGGTATCACAATACCCCTACTTTTTTTCATTGAATAAAAACTTTAAAAGACAGATGCTTTAACCCTTTCCTGCATACAACAAATCTGTAGCAGACGACTTTGGGAACATCTAGGTGAAAACACGACTTTGGGAACATCTAGGTGAAAACACGGACACTCACTATAAATGAAGTTATAAATACTGAACAAAGTTGAAAATATTGTGGCAAAAGGAGAAATTGCTTGTTTTGAGCAATTTCTCCTTTTGTCACAATGTTTTTGAAAGTCGTCTTCTGCAGAGGCGCCAGAAAGATTCTATATATATTTTGAGGCATCTGCAGCAGGCTCTTTTTGAAAATAATATGACAAACAGGTTTAATATTACTTTTTATTAATAGAGAATTTCCATAATTTTTTTATCATTTTGAATCATGTGTTGATTAATAATTCTAAAATGAAAAAAAAAAATACAAGAGTGCCATGGTGGGCCCTCTAGTGCTTACCAGAGTACCATGGCTTAATATGATAAGGTGTCCATGAATAATACTAAAACAAGTAACTTGATAAGTAGGTCAACCATGAGACTTCTGGAGTGGCCTAGCGACTTGGCTTTTTATTACCCAAAATTGAACTTAGCCTAGATATCAACAGGACATACATTCTAACAAAGTTTCAACATGCTCAAGATAAAAATGCAGCTTTAGTAGTATTTACAAGATTTCCCTATAATTTGGCATTGTGAATAAGTTTTTTGCACAGCATGACCTATATTTGCCGAGATATAAGCAAGATAAACAAACTGTATATCAAAAAATGTCACATTGACAAAGATTGGATAAAAATGGTTGGCCTCTAGGATGTTAAGAAGCAAATTGTTGATGAAGGACGAACAACAAAGTACAGAAAAAAGGCAATCACAATAACTCACCTTGAGCACTTTGTGCTCAGGTGAGCTAATAAGCTGTAAATAAGTGCAATGGAAATGAAAGATCTATTTCATTTCATCATATTGAACATACCTTTTTGAATCTACTTTTACCAAAATTCTTATAATATCTTGATGTTGTTCCAAAAACAAAAGTTCTGTAAATGGATTGAATGGCTGATACTCATGCATTTCATCTACCTGTGTTTTCTGTAAAAGTTAATAACTGATTAACTCATTAGCATACATATCAACAAGAAAGACATTCATAGTACATGGATGCTTCCCACTGTAACTTGTTTGATGATTGCAACATCCCTTAATTTGTGGGTGACAAAATCAGTTACTTGCTGACTTGGGCTTAACACAGTTTCCAATAATTGTTCAGTGATATCAATGTGTCTTGTTCACCTACCCATGGATGTGTTTCTGGCTTTCTCACACCAGTACTCAACACAAGACTTCCCAAGCAACTGGCTGCTTTTCTACATGGACTGCTGGAAAACAAATGACGCACGTCAAATTAACTTTTGTCTAATGTCTGAAAAATGATGGCTATAAAGCCGGGGCTCAAACTCACAACCCTTTGATTGACAGCCTGCGTTGTTCCGACTGAAATTAAAGCTCAGATGCACAACTTCAAATGACTTTAAGGTGATTGACAATCCCATGGAGTTTCATGACGGTAGGTTCACATTGAATTTCTTATCCAGGTCCGTATCTCTAGTAAAATCCTCATGCAACAAATCTGGAGTCTGACTGGAGAGGACATGAAAAACATCTAGGCAAAATCTCCATTAATTAAAGTATAATTGCTGAATAAAGTTTGTAACACTGTAGCAAAAGGAACGAATTATCATCATGAGCAATTCCTCTTTTTTCAAAATGTTTTCATAAATCATCTGCTCAGGGTCTTTCAAATAGTACTATTTGAAAGACCCTGATCTGCTATACTGTATATGCGGTAACATTCTCGGTTGCCGTACACCTGTGGTTCTATGTAAACAATGTGACTGAAATAATTGTTCCATATTGGATTCGAATTTACATACTACTTAAGTGCAAGATCTCATCTAACCCTGACAAAACAAATGTTAGATTTTAGTTGCAAGTCTACATGCTATTTTTCCTGGCTTCAAACTATTTTACCTTTCAAATGCATTTGAGATATTTCTAGATGAAATAGATTAATCTTTCAAGCATCTTTCTAAAAACTTACATTTTTTGTCCCATTGTCTTTGTCAGAACTTCCCCATAATCGTTTAAAAACCGTTTTTACAGACATTATCGCTACCAATATAATAATAAACACCCTAAACCAAAAGTCAAACTGAAACCGGAAACGGAAGTGGTACATTGAATTGAAATTGGGTATGTGAAAAATCCAGAGGAACAAAAACGTTATCATCTAAAAATATAAATAAATAATAATAATAATACATAGAGTTCGATTCTAAACTACGAGTAACGATCCCTGTGATTAATCTTTGCACAAGTCCTACAATTCTGACAGTTTTTCTACGGTTGCAGTTCACAAATGGTTTTAAAGCCCTAAATGTTATTCTTTATGTTATTCTTTATGTTATCCAAGTAAAACCAGGGTAGAAAATGTATCGTATTTTATCAATAAAGCGAACTTGAGTCGTTTTCAATTGTCCCGATGAAGGGGTTTCCTATTTAAAAATACTTACCCCGTTACTGACAGGGTAGAATTTGCGATGGAAATAGTATCGAAAACAAGAAAATCTCACCGATTATAGGGTTATGTAATATGTCAGTTATCATATTTTAATGCCCAAAATGCAAAAATAACACTTATTTTCTTAAAATTAGATTTTTTTTTTCGACAGTTGGGTATCTGAAGTTCAGTCGCTTTAATTAACACTTTTCATCAAATATTCACCGTTTTTTACATCTGCAGCAGACGACTTTGTAAAAAGAAATGAGAAAAGGCTCGCCTTAAAATAACGCTTTCAATTGCTTTAAAATAATTTGCAGTGAGACAAAAAATAGTATGATCAGCTATATAACAAAGGGCCTAAGCAAAAAATACAATATTAACATTATCTTAACATAGCCTATATCATATGAGTATGGGTGCTGCCTATTTCGGGTAAACAAACAAATCTGAATTGTGATGCCGGTTATCATGATCTCAAATAGCTAAATTTTAATTTTAATTTACGAGTTATATCATCCTATGCTAATGAACTAAAACAAAACAACATCATTTGTTACGAGTCAAACTATCCATTTCTACCGTTTATGTCGTTATCCTATGGGGTATTTATTCATCATTTGCGTTACGATAATAGAATGACGTCACCATTATAGTATTTTGATTTGATGGCATCCGATTTACCCTTTTCAGTTTTATTTGAAGTCATTTCAAAAATAGAAAACAAGTGTAATAACACGCATATTATCACATATCAGATTCCTTGTTTTCATTCCTTTATCGAGTAGGTATTTTCTTATTCAAATATTACCTCTAGAATTTGTTTTATTTCGAATTTTAATATTCATCCAATCAAAACGTAGGAATTTCGTGACTGCAACAAAAAAATCTTCTACGGACACAATTTTTGGCTACATAGAATAGCAAAGTTTATACACATTGCCTATTGGCGGGGCGTAGCCGGCGATTTGTTTACCGTATTAAAAGCTAACCCTTTCCCAAATACAGCAAATCTGCAGCAGACGAATTTGAACTAATCTAGGCAAAAATATGGAAACTGTCTACAAATAAAAGTATAGTTATAGAATATTATAACATTGTGGCAATAGGATAAACTGCTCGTAATGAGCATTTTCTTCTTTTGTCACAATTCTTCAAAAGTCGTTTGCTGCGAGGGGTAAAAAAAGCGTCCGTTTATGGGAAAGCGATCGATTGTAAATCTAGAGTATCACGTGGTACGACTTCTTAAACACGGAAGTAATTTCTTTAGAACAATGAAAAACATCGACTTTAGGCGATACAAAACTGTAAGTATTAAACTGTCTTACTTAACCCCCTTCCTACATTTAGACGCTTTCTGCAGCAGCAGAGGTTTGAAAGTATTGTGACAAAATGAGAAATTGGTCACAACGAGCAATTTCTCCTCTCGTAACAATATGTTCAACTATAATCAAACATTGTACTTTTTTAATCATAGGTTTTTTTTCTCCATGTTTTGCCTACCCGTTTTTCAAACTTCGTCTGCTTCGGATTTGGTGTATGTGGGAAAGGGGGTTAAAATAATGAAAAGATTGACGTGTAAAATGGACATTTACAGTTCGTAATCGTTTGGATGGATCTTCTTATTTCAATATACGTTATATTTTCAAAACATATTTAACCCTTTCCCGCTTGCAACACATTTGTCGCATCTGCAGCAGATGACTGTTGAAAACATTGTGGTCAAACTGAGAAATAATTTCTCATCATAAGCTCCTTTTGTCAAAATGTTTTCAAATCTATCAAATTATGTACATGTATATACATTTAATTATAGTTTTCAGAGTTTTGCCTAGACATTTTTTAATGCAGATTTGGTATGTGTGGGTAATGGTTATATGAAAACATTTAAATTATAGCCATGCATGCTTAGGAATAGATTTGGGTCTTATCTTGTTAGGTTAGGCGTCGTATTCATGTCGTTATATAGCACGTACTTTCCCATATACAGAAACATCTGCAGCAAACGACTTTGAGTTCTTTTAACAAAAGTATTGAAACTAGCTATAAATGGAATTATAACAATTCAAAAGTGTTGAAAAAAGGACCCACTAAAGGCCAGATGAAACTCTTTTTTCTTTAATTCGGACGCTTTTGTTGTTTTGTTTGGGGTTGGGTTAGGGTTTGTTGGGGGGGGGGGGGGGGGGGGGTTATTTAAAATGCTAATATAGGGAACTAATGCTCATGTGAACCGTCCCAAGATAAAACCAACATTGTGGACTCTGCGTAAAGTATCGACCCGGATCAGCCTATGCATGCCGCGCAGGCTTACCCGGATAGACACGTTTCGCCAACTGTGGAGTTTCTGTTTCAGGAAACCTTACTGTATACCTCTTTCCCCCTTGAGACGGAATGTGTCGGCCCGGATCAGTCTGCGCGGACTGCGCAGGCTGATCTGGGTCGATACATTACGCAGAGTCTCATACTGTTGGTTTTCTCGCGAGACGGCTCATGTCGTCCCTTTAGTGCAAGAAGGTTGTAACTCCGTTTTTCATTATTTTACAGGAGAAGCAAAAAACTATCCTATTTTGAAGAGAAAACATAACAAAGAACATCCTTTGGATATTTGTTTTAAAAATACATTTCAGGAAGCTTTATAACTCTTACATTGAAAAATAATTTCATACAAATGAGTTTTAGTGGATTTGTCCAGTTACAACCTTCTTGCACTCAAATGACGTCATTTTTTATTATTTTTTTAGTGCAAGAAGGTTGTAACTCACATAGTTTCTTTTCAACATTGAAATAAATTCATAACAAATATACATAAGTGTGAACTTATCAATTTAAATTATAAAAATGAAACACTTCCCTTGACACGGACAACTTTTGTCACATCTGCTAAAGAAAGATTGCTCAATGAACCATTTTTTTTTCTAGCATTGTATTTTTACTATTTCAAAATTATTATTTTCCGTATTTAGTTTTATTTCTTGCTTTAAAGATCTTTTATGTTTCAAAACTGTTTTTACAAAAGGCTTTCAGGCAATGGGTTATTATCTTAAGTTGTTTCCATTAAGTCAGTTTACACTTTTTTGATATATCTAATGAAAATTCTCATTGTATCTTTACACATTATTTAGATTTCTCTAACACTTTATTCTTTCCTCAGTATTCTAAGCTTCAGGCAAGAGTTAGGGAACACATGACTATATAATTATGTCTCCTATTAATAAGTCATAACATTACTGTCATACTGACGGACAGTCAAACAACAAAAATGATTCCTTAGTGTTGTTACCCTGATATGAGATACCGATTTAAAAAGTATCAGTCCTACATTTCATAATGTGGGAGCAAAAGATGAAATAGATGATGCTTATCTTCGGATGATATTTTTCCTATGCAAGGTATGAAGATCAGAGTGACCTTTGCCAATGACATTTTGATATATTCTGATCTCATAATGTGTAACTCTTTACCACTAGGAAGTAGAGTCTAACCCGAACATAACTTATAAAAAAAAGTTATGTCCAGCAGCATATCTGTATTTTCAACATAGTATACCAGTAGTCCTGGTTTACCAATGGCTTCCAGAAAAGTATAGATTACAACCAAGAAAGAATGATGACAATGAAGATGACATCTAGAAAAGACTAAAAACGGGTTGTTATGTGGGCTGGCATCCCATGGTACAGACTATGTTAAGGTATGTCCCAAGCAAGCTACAAATGAAAAGAAAAAGCAATATCGCACGGCATTCAAAGGTGGGGGAGGAAGATGGGACCAACAGGACAGATGTAGTGGTAATAGACAGGCTAGTTAAATCGGCTTTGTCTAACTAGACCAGAAGACAGAAAGTTGATCACACTATCTCAACTCACTTACACCATAGAGAAAAAGAAATTTTGAATTGCTATCAATCATAACCCAATTAAGCCCAGTGTAGTTCCTTACAGGCGCGAAGTCAACAATAAGAAAAACTTAGAAATATAATTAATGGTGTTTATGAGGCTTATTCTTATACTACAAATTTGCAACAGACGATATTGACCACATTACGGCAAAAATATCGAAAATATCTCAAAATGACATCAACATCAAAATGTTTTTAAAATTTGTCTTCTGCGCATGCATCTAAATGCATCTTCGGGTGGGAAGGGGTTAATTAAGCAACCAGTCCATGCAAATAAGTGAAGTGGAAAGGAAAGAAATCATACATCTCTGTGAAGCAATTCCGTCTAGACAGAAGGTTCTTACCACTGCAGAATTAGACCCGATGTGACCCATGTTCTGAGACTCAGAAAGAAAGGCAGGTAAAGGCAAGGACAAGATCAAGCTTCATGTCGAACCAATTTGGATTCATGAAAGAATTATAAAAAAAGGGGGAAACCGGGCTGTTTTGATGAGATTAACTCTTTCGAGGGGATAATCCTCATTCCAAGCTCGAAAGAGATTTGGGGATTGTGACTAAGAAATCCCACATGGTGAGAAAGAAAGGATTTTCCTCTATTCCAGGTTCAATGATGTCATAATTATATTCTTTATGAACAAGTATCATCTTTCTATCATAGCATGTCTATGGGAAAAGGTTCAAATTGCCATGGCTTTTGTGAATCGTGAAGGTCCACATCAGCATGTAGATCTGCACAATATGATAAAGATCTATACATTTTACAAATTACATACGTTTGTTAGAAGCTTTTCTCAAGTTGTGCAGATTCAGAAAAGGCAATGCAGATGTACAGAGTTCAGAAATGCCTTTTTACTTTACTGTTTTAGACACAATCCTTATGTAATTACACTGAGATGCAACCTTCTTGCACACAAAATTGTGTAAAAAAAATAATTGGGTGCAAGAAGGTTGTATCTCCCAGTTACAACCTTCTTGCACCAAACAAATAGCCATGTATATATGGATATAAGTTAATTTTCTGCAAAAAAGTTACTTTTGTGGAAATAGGGAGTTACAACCTTCTTGCGCTAATGGGACGATGTGATCTTTGTTCTCATCGTGACAATGTGAAAATCACAGGGGCATGGCACACTATTTAACAAAAGAAAACATGTATACTCTTTTATATATATAGACAGATTTTCATATATTTTTTTTAAATTAGCGTTCCATGCCCCTATGGTTATATCCACACTCATTCTTTTTACGACTCTAGACTAAAATTAATCTTATCAGTAATGTATTTATTTTTTATTAGTGGTCATAAATTCTTAACTCTTATACATGTAAACATAGCCCTTTATGTCTTTAACCCTTTCCCTAACACGACAATTCTGCAGCAGACGACTTTGAACCTATTTTGTCAAAACATAGAAAATCTCCATAATTGAATGGATAACCTATGACAAAAAGGGGAAAACATTTTGGCAAATGGAGAAATTGCACGTTTTGTGCAATCTCTTCTTTTGTCTCTATGTTTTCAAAAAGCCGTCTGCTGCAGAGGCGTCATAAAGCGTCTATATGAGGGAAAGGGTTAACATAACCTTTTCCTACATATGAGACGCTTTCTGAGGCCGCTGGAGAAATAGAACGAACGAGCAATGAGTAATGAACAATTTCTTCTTTTGTTACAAAGTTTTCAACTCTATTCAAATATTAAAGTTACGTTTAATAGTTACCATATTTCTAACCAGGGATATTTAAAATCGTCTGCTGCAGATTTAGTATATGTGAGCAATGTAAAAAGCGGGTTATATATAGGCATAATGTAAATATATTGTACACAGGTAATCGTGCACATACATGTTCCTTGAAGTAAAAAGCATATGAGCCGAATTACGAGAAAACCAACATTGTGGACTCTGCGTAAAGTATCGACACTGATCAGCCTAAGCATGCCGCGCAGGCTAACCAGGACAGACACTTTTCGCTTCCTGTTGATTTTCTGTTTCAGAAATCATTACTCTATACCTCTATCCCCTTGAGACGGAAGGAATCAGCCCAGATTAGCCTGCGTGAACTGCGCAGGCGGATCTGGGTTGATACATTACGCAGAGACCATAATGATGGTTTTCTCGTGGAACAGCTCATATGAGCCTGTCCATGGAAACGGGTGCACGTTAGCATTTCTAGATCTGAACAGCAAAGGTTCAGACCAGCCTGTACATCTGCTCAGTCTTATCATCGTCTACACATGTTTACAAAAGCTTCTAGCAGTGTAGAACTTGAACTTGAAGGGACTGTTAAATGATGTAAAGACGGAGTGTCGTTTAAATAACGTGCAATGCCCACAAGGTACATACGACTTTGTTTTCATTGCCAGACAAAAATAAATATGGTGATTAAGATTGAACGGAATCCTATAAATTCAGTTACATTTTCTGGGAAAATACATGTGTATTTGTAAATGATGCAAGTAATTGCCTAGTATGCTACATTGTGTATGAAAAGTATTTCAGATCGAACACTTGAACATGTGAAGAGAAGACATTATCCCTGTCTTGCGTAAGAGTAGTTTTCAAAGCATACTGCATGCATTGTAAAAATTGTTCTGAATATTTCCACTTCAGGTAAATCTACCCTGTTTAAAAAAGGTCACCATCGACAAAGTATTAAACGCTTTACTGAAGAGGAAATGTCCTTGAAGCCATTCGTAGTTATATCCTGCTTTTCTATTTTCAGGTTAAACTCCAATCTAGAACAAAATGGCATTTCCAAAGTCGAATATGCCTGTAGATGCAGAAGGCAATAGTGAGCTTCACGATGTGTTTCGTAGTTCAGATTCCGAAGAAATTGACCAAATTAAAGCCAAGTTGTTCAATATGATGTCAAAGGGTGACTTCAAACAATCAAACAACGCACAGAATATATATGGATATACGCCTTTGTTACAGCTCCTGTCCTGTCAAGAACCAAACACAGATCTTGTTTTGATAGCAATTTCTAGGCTTGCATGTAATGTCAACATAGTAGACCATTTACAAATGAGTCCAGTTCATAAAGTCGTTGAAAAGCTATTTGTCATCCCGAGAATTCTCGACGAGCAATACTTGTGGCTTGGGGAGAAACTCATTATAGAAGACCAAATGCGCAATAGTAAAGACACACTGGCCCTGCTAGTTAAAGCCGGTGCGAATGTAAATCAATCAGACGTATTTGGGAGGCGTCCCTTATTCCTGGCCAATGATATAAATGTCATTCAATTTCTTCTTGACCATGGAGCTGATATCAATACCACAGATAAATGGGGGCGAACATTGCTGCACTCAGCTGTAACCATGCCGAATTACAAACAACTTTTAGAATTCTACATACCCAAATTTGCGCCAGGAGTTAAACAAAAGTCAGATATTTATGGTTCGTCACTCCTTCATTATGCAGCTGTCTTTGACAGAAGGGATATCTTAGATGAACTTATTAAACTAGGTTTAGATCCAAATACGAAGGACAAAAGAGGACGACAATTCTTCGAACTGCTAAGCGACGTAAAGGAAGAGGAGGTTATATATCAAAGGCAGGCACGTCCTAGAAGGACTTATACCCAATTGAAGAAAGTAGAGACAGTTCATTTTACAGATATGATGCAAGCTACGGACCTATCTCATATTATTCACAAACCAAACAGTCCAGAAGAGCTTTGTTCACTTCTAGTGCATCCAAGATACGGGGGCACAAGGGATGACCTCGAGGCGGCAGCGATCAAGCAATCGATAGTCTTTTTTGCTGAGTCTATCTGCAACTATATGGGTCAAATAGATGCCAGATTTAAATGCACACTTTTTCGGACAGGCAGCAGTGAAGAGGGAACTAAAGTTGGAGACCCGAATGAATTTGATTTCGTTTTCTGTCTGGATAGGTTTGCAGAGATATGTGACGTCCAGGAAATTGACGAGATGAAAGGTTTTGCCGAACTTATTGCAAATGCTGAAATATCTGATGAGTTTAACGAGTTCTTTGACGACAACAAGAAATGCAGTGCCCCAAACATTCGACTGGTATTCGGTAAATTGCTACGGCGGATGGTTATGAATAAAGCGACGTGGTCGAACGAACACCTGTTCTTTGATGGGGATATCCACCATTTTGAAGAGTATGACAGACCGGTGTTCACCCTGAAATTACGGTGGGTTGGTTGTTCGTACAAGGACGAGGAGATCAGCCTTGACCTTGCACCTGCTGTACGAAAACGAGGCTGGTGGCCATTGAATACGAATTTCAGCGAAATCGACATGATGACAGGAGGACTACAATCTGAAGGTTGTTTGTTATTGCTCCAGAATCCATACCATCATTCCGACACTCTGATGCGAATATCCTGTGCCCCTGCAGACATTCACCTGATGAAATCGTTACCACAGCATTTCAGAGAAAGTTATCGCCTGTGTAAGCTATTACGACATAAATCCATATGTCCCGCCATGGATCCTGACGCAAAGCACGATTATTTTCCACTTTTCGAAGCAGATGATAGTATAACAAGCTACATGCTAAAGAACAGTCTATTTCATATCCTTGGTGAATGCAAGAGAGATGGTCTTTTGACGGTACCAACCACTCAAGATGTTTACAACAGAATCGTAGACATTTCTATCAGGTTATTGAAATTCCTCAACCAGTGTGCCATGGAAGGCAAATTGCCTGTGTACTTTTTACGCAACAGAGAAGATATTTTTCGATTTCAGCTGGTAGATGTAGAGGACTCGGATAAAGAACAAGCGAGCTTTTTGAATGCATTCCACTGCGCTCGTCGCCAGGCGTTTTTGAAGATCAAACTATTTATTCTTCAATAAATGCCTGCTGGAAAGACAGTCTGAATAGTAAAATTTGATTATTGAAAAGGGAACTATAAACACCGGTATATATAAAAGGACATAATACAGACAACTTTATTGTTACTTTTTTCTTTTTGGTACCTATACGCGTACGGTTCATGGCCCGCAGGTCAAGTATACATATATGTTAGTTGCCTAATCGGGGTTTAAAGCCATTTTCAAATATATAACAGCAGTTTTACCTACCGGTTTATCTTCCTGCTTTCTCGCACCAGTATGCCATATTTCATTATTTCTGCACAGGAAACATTATTGTAATAGTATTAGGCCCTCTGCTGACCTAGTTACTATTTAAAGTATCTCATTTGCATATAGGATTAACACATGAACTGGCGCCATTTTGTTGACCTAGTCATTTTCATTTAAGGAATGCCCGATTTTTTCCGATTTTAAAAACTTCAGTTAACAACACTGAAACCTTACTTTATAGTGATGAAGAGAAGGCTGAATGTTTAAATAATTATTTTGTGTCAATATCTTCTGTCACTTCTTTACCTAGTTTTGTTCGTAAGACTCTTAGACGTTTGTCAGTTATTCATATTTCTACCTAAGATGTAGAAGGCATGATATGTAAATTAGACGTTAACAAAGCAGTCGGTCCAGACCAAATAAGTCACAAAGTACTTAAAGCTACAACATATAGTATCTCAAAACCATTATGTAAACTTTTAAACAAGTCACTAGAATGCGAAACTTTTCCATATAGCTGGAAACACTCAAATGTCGTGCCTTTATTTAAAAAAGGAGATTAACTAGTGTTGAAAATTATCGTCCAATATCCTTATTAAGCTGTATTGGGAAATTAATGGAAAGATGTGTGCATAAACAGTTATACAATTATTTTATTCATAATAGTTTGATTAATGAACACCAATCAGGGTTCTTAAAAGGGCACTCAACTGTCTATCAGTTATTAGACATTTACCATGAAATTGTTTCTTCCATAGATTCAAATCAAAATCTGTGCATGGTTTTCTGCGATATGTCGAAAGCTTTCGATAGAGTATGGCATAGAGATCTTTTATTCAAGCTTTGTCAAAATGGAAGTAATAGTCCCCTCCTGAATTGGATACAAGATTATCTTACAAACCGACATCAGTCAGTCATTGTTGGCACATCTAAATCAAGTTTAAGGTCCATCCATACATGCTGGTGTCCTCCAAGGTTCTGTTCTCGGGCCTCTTTTCTTTCTGATATATGTCAATGATATTTCGGAAAATCTTTTAAGCATTTCACGATTATTTGCTGATGACACTTCACTTGCTTGTTCGGCCTCTTCCATTGCACATATTGAGGGTATTTTAAATCATGATCTTTTTGTTATTTCTGAATGGCACGTTTAACCCAAATAAAACCATAGCAATGTTATTTTCAAACAAAAATATCCCAATTCCAGAATTAACATTCAATAATGTAGAAATCCAGTTCGTTGAAAGTCACAAACACCTTGGCCTAACTCTCAGCACTAATGGTAAATGGCGGGAACATATTAGAGAAATATCAACATCAGCCTAAAAAATGTTAGGAATGATGAGAGCATTGAAATATAAAATTTATCGCCAATCTCTTAATCAAATATATGTTTCGTTTTTGCGTCCAATTTTGGAATATGCTTTTGTAGTTTGAGACAATTGTACCGTTACGGAAAAAGAATCATTGGATAAGATACAAACTGAAGCTGCCAGATTAGTTACAGGCTTAACAAGGTCGACGACACTTACTAAATTACATAAAGAAATAGGGTCCAAAAGGAGGAAATACCAACAATATATTTTACCTTACAAAATTATTAATGGTCTTATTCAAAACTGTCTAACTCATATTTTTCCCTGGACTGTGGCAAACAGAACAGCTTATCCATTACGTAACGCGCTTAATATTGATATAATTGCTCGTCGACCAGAACTTTTTGCAAAATCGCCCATACCATCAGCCATTTCTTTATGGAATGAGCTACCAAACGATACAGTCTCTCTCTTTGTTAAAATCAAATATTTTGCGATTATTTAATTTTTCATATATCCCCAAACATTTCCTCGTCGTTGAACGTAAACTCTCTGTTATCCATGCTAGGCTACGAACTAATTGTAATGATTTGAAATACGAACTTCACTTAAACCATATACAAAACAACACTTTATGTATTTGTGGAAATTCACCCTTTAAATGCAAACTTTCTTCAATCTGGTTTCGAAACCTATACCGATGAAGAAAACTCATATTTTTAAGAATGTGCAATTATTTATCAAGGAAACACAAAGGTTCAAATGATTTCTTTTGTGGGATTTTTAAATCAATTTCAAATACGCTAGCCCAGTATGACCACTTTTCTACCCTCACATCCTACATCCAGCAGACATCTTCTTCTTTTTATTTCATTTTTTTCCTTTCTTTATTCTGAACTTGATTATTTTTTCTAGTTTATCTAGAATATTTCACTTTCTTTACTATTTTCAAATGTCATGTATGTATGTATGTGTGTGTGTATGTGTATATATATATGTATATATATGTATGTATAAATATGTGTATGTATATGTGTATGTATGTGTGTATATATGTATGTGCATTTATATGCATTTATATGTGTTAAAAATCAATATTTTTACGTATTTTTTAAACACTTCGGCGGTTTTGTTTTTGGCGTGCTCAGTCGTATCCTGCCTTGGATATGGCTGCGCTCGTGTGACACACTACCACGGAAACGTTGCCTAACCGGACTATGTTTTGTCTCCAATATTTATTGTTCAGCTACAAATAACTTAAAAAATCAAAGTCGTATTTCAGCACAAAATAAAAACTGTTTGTAATAATTATCAAAGGGGATGGCCGTATCTAAGTTGTGAGAACTTGTGGCCACACCCGTTTGCCTATAACATGTATATTTGTAAGTCTAAAGTTTATTCTGTATATATATTTAGTGGGCAATAAAATATGTTTAAAGTAAGGAATGCCCGTTCATTTTTTAATCACTTGTGTTGCGCAATATCCGGAAATTGTGAGTATTTTTAGAATATTTTATATGTTTAAGTTATTTTTAGAACTATAAAGCTTTAACCGTGAAACAATGGTACCCTTCAGGCCAGACCACCAACGATTTGTCTCAAGCCTTCTACAGGCGAAAAATTTCGACCGAACCTTTGCTTCATTGTTTCAGGAAACCGTTTATGTGACATCCATACGACACGATATATCCCTTTGTAATGTCATATAGTCGATCCGAAGCAATGAGTCAAACATGTATGGCAAAGCAATACATTTAACGTCTTACCTCTAGGATATCCTGCTCAAATGACAGATGCGCATGTCCTGATATTTAGAACACTATCTATTTTTAGTCTTGTTATTTCACAATCACCATCGGATTTTTCATCAGAAACATACCGGATGTGTGAACAATACCCCATTGACATGCCATAATTAATCTCCTTAGCAGGCGTCATACTGTCTGCGTCTGTTGATTTAAGGCCGTGTGTGAACAATCTCCCTTAGAAAAGTCCAAATTAATCTTCTTAAAAGTCGTCATACTATCTGCATCTGTTGATATAGGACCGGATGTCTGAACAATACCCCATTGGCATGTCAAAAGGTAATTGCCTTAACAGTCGTCATACTTGGTTTAAGGCCGGATGTGTGGACAATACTCCTTAGAAATGTCAAAATTAATCTCCTCAAAAGTCGTCATATTATCTGCGTCTGTTAATATAGGACCGGATGAGCGAATAGTACCCCATTGACATGTCAGAAATTAATCTCCTTAACAGTCGTTATATTGTCAGCATCTGTTGATTTAAGGCCGGATATACGGATACTTTGTTTTGTGTCTTTATTACAAGGGAAAGGTAATAAGGATACAATCTGAGCATGTATATACGGTTATAGTACATTCAACAAGATAGTTCAATCACATCAAGGAACATCGATAACGTTGGAGTAAACCTAATTGAAAGGACAGCAACTTGTATTTATTTTTATCAGTATGAAATATACAACAATTACAATAAATTAAAATTATATTTATGTTTAATGCACTTTTTAAAATAAAAACTATTTATTACTACGAAAATAATCCGTCTGAACGTCATAGGTGAAATAAAATTTGTAGTTTCAGTTTACATTTAATATGAAAATTAATCTGTGACTACTGTGAGAGAAGCAGTACATTAACCCCTCCCGTCGATGCACATAGTTCAAAACCCGCCATATTCCTAAATTATGTCATATTATTTAATAAACCCATTAAAAATCCACACGTTTTTAACCAGATGGAATTATGATTCATTAAATTAGGGGTTAAAACGTGTGCTAATTCGTGTACAAGTGTAGCTACAAATTATATTTCACTTACGTCGTTCAAACGGATATGTAACGTGTGATTTGAACCAGAAACTCCAGAATCATTATTAGGTATACCTCTAGTATGGATAAACTGTGTCCACTATTTCATGGCCATGTAGATGGTGCTGTTATGTATGACATCATTTCATGAAGCGAATATTCATGGCCATGTAGATTGAGCTTTAATATATGACATCTTTTCATGAAGCGAATATTCATGTCCATAGAGATAGTGCCCTAATATATGACATCATTTCATGAAGCGAATATTCATGGCCATGTAGATTGAGCTTTAATATATGACATCTTTTCATGAAGCGAATATTCATGTCCATAGAGATAGTGCCCTAATATATGACATCATTTCATGAAGCGAATATTCATGGCCATGTAGATGGTGCTGTAATATATGACATCTTTTCATGAAGCGAATATTCATGTCCATAGAGATAGTGCCCTAATATATGACATCATTTCATGAAGTGAATATTCATGGCCATGTAGATGGTGCTGTAATATATGAAATTATTCCATACCACCTGGGTAACTGATAATCTATCATGGTAATTCTCATGTATTAGGAAATATGATTTTTGTTAAACCTTTATATTTCTAAACAATAGGCCCAATATCGCTCCAATGCCATTAGGCAAAAATTCAATCTCCAAACAGCCCCGCCCCCTGATGGCCATGTTTTTTGACAATTCACCATTGCTTGAAAGAACCTCGTAGAGTGTCATCCAAGGAATATTTCTACAACATTATTTGAAGGTCGGCCATCCAGTTTAGTAGGGGATGAATTTAAAAGTTTTTTCTTTGGGTTGCCATGAAAACCAGAATGTTGAATGAGGATGCTTCCTATGAGTTTTGCCCCAATTGGCCAAGTGGTTAGAGAGGAGAAGTCTTTTAAGCAAAAAGTTGATGCATGCACGTCCGCACGACGGACAATTCGCCATAACATAAGCTTGACTTTCTTTCAGCCGGTGGAGCTTTAACAAAATAGAAATAATAGTGGAGTTCTAGTACAAATATTTTTTTTTTATTCCGAAATCATTATTTAACCCTTAAAACGTATGATGTGGGTACTCTAAAGAACTGTCCCAGTGAGTTACCACAACATAGATTTCTCAGTGAGACAATTTTTTTAAGTACCCACAACATAGGGTTTAGAAAGTTTGATAACATTTGACAGGGTACCACCAAAGGAATATTCCTGTGAAATCTTGTCGAAATTTTCTCATTGGATTAGGATAAGATGTCATTTGAAGCTAAACGTTTAATATACCCCTTTTCTGATAAGCCTGGTAACTATGACTTTCAACCAGTCAATATGGCTTAAAGAATCACAAAGAGTGTCTTAGAATAATCAAATCAGACAAGCAATTTCATAAGAATGGAGTTTTAAAATCTTGTCATTGTGTCCTTTTCTGATAAAGCCTCGCTGTCTTCTTTCAACCAATTAATATGGTTTGAACAATTTTCGTAGGCAGTCACTAAAAGAACATTTCTACTAAATAACCTTAGAATTGGACAACCGGATTTAGAGGAAAATGATTTAAATATTGGGCATTTTTCTATCTTTCTGATACTGCACAAAACAGCATTATACATGTATATCTTTGAACATGATTAAGAGAAGGATCGCCAAAAGAACATTCCTTTTTTTGTCCAGTGGATAAGATTGTTATGACTTTCAATCAATAATTAAAACTTAAAAACATGTAGAATATTATTATGAACAGTTCTGCTAACTTATCTTGAAATCAGACAAGCACTTGAAATAAGAATGTAGTTTTACAATAACTGTCCATAAGACATTTATCATTTGATTCTATAGTAAACAGTTGTCAATGAGATGTGTGCATGATAGTACCTTGTATGCCAAACTTTAACCAAATTGTCAAAGTCACACAAGGGCCATAATTTGTACTGAATTCATATAAGAGTTATCTTACTTGACTGTCTGACATCCCTGAAGACATGAATGATGTTTCAAGCCAATATCATTAGTGGTTACTGAGATATGTCCATGATGATATCTTGCATGTAAAACTTTAACCAAAATGTCTAAGTCCGAAAAAAAGGCATAAATGTGTCAAAATCTGATATAGAGTTTTGGAACTTGTCCTGCAAGGTCATTAGATGATGTCCGATAAGTGTGTTACGTTTCAAAGCAATATCATCTGTGGTTTGTGAAAAAAAGTCTTGCATGCAAAACTTTAACCAAAATTTCTAAGTCTAAAATGGGGAACAATTATGTCAAAATATGATATAGAGTTCTGGGACGTGTCCTGCAAGGTCATTTGATGATATCCAATAAGTGTGTGAAGTTTCAAAGCAATAGCATCTGTGGTTTGTGAGAAAAAGCCTTGCGTGCAAAACTTTAACCAAAGTTGCAACGCCAACGTCGACACACATGTGACTGAAATAGCTCTCATATTCTTCGAATAGTCGAGCTAAACATGTTGTAATTTTGCCCCTTTTCTTATGCCGCCTGATTGCCTTGTTTAAAAAGCCAATCAATATGTTTTTATTTTAAGAGAATTATCAAATGATCATTTCTACCATATTATATTTCTATCAGACAAGCTAATTCAGAGAAGACTATTTTCAAAAATCGGACAAATTCACCCTTTCAAGTTCTCCGTAGAAAATAAATGTACCGCGCACTTCCTTCTTTTGCCACAATATTTTCTAAGTCGTCTGCTGCAGAAGCCTGACACAAGATATTTATGTGACTTGAAAAATGCACCCACCCTTCCTAAACTTTTACTCGCCCTTAAATTCACCTGTTGATGATTGATTTCCCTTTATCTTGTTTAGACATGACGTATCGAGTAAAATTTGACTGGTGTCTTCAATAACATATACCTTTAAAGTTTTTGATTTTTCATATGTATGCGAAAATGTCCGCATTTATTTTACATAACAATTCAGCGATTTCTTTTACCATTTAACGGACCCATTCACAATTACAAATGGTTCTTCACAATTTCCTGACAAGGTGACAATTCTGGCCATTTAGCATAATTTTAACTTTTTACCTTGATTTTCTGAAATAAATCTAAAATACTCGACCCGTCGACGTTGTTTACATTTTTAAACAAATCACTACATATTCATACAAATGTCGCTTTTTGCCGAATACGATATTTTACCGAATCAACTATTTAACGCAATAAGAATATAACTTATTCATACAATAAGTAAAGGGAGTTAGGTGATATTTCGTTTAATTTGTTGTATCTATTTCGTCTAGTTAATTTAACCACGTGCTGGAAGGAAACAATGGCGGACGATTGAAATTTTTCTCTTTTTTAGAGACTCAATTCAATGTTAAATATGATTTGTATAATCGTTGCAATAGCTTTCTATGATGTTAACGTCATGATAACATTGATCGTGCCGGACGGATAAATGTGACAGGAAAATTATTGGTTCCATACGCAATTTCACGGATGATATGATAGGCACCTGTCGAGGGAGGAGATGGAAAGAGTGAACGAGAGAGAATCAAAGCAAAGACGGTACCCATGGTATGAGTGGAAAAAGATAATCAACTGTTCCAATTTTTGGAAAGTTACAACACAAGTCACATAATTTCAAATAATGTAAACAAAAAAGCAGAAGTGCATACAGTTCAAACATTTATTTAAGACAGGGTTAACCTTATTTCCAGATATCTTTAATTAAACTCTTGAACGTTAGATATAGTTTAGATAACCAAACACATTTGTGATAGGTAATTTATCACATAGACAAAATCTACAGCTGATGATTTGAAAATGTCTAACTAAAGATATTGGTAAATATGTGTTAATGAAACTAGAAGTATTGACGTGCGAGGAAAACATTGAGGAAACTGTCAAAATTGCTCATATCATCCGTCTGTTGAAGATTAGACAACATGTGTCTGTAGTGTAGAAAGGGTAAACTAGTACCTGTAGTAAAGCTATTCATTATCTAGAGTATCTAAAGAATCAACTTAATTTCAACACTCTTAGTAAAGAGTCAAGGAACATTTGAGAGAAATGTGGTCTCGAGAGTGTTTACAAGATTTTTCTCAATATTGGCCTAGTGATCTAGTTTTTGACCGGACCATACATGGCTTCCAGAGCATTAACAAGATTTTCCTTCAATTTGACCAAGTGACCTAATTGTTGACTCAACATGACCAATGTCTAACTTGGCCTGTATATCATTAAGAAAAACTTTCAGATAAAGTTTCAAGCAGCTAAAGTAAAACATGCGGTCTCTTTAGTGTTAAAACAAGATTGTCCTACAACTAAATATAATAAATACAAACATTCTGACAAAGTTCCAGCATGCTCAAGGTAAAAGTGCAGCTTCCAGAGTCTAAACAATATTTTCCTTCAAGTTGGCTTTGTGCCCTAGTCTTTGACCCAACATCACCCATATATTAACCTGGCCTATCATCAAGACAAACTTTCTGACAAAGTTCCAAACTGCTCAAGACAAAATGTGCGGCCTCTATAGTGTTAAGGATGTACTGAACTGAGAAGTTGAAATTTAAAAAAAATAGTAAAAAAATGTAACATTATTATTAAATTTTCTGATTATGTTGTCATTTAAAACATGTTTAGTACCTTATGCCTTTGTATTTTGCTTCAGAATTTAAAACAAAGTGGAATGAATTCATTTATGAAGAAGAGTTGAATTTGTTCGTGAGCCTTCCAAGCGCTGTCCAGACGCATCGTTTGATTATGAAATATCGCTGGGTAAAAAGAACATATTAAGATCCATGTATATAAATTTTATTCTTGAACTTGTATAGTATCAAATGCTTTTGAATATAAGTAGAAATTATCTGAAATTCTTTGCTCAGTGACATATACTTTTCTTTTTAAATATTGATAAATAATAATTATTGCATTAATCTGATGAAGTTTAAGGAAAGTTAAATATTATAAATATGTTTTTTCCTAACTTCAAAAATTTGAAATTGTCTATTCTTACACCTGACAGATATATGGGTTCTCAATTGTGCAAAATAGCGTCTATTTTTTAGGTTTAATTAAAACATATCACATGAACGTCAACAGATATGGATAAAATAATTTCAGGATGAGATTTAAACCACAAGAATACAAAAAATTAGCATATCATCTTTCAAATATTGGTAATTTGCATGAAAACATTTTTTTTTTCATGTGTTGAATTAGATAAAAAAAAAATGCATATCATAAGGCTTTCATAAATGGATAAAGCAAAAAAAAAAGCCAACTAACATACCATTGTTTTTATTATTAAACATACATTCAACTTTCAAAAAAACAATGTTACAACATAAATATTATAAAAAAAATCCCCTTTTCAGGTCAGTACATCCGTACCAAGATTTTTCTACAATTTGGCTAAGTGACCTAGATATCATACAAGCAAATATTCTGACAAAATTTCAACATGCTCAAGTAAAAAATGCGGCTTCCAGAGTGTTAACTAGATTCTCCTTTAATTTGGCATAGTAGTTTTTGACCTGACATGACCCATATTCGAACCTGGCCTAGAAACCAGCAAGATAAACAAACTGAATAAGTTTCACGAAGATTGGATGACAATAGTGGCATACAGAGTGCTAACAAGGAAATCGTTGACTACAGCCCAACAACGGACAAAAGGCGATCACAACAACTCACTTCAGCACTTTGTGCTCTATTAGCTAAAAACAAAATATTAGCCGTCCAGCGAGAAAACAAACATTGTGGACTCTGCGTAAAATATCGACCCGGATATTAGGCCTAAGCATGACACACAGGTATACAAGGATAGACACTTTTCACCTCCTGTGGATTTTCTGTTTCAGGAATCATTACTCTATACCCTTGAGACAGAATGTGTCGGCACGGATCAGTCTGCGTAGGCTGATCTGGGTTGATACATTAAGCAGAGGCATTAATGTTGGTTTTCTTGCAGGACGGCTAATATTGTCCTGAGCAAATGCTCTTTTTGTCATAATGGTTTCAACTATTTTGAAAAATAATTGATAGAGATTTCCATAATTTAACCTATCAGTTCTCCGTTTTAGAATTGTTGTATGTGGGGAAAAGGGTTCAGAGGCATCTCTTATACAGTAGTTAACCCTATTTCACCTGCAAGTTGACGCCTGTACAGCAGAGAACATTTGAAAACATTGCGACAAAAGGAGAACTTGCTTATCATGAGGAATTACTCCTTTTACAATGTCCTTTTTAAGTTGAAGTCCAGCTAAGAATTATGCAGTGGGTGATACATTCATAGTCTAGAATTTTTATCTGATGAATTGGCTAAAAGTATTCAATATATGCCTGTTACTATAGAAACAAGCCCTTGTTCAATCATATCAAAGAAGTAATTCATGGAATTTGTATTGTGAAAAGGAACTTTTCTGCATATATAATCTGCATATCTATAAATCAAATAAAATAGTTACTTTTATTTTGTTTTTAATCATAGCTGAACCAGAAGTTCAGCTGTGCCAAAGAAACAAAACTCTTATATATAGATGTTATATAAATATTTCAATTGTAAGAAAACGGATAGACTGAAACTGTCACAGAAACAAAAGCATAAAACTTATTATTTCATTTACACATATATAACAAATATTTAAAAGTATATATTTATATATTTATTTATTTATAAACAGTATATATAAATAAACGTATAACAAAGGTGTTAATGTATGCGTTCTATTGAGGCAACTTGTTGTTCAACCCCACACAACTCCTTTTTAACATTTGATTAAGCTTTAATGAAGAGGAATGCTCTCGTAAAAATTGGATGACAATTCTGGACTAACAAGTCACTTTTAGTTCAAATAATCTTGAAATGTATACATATGCTTCCTATCTGTGAAATGAGATTAAAATTCGTCAAGCTGAACAGGAGTTATTGAGCAGAAACATATTTGAGACCAGCCTGCAGAAAACCCCAAATCTAATAAACCAGTTGGGTTTTTTCAACAAATATGATGGCGCGTTATCCCTCACATGAGTAAACATCAGGAAAACTAATCCACTTTAATTCAGATACATTGATAAAGTGCCATCAGATGATCATTAGTACCACTTAAATTTAAATTCTGAAAGTTACTTAAAAAAGAGAAGAAATTTCAAAAGTTGTCTTCTGCTAAAAGATAACTTTATGAATTTATGAAAGCTTAAAAAGGTTAACATATGTGATTATGTCAGCATAATTCTTAACTAACAATGCATGCATACAGCTCTGTACATAATGAGATAAGTGCACATGTGACCTCCAAACAGTCAAATAATCATCATATGATTATGGCTCAACGAAAAACAACTATATTTCTCAAATATTCTTC
Organism: Serripes groenlandicus; assembly: GCA_031761405.1. Lineage (NCBI taxonomy): Eukaryota > Metazoa > Mollusca > Bivalvia > Cardiida > Cardiidae > Serripes > Serripes groenlandicus. Next base: position 143,866,890 of record JASEVX010000002.1, read on the forward strand.
GTGCTTTCTGAGCTGGTTATTTTTGGTTCATGCCGTTTTCATAAAACTTCAATTATATAACAGAAACAATACACCTTTTCATCATTCCATGAGTATTGAATGACTAACCAGTAATACAATAGTTTGATTGATTGATTGGGGTTTAACGCCGTTGTCAACAGTTGTTCAGTCATATCACGGCGGCCCGTTCAACTAATCATATGTTTCCTGGCTTTCTCACACCAGTTCTTCACACAACATTCTTTCCAAGCAACTGGCTGCTTTTCCACATAGACTGATAGCCCATTGGTAGAACACGAATAAAGCTTGTCACAATCCGCCACGTCACGTCGGAAAGAGTAATGGCCGAGCTTGGGTTCAAACTCACAACCCCTGGATTGACAGCCCGCGTCGCTACCGACTGAGCTACCGGGGCTCGGCTTGAACGGTAGCGAACATATCCGGGTATGAAAACATATAAGCTCAGAAAATCTCATAAACATTGAAATATATCAAATAATGCATCTCATATTATAGACTTACTCTATGGGGGTCTTTGACTCGAGAAAAGCTCTAAAATGTATTTATCGCCAGGCGATGTACAAAAAAGGCAACCATGCCGTCTCGAAGAGGTAATAAAAAGTAAATGGCGAAATTCAAGGGCGATAACTTTTTCAAATCCCCTAAAGTATTACTGAGATATAGATATCATATTACTCGAGTATTACAGCAACGTATATAGAAGATCTATTGTGTCATACATGCAAGCCAAAGTGTATCAGCTGATTATTGGTAACCTGTGTTCATATTGTAATCTTCGAACAGTCACGGTCATCGCTAGGCATAACATGAATGAGACATACGCAAAACGATCGTCACAGGTTTAATGTCGATAAAATAAATTATTTGTAAAGTGACTATTTAAAAGATTAAATATCAACTAATAAGAATATATGTATTCGTATGACTGGTCCACGATAACAGTTCTCTCGCCAAAACATGGACTAGTATACAGTTATGTAATGGGTATTTGTGTAACAGTCAAAACTGTTGTCCAGAGGTAGAGTGGATGACTTTTAAACTGTTGTCCCGATGTAGCACTCTGGCCAGCTACAGCGAATTGTCCACGAGGAAAACACAGGTAAATAAACGAGATCGTATAGTGATATATTTATTTATTTAAATAGGTAAACTAGAGTCTCATGACTCTCTCTCTCTCATGCCGACATCTCATTCTCTGACTCTCCCTAGAGCCCATGCTTCTCCTCCCTCTATCTCTGCATGTCTCCCTAGCTATGCAATGTCTCTCTATCTATACAATGTCTCCCTCGCTTCCTCAAAAACATACATTTATATACTACAGGGCTGGCGCCGTATACACGTGATATCCCGTATATAGTTATACCCTCATGGATCTAATATCTCACATGTATACCTCTATACCTCTACCCTCATTGTGTTACACCGAGGCCTAAAGGAAAAAAGACAAATTATTTACTCTAAGCGAATGTTATTCAATTTTTTTACACAAAATAATACAAACATTACAAATGACGTAACCAATGACGTAAACACACGCGCGGGCAACAGTTCAATTGTAAATATTCCCAATTTCATTAGAAATAATAAAACATGTAAAATGAACATTGATATAGTGCATCAGGTAATACTACTAACTATAATCGCTTTATCAACTATGCCACGGTTGACTTATCAATGCTTTAACACTTTCCCACATACAATAACACTGCAACGTACGATTTGAAAACATCTGGGGTGAGGCGATATTGAAAACCTCTTAATATAAAGGTTTTACTTTAAAAGAGTTGAAATCATTGTGGCAGAACAAAATTGCTCATTTTGCCACAATGTTTTCAGTCGACTGTTGCATAAGCGTCAGACAGCATCTATATATTGGAAAGGGGTTTAAGTTGTTTCCCATACCACTGTGTTCAATTCATTGTGAAATGTATTTGACCGAGGACTATGAAAACTTCATTCGGTCAAGTGCACTCGAATAATAGGGAAACATGGTATTAGTTACAGGTTTTACCTGTCACTCATAAATCTTCGCCAGTCCTCGTTATCATTCGGCATTGTAATCGTTACCTACGTGGTTATCATACCTAATGAATACGTTTTATCCTGTCACGTCTAGCAATTTCGACCCGATAACAGGGTGCCGTATATTTCTTTTGATCTACGTCAGTTGGTCACGTGATAAGCTGGCGGGCACCTGCTAGCCTTGACTACTTTTCAAAATAGAAATTATTGACTTATAAATGAATTGTTGCAACTTAAATATTTCTTTAGTATATATTTCTCATTTGTGAATACAACATTCATGAAGAAAAGCTGTTTTTTGTGTTGTATTATGTAAGAATTTTGAGAACTATTTCTTTCCGCGCATCAATCACAAATGGCTGCTGTTTATTTATAAAACATGACGTCACAATCAAAGGGATGCAATTCAGTAAGTTACATATTTTTAAAGCTGCCATAAAAAACAAAAATACGACAGGATAAATAGAATAATAGGATGGTGCCGTGGATTGAGAAAGTTTATCTGGCTCGGCACCGTAATTTATCGGATTCGCCTTCGGCTTTCCCGATAAATTACTCCGCCTTGCCAGATAAACTTTCTCAATCCACGGCACCAACCTATTATTCTCTATAACGCAGGTTGTTAAAACATCACCGTCCCGGTAGCAAAGTTGGTAAGAACATAGACGTTCAGAATTCAAGGTGAATTTTTTAACTGGTTCGATTCGTATGCCAGGCGGAGATTTGTTCTGTTCTTTCTTCTTCCTCTTTAATGAAATTAATTCTATCTCATTATATTCGACCATTCCTTTTTCTTTTTAGTTTTCAGAAAATGTCATTCAGTCAAACAAAAGATATCTTTCTCCTTCAGTTTTCTCAATTCTATTACAATATCAATGTATATGTAATCTTGCATTAAAAATTACAACGTAGCATATATACATGATCATGTATTTTGTTTTAAAAGATTAATACGGAAATATAGAATACATAGAACTAATTGATATACCAGTACTTTAATAAATACATAATTAAATAAAAAAGTATTCTCACATAAAACGAAAAATTATCTTTATTTCAAAAGGCTTACAATTAAATGGCAAATCAGTTACACTCATTCGAACCCGTGTATTGTATTGGCAGATCTGTGTGCTACGTTACATACGTACAACGCTAACTACATATATGTGTACAACCTGTTTTAAATTGGACATAGTATTTCTCTGTTTGTCTCGAAATCTAAATTTAAAACAAAACGCCACGAATACTTATGAGCGCCAAGTAAATTTTGTTTACCAATACTTTCATTACAAACAAATGAAGTGAATGCTTGCATAATCCAGTAGGAAGTATATTAAGTCATAAACCAATATACATCGGAATATGCCTTGTTCATAATATTTCATAATACTTCATTAATGCATAACATATTGCGAATTCGTATGTCATTGTTTTCACAATTTAACAATTTTGCATGTTGAATTTCACGCCGTTTTCAACATTAATTCAGTTATATCACAGCTACAGTTCACTTTATACATGATCCCTGGGTAAACAAACCAGTACTAGGCTAGGAAATGTGCCTTTTCTAAGGGCACTCCACCATGACCGTCGCGCCCGACTCATAATTTCGGTACTTTTAATGTGCTTTTTATATTGAAAGGGACACGTTTTAAAATGTTGTCCACACCTATATCATAAGATCATTACACTTTATATTGACATAAGGTTTCCCTGAATTGAATGTACGAGTAATTAACCCTTTTCATGATACAGACGCCTTTGAAGAAAACGACTTTTCAAAACATTTTGGCAAAAGGAGAACTTGCTCATGATCAGCAAGTTCTCCTTTTGCAGCAAGTTTTCAACTCTATTTACTAATGCAACTTTTGTTTACCAACAAAATATATGTAGTCAAATTGGTATGCGGCATATTTGCTGTATGTGGGATCCATTAAAAGTGACATTGGTGTAACGCTCGAACTGATTACAGAAAGCCCCCCCCACCTTGTTCGTGTATACGTCATGAACGAAAGTGTATTAAAAACATCCTCAGAAATGATTCAAGCCTTAGAAAAACTGACTCTCCTGATTTAACCAGCAATGGCGACATTGATCCATCCGTGTCATGATGCAGTCTGGTCTGGGTTATTTCTGTTTGCCTTCAGTTATTCAAATACAATTGAGTCGAATAAATGATTACAAGTCATCGACATGTTCGCGTCATCGACATGTTCGAGTTATCGACATGTTCGGGTTATCGACATGTTCGGGTTATCTACATGTTCGGGTTATCGACATGTTCGGGTTATCGACATGGTTTTCGACATGTTCGGGTTATCTACATGTTCGGGTTATCTACATGTTCGGGTTTTTGACATGTTCGGGTTATCTACATGTCCGAGTTATCGACATGTTCGGGTTATCGACATGTTCGAGTTATCGACATGTTCGGGTTATCTACATGTTCGGGTTATCTACATGTTCGGGTTTTCTACATGTTCGGGTTATCCACATGTTCGGGTTATCGACATGGTTTTCGACATGTTCGGGTTATCGACATGTTCGAGTTATCGACATGTTCGGGTTATCTACATGTTCGGGTTTTCGACATGTTCGGGTTATCTACATGTTCGAATTATCTACATGTTCGGGTTATCTACATGTTCGGGTTATCGACATGTTCGGATTTTCGACATGTTCGGGTTATCTACATGTTCGGGTTATCTACATGTTCGAGCTATCGACATGTTCGAGTTATCCACATGTTCAAGTTATCGACATGTTCGAGTTATTAACATGTTCAAGTTATCGACTTTGTTCGGATTATTGACATGTTCGAGTTATCGATATGTTCGAGTTATTGACATGTTCGGGTTATCCACATGTTCGAGTTATCAACATGGTCAAGTTATCGACATGTTCATGTTATCGACATGTTTAGGTTATCGACATGTTTGGGTTATCCACATGTTCCAGCTATCGACATGTTCGAGTTATCGACATGTTCGAGTTATCGACATGTTCGGATTTTCGACATGTTCGGGTTATCTACATGTTCGGGTTATCTACATGTTCGAGTTATCGACATGTTCGGGTTATCTACATGTTCGGGTTATCGACATGTTTGGGTTATCTACATGTTCGGGTTATCGACATGTTCGAGCTATCGACATGTTCGAGTTTTCGACATGTTCGAGTTATCCACATGTTCGAGTTATCCACATGTTCCAGCTATCGACATGTTCGGGTTATCCACATGTTCGAGTTATCGACATGTTCAAGTTATTGACATGTTCGGGTTATTGACATGTTTGAGTTATCGACATGTTCAAGTTATTGACATGTTCGAGTTATTGACATGTTCAAGTTATTGATATGTTCGAGTTATCGACATGTTCGGGTTTTCGACATGTTCGGGTTATCGACATGTTCGGGTTATCCACATGTTCGAGTTATCGACATGTTCAGGTTATCGACATGTTCGAGTTATCGACATGTTCTAGTTATCGACATGTTCGAATTATCGACATGTTCGGGTTATCCAAATGTTCGAGTTATCGACATGTTCAAGTTATTGATATGTTCGAGTTATTGACATGGTCGAGTTATCGACATGTTCGAGTTATCAACATGTTCGGGTTATCGACATGTTCAAGTTATTGACATGTTCGAGTTATTGACATGTTCGAGTTATCGACATGTTCGAGTTATCGACATGTTCGGGTTATCCACATGTTCAAGTTATCGACATGTTCGAGTTATCCACAGGTTCGAGTTATCGACATGTTCGGGTTATCCACATGTTCGAGTTATCGACATGTTCAAGTTATTGACATGTTCGAGTTATTGACATGTTCGAGTTATCCACATGTTCGAGTTATCGACATGTTCGAGTTATCGACATGTTCGAGTTATCGACATGTTTGGGTCATCCACATGTTCGAGTTATCGACATGTTCGGGTTATCCACATGTTCGGGTTATCCACATGTTCGAGTTATTGACATGTTCGGGTTATCGACATGTTCGAGTTATTGACATGTTCGAGTTATCGACATGTTCGGGTTATCGACATGTTCGAGTTATCGACATGTTCGGGTTATCGACATGTTCGAGTTATCGACCTGTTCGAGTTATCGACATGTTCGGGTTATCCACATGTTCGAGTTATCGACATGTTCAAGTTATTGACATGTTCGAGTTATTGACATGTTCGAGTTATCGACATGTTCGAGTTATCGACATGTTCGGGTTATCCACATGTTCAAGTTATCGAATGTTCGAGTTTTCGACATGTTTGGGTTATCCACATGTTCAAGTTATCGACATGTTCGAGTTACCCACCTGTTCGAGTTATCCACATGTTCGAGTTATCCACATGTTCGAGTTATCGACATGTTCGGGTTATCCACATGTTCGAGTTATCGACATGTTCAAGTTATTGACATGTTCGAGTTATCGACATGTTCGGGTTATCCACATGTTCGAGTTATCGACATGTTCAAGTTATTGACATGTTCGGGTTATCCACATGTTCGAGTTATTGACATGTTCGAGTTATCGACATTTTCGGGTTATCCACATGTTCGAGTTATCGACATGTTCGTGTTATCCACATGTTCGAGTTATCGACATGTTCGGGTTATCGACATGTTCGGGTTATCGACATGTTCGGGTTATCTACATGTTCGGGTTATCCACATGTTCGGGTTATCGAGATGTTCGGGTTATCCACATGTTCGAGTTATCGACATGTTCGGGTTATCAACATGTTCGGGTTATCGACATGTTCGGGTTATCTACATGTTCGGGTTATCGACATGTTCGGGTTATCGACATGTTCGGGTTATCGACATGTTCGAGTTTTCGACAAGTTCGGGTTATCGACATGTTCGGGTTATCGACATGTTCGAGTTATCGACATGTTCGAGTTATCGACATGTTCGAGTTAGCGACATGTTCGAGTTATCGACATGTTCGGGTTATCGACATGTTCGAGTTATCGACATGTTCGGGTTATCGACATGTTCGAGTTATCGACATGTTCGAGTTATCCACATGTTCGAGTTATCGATATGTTCGGGTTATTGACATGTTCGGGTTATCCACATGTTCGAGTTATCGACATGTTCAAGTTATTGACATGTTCGAGTTATCGACATGTTCGAGTTATTGACATGTTCGAGTTATCGACATGTTCGGGTTATCGACGTGTTCGGGATATCTACATGTTCGGGTTATCGACATGTTCGAGTTTTCGACATGTTCGGGTTATCCACATGTTCAAGTTATCGACATGTTCCAGTTTTCGACATGTTTGGGTTATCCACATGTTCAAGTTATCGACATGTTTGGGTTATCCACCTGTTCGAGTTATCGACATGTTCGAGTTATCCACATGTTCCAGTTATCGACATGTACGAGTTTTCCACATGTTCGGATAATCGACATGTTCGAGTTATCCACCTGTTCGAGTTATCGACATGTTCGAGTCATCCACATGTTCGGGTTATCGACATGTTCGAGTTTTCGACATGTTCGGGTTATCGACATGTTCGGGTTATCGACATGTTCGAGTTATCGACATGTTCGGGTTATCCACATTTTCGAGTTATCGACATGTTCAAGTTATTGACATGTTCGAGTTATCTACATGTTCGGGTTATTTACATGTTCGGGTTATCCCTCGATTAATGTATTATTTGTGTTCGCGTATACATCATCAATCGTGCTTTACAAAGAAGATCAAGAAAACAGTGCAACAGCAGTTATTATCATCATTATTTTCATTTATTATCTTCAAATTTTAAATTGGCTTTAGTTAATCATGGCCATCTTTTAAAAATCCAAACGAAGAAGCAAGCTGCAGTACCTCTTATTGTCTTAACCGGCTCTTACGGTTGAAACAATTTGCGACAATTTGTGTTCTTGCATAGATGTGTGTTGTGACAATTATGTGACTTAATCGGTTGACCTAATCTCAATAAATACTTCGCTGTATGTATATTGACGAGCGTTTGCTACTCCAGGGAAATTTAGGTCTGGTTTTATTAAAATTGGCTTTTACCTGATTTTACATTCTTACAGTCGACGACTTTGAAAGCGTTTGACGAAAAATATAACAAATTGAAGAAATGACATCGGATTGAGCAATTTCTCCCACAATGCTACACGTTCTCTGTGGCAAATGTGTTGAATGTCGTCTTTACATAGGAATGGTTTCAAAAAGATGTCTTTAATCCGAAGCCTGGATACATGTGTCTTATCAAAAGGGTCTGGTATATTTTAATGGTAGTGGTGTCTTACTGGATTGAGTACGGTGTACATGCTTGTACACGCATAGTTGATTAAAATGTTTACGTTTTTGTGGCGATTGGTTTGACAATCGCCACAATGCTAACAAAAACAACAACAACGAACACATTTAGATAGTCAGTTTTGAACAGCCCGTTGACTTTTTATTCCTTACTGCAAACCAGTTAACCTACATCCGTTAAACCGCCAAATATATAATTCCATCAGTGATGCAGAGAAACGATTAATAATAATCATGTCAGTGCTACTTTAGTAATCGGATTGATACTAAGATTTTAGATTTATTGAGATAATATCTACATAGAGTTAAATTATGTAAATATTATCTTTCTTCGTGTTTGGACAGATAATACATATCATAAGGCGTCTGGAAATGCCAAAAGGTTCTATAAATAGCTCATGAGACTGGCTATCGATTGTTCTTAAACCTCAATATTATAAACGCTTTATTTTGTAGTTGTTGCAATAGATGATAAGATTATGGTTTACAAAAGTTTAAATGACACGTTCTAGCGTCAATTAGCAATCAATGCTGAAAGTGTAGCCGAATTGAGTTCGAGATCGAGCATTATCGTATATGCCTACATATATTGAAAATCGCAAGGCCTACACCGAGATACTGCTTGTTACTTTGCAGGATTTTCTACACGATCGCCACTACCGTACCATCGGCGCTCTGATTAGTTTACAGGATTGGTTAGGTTTATTTAATATCGATAGCGGCATTGCTTTGAAATATGTTGTGTGGAGTACTGGTGTGAGAAAGTTAGGAAACACATGAGCAGATTAACTGGCCGCCGTGATATAATTGTTGAAAACGTCGTTAATCCATTATCAATCAATCCATCAATCGATAGCGGAACACACTGTTTTGTTTATATTAACCACTTTCGTTGACCTTGTGTACGAGATGCTGAATGATTACCACTGCACGGAATTGTACTATGTGACTACAAAGATTCCTTTTTTCTTGAATCCCGGGATTTCGAAAGATAGAAATTCAGTTCTAGATTCTACTCCCATTTGACTATTTACGTATTTAACTGGATTTTCCGAAAGTATTTATATATTTGCTCTAATTTTAGATTATGGCGTAAATATATATATATAGTATGTCCATGGTTGGGTAATCATTTACTTGAGAACTCCACATGAACACAGACACATATTTAAGAGTCTTAGAATCCAATAATTGTGCCGGGCTGGGTTCCCAAATATCCTCGATATGCAGTACGGACTAAGAGGGGAGAGTCATATAGAAACTGGACTTTAACCAGTCATCAAGCGGTTTCCATGGAATAAATTCCAATGGCGGAACTCGGGACCTTGTGTACGAGATGCCGAATTATAACCACTGCACGGAATTGTACTATGTGACTACCAATGCTTCCCTTTTTCTTGAATCCCGGGATTTCGAAAAATAGCCATTCAGTTCTAGATTTTACCCCCACTTGACTATTTACGCATTTAACTGGGTTTTTCCTTGAAAGTATTTATATATTTGTTCTATTTTATTTTTAAGATAATGATGTAAGACTCAGGCGTAAATATATATAGTATGATCATTTTCTTGAGAACTCCACATGACCACATGACCACAGACACATATTAAAGAGTATTAGAATCCAATAATTGTGCCGGGCTGGGTATAAACACCTCACTTCCCAAATATCCTCGATATGCAGTACGGACTACGAGAGAAGAGTCGTATAAAAACTGGCCGACTTATATACCAACAAAACCCTCAGATCTAGTCGAAGCACGGTTGGTTTATACAGGTTAGCAATATCATGATGATCGTGATAATCATCATGATGATGATCATCATCACCTGCATCATCATTATTTTCATTTTCTTTCTTTAAAAGTATCTTTTATAAAGTTATGTATTCTACTTATCCGTTGTCTTCGATTTTAGGATAAGAGGTATGTTATCAAATGTTGTGTTTTTCTTTAATTATTTGTTTTAGTCATAAAATAGCTCAGATGGAAAAATATTTCATTTCTATTTTTTATGTTTAATCTGTGTTAAAAAAATAACGATTATCAGTGAATATTCAAGCCATTCAGTCGCATATACATCAATAACATTATATATTCCAAACTGAAAATTCTTCTGAAATCTTATTTTTTCTTTCTAAAAGATATAGTGATATCATATAACACAATATTATTATAGTTTCAATGCAAAATTCCTAAATTATCAAGGAGAGAAATACATCCTCATCCATTTCTCAAAAATATATGTTTTACATATGTTCCTTTCTAGGTTATAATAATACGCCATATCATATATTATCATTATTCTTATTATTGGAAATATTCGTTATTTTATAATTCCATTCCGACATACGAAAACAAATTAAACTTGTTAGACTGTGCATGTTAATTAAGTGCACTCATGTAGGTTTGACGCGATTTATGTACATAACGGAACCGAGTTTTATTGGAAGAGCTGAATAAACCGATTAGATTCTTCCCGGAGCTGAAATATGTTGATGTATCATATCATAAGACATGTTTAATTGGCTGAACAGCTAGGCTAGTGCTTATACAGTTGAATCTATTTCGAAACAATGGATTAAAAGTATTTTTTTGATTTTTTTTTAAGTTCGTTTCGTTTCCTGTTTCACTTACGCCAAACGGCCCTAAAGAGTTCCAAAAATAGGTTGATAAGTGTAAACATATTTAAAATTCTATAGAATACGACATTAAAAACATCTGGACAAAAGCGAGAAAACATCTCTCTGTAAGTAAAAATACAGTTATTGAATAAAGTTAAAAACATTGTGACAACAGGAGATATTGCGAAATTTCTCCCTTTGCTAGAGTTTTCCTTTTTCAAAAATGGTCTGCTGTAGAGGCGTCATAAAGCTTCTGTATGTTGGGAATGATAAAGTAGTATTATATGAATCGATTACGTTCTGTTTTCAGAAATTCTAACATCGAAGGTGTCCACGAGAAAACTAACATTAAGGCCTCTGCGTAAAGTATCGACCACAATGTTGGTTTTCTCATGGGACGGCTCATATATGTCGTAAATTTGAAAATAATCTAGGGTTAGTTTTTTGTGTTGTGTGGACAACTTTTTTTATTTACAGAGACGTCAGAAAGCAGTATTGTATGAATCTAAATACGTTCTTTTTTCATTAATTCAAATATGTAAGTTGTTTCCTAAAAAAGAAGATATGCTCACAAGAATATGACGCACATATATATTCATATCTATGCTGGTGTTCGTATGTGACCAACTTTTGTATTTACATTCAAGGTCATATGCGTTTGATTATTTTTGTTTGAGCATCCTCTTGTCGTAATCCATTAATTTACTATCCCTTAGATATGGCGTTCTTCTTTCAACATTATCATCTCTTTTATAGGCGTTGGCGACTCGGTTCGATTCTACCACTGTGGTGGCTTAAGAAACTGGGAAGCCGGGGACAAGCCTATGTTAGAACATGCGAAATGGTACCCGGAGTGCGCTCACGTCCTATTAGTTAAAGGATAGGAGTACATTGACGCCGCAGGGCGAGGTGAGGATTTGGCTGTGATCACTGCATTTAAATTTCCACCGTCAAAGGTGTGGTTGCTTGACATATTATCTCTGTCTTTCTGCTTTTATCTCTTTTTCAGATTACATAATTCGATTATTTAAAAGAAATCGTCTGCTTCAGACAGAGGCGAATCGTTTGAAATATTTAATTCCAAATTGAATGTCAGTAAAATCATTAAAGTGAATTTTCTTTATTTAGTATTTTTCAACTTAGATAACGTATACGAAAAGTACATAGTTCCCGTACAATCGTAGACTCCTAGTGATATTCCGTCATCCATTATTTGGTGTGGCATTTATTACCGAGAAATTCCGATTGAGTTCCCACAACTACAGTAATGATTTCCCTTGTCTGCCATTTTGATAGGCAAATATGATGGGCATTAATAGAGAATATTTTTTTAAAAATGTGATAATTTGGAAAACACCAAGGAATTTGAGTTCGACAACCATATGTCGTTGATCTCTGTATGATCTGATTATATCGATTGCTTGATTTAATCATTGTTGCACATGCAATTGTTTTATTTAATTATAGTTGATGTTTCTCTATTGAACATATAGTTGATGTTTCTCTATTGAACATATAGTTGATGTTTCTCTATTGAACATGTAGTAAATTTGCCTATCAAAATAGCCAACCAATAAGGATATAATTATTGTAGTTGTAGGAACTAGGTATACACAAAGTGCATCTTGAACAGAAACCTGTTTCCGACAATGGTAAGACCGTTTATATAATCTCATATTTTCCTCTAAATAATAAAATATTGTGTGATTTCAGACAAAGGATAATTACAAACTTGACATAAAGTGTGTTGCTGCTCAGAGCTGCCTAGAAATGGGTTACCCAATAACTGATGTACAACGAGCTGTGTCAAAGTTCATAACAAAACAAGGTAAGATCATAACGGAAAAGGCCAATTGAAACCTGACCTTATTTCATACATGCACAGTCTTTTTATCAAAATAACGGTTCTTCGAATGCTTCCAATGTGCTTCTTTGATGAGATGTCGATCAGGGCACAGTTTTGGCCAGACTTCGTGACAGGGCTATTTTAAGAAAATGTTCAGGGGAAATGTTTGATTTTTTTGTCGCGAATTTATGTTGATTGTCTTGTGTGTCAGCCTTTTTTTAAATAATTGTCCTTGAAATAAAATTCATAGTATCCACATTATTTAATTATACTGCTATAGCGTATTCAATTACATTTTCTCTTCCAGGTAACGATAATTTGAAAGCCAGAGATTTGTTAGAGATTATTTTGGATGCCAGCGAAAAGGAACCGGAAACGACAGGTGCGTGTAATGTCTTGGACTGTCAGGACGAGGCTGGTGATGTAGACGAGGAAGAGGACGATAAAGGTAATTAATGTATTTCATTAAATGTTGCCTCAGTATTGGACAGATTAATAAAGCAAATTTGAAATGAATGTATATCATAGAATATACAAACAGATGTATGAATGTCGACCCTATTTATTTTAACTCGTATCAAGAGAAAATCCCTTAAATGACACAGCGGTTTGTTGCTGACATTTTTATGTCAAAATTGCAATCAAGAAAATTCGGTTGTATTGGTTAACTCATGATAATTATTTATTTGACCACAATTATAAGTCAGTTCCTGACAGTTATCATATTCCATTTGTGTAGTTCCAATTAACATATATGCGGATGGTAAATACGTTGATCCGGATGCACAGGCTCGTCTGAGTCTTCACTATTATCAGATGCATTGAAACCTATACTCGCTAGACGTGGCTCATAAGGGATGTTAACGACATTGAAAAGTAACCATTTTTTACAACTATTATAAGTTATTGGGTTTGTTACTGACCCACTACGGAAATATAGGGGGTCTGTAGGATTAATAGGGGGCGAGGCGATAGCCGAGTCCTCCTATTCATCCAACATACCCCCTATATTTCCGTAGTGGGTCAGTAACAAACCCAATAATGTATTTATTTCGTCGACCACTTTAAACTGAACCATACTGTAACTTGTTGATATTTGTTGGTAGCATAATATGACGTCATGAGTGAAAGATCTATCAATATTGATTAAAGAATTGGAATAGATATATTATTTTAAAAAATACACCGGTTCAACATGAACACATTTATTTCAATTCATTTCATTTCTTTCTGGGTAACTGGTAACATTTCAGAGCCACTTTACGAAAACCAACCTTTGAACTGACTTTTTTACTTTACTCACCCCCTATGGAATTTACTCACCCCCTATAGAAATATAGGCGGTGTGCACGTGACAGGCTTTAACCAATGAAATTGCTAGAATTTCGTGGGAGGCGAAACAAATATATATAGAGGCCAAGGATTGAAAGTGAGATCATGTGCACTGCCATGAAATAATAAAAGCATACATGTATATTATCATTACTCTAAATATCCATATATATATATCTTACATGTTATTCAAGAAGTATCAAAATCCCTGATATAAACTACATTGAAAACTCTGCAGCATTATTAAACAACTAAAACCATAGTTAGAAAACAGTAATTGGTCTGAATGAGCTATTTTTCCTTTTCCAAAAATGCTTTGTCAAAATCTTTAGTTATATTTTGTCAGCATTTTTACTTTATATTTTTCATATTCATGCTTTTTAATGCGTTCTCAAATACATACTTATCTGCAGCAAATCTCTTCAAAAAACATTACAGCAAAATAAACATTACTCATAAGGAAATTTCTACCTTTGCCATGATGTTTTCAAATCGATTCCGTATACTGGTTCTTCCATGATTATAGAGATTTTAAAAACATTTGCAAAGATATTTTCAAAGTTTTTTAAAAAAAATAGTAAAAATGTGTCGCCTGTGATATTGTTTCCGTTCAAAGTTTTCTTCCAATCCTTGAAATTTTCAAACAAATCAACTGGTCAAAATGTACAGTTGTGTTTAAAATTTCAAACTTTTCTTCCCATTACTATGTTCAGCAATTGAACAATTGGGGACATACTTTGTCCATGTAAATTCTGTTGCATGATGAGTATAACTTGACTTAAGGTAAATAAACATAGAAAAAATATAGTAAACTGACATTTGAGTGTATATATGCTGTAGTTGAATTAAAAAAGACAATAATTAGGCAGCAGAAAATCTTTAAAACTTTTTTGTCAGAAGTTAAATCTCATAATGTCCTTTTTCCTTTTGTGATCAATTATTTCATTTGTAAACTTACTTCTTCTGTACCAGTACTCTCTGAAATCTAGACAGAGAAAGATTTGGTCAGATTTAAATAGTTATAATAATTGGATCTCCATTTCCCCTTAAATATACACGTTTTGACGCCTCTGCAGCAGACGGCTTTTGGAAAACATGGCGACAGAAGAAGAAATTGCTCAATACGAGAAATTTCTTCTTTTGTCACAATTCTGTTTACTATTGCCTCTTACTATTGACAAATGCTAGTACAAATGATTCATTTAACTTACAGTTTTACTTTTAAATTTTACATCTTTGGTCATTTAACAAAACACATGATCTGCCTGATCAAAATTATCGACAGGTTCCCCATATGGTGACACAATATGTAGTTCAAAATGGTCTACCTGATGTTATGTACAGTTATACAAGTGTCTTGCTGGAAGGCTGGATTATAGCTCAAAATGATTAACTTGAATGTCTTGTTCATAGTTAATTTAACAGTTTTCTTCCTGGATTATAGTAAAAAAAACAGATCACATTGTGCATCTTAGATTCGCATTTGTGTCGTGTTACATCGATCTTATATATTTTCTCTTCCATTCCGTTATTGTTTTCTGAGTTACCTTTTCACCAGCATAACCTTTTACTTTCGACCTACTCGCAAAACTGGTGTCCGAATAAACACTTTCATTCAGAATACTTGTCAGGATAGATTCGCTACTGTTATCAGCTTTGAAGAAGGTCATTAACGTCGTTTTTTGTTTGTTTTCTACCCGTTTTCTTTTGCGTTCACGACTTGCCATTTGTCTTTTATTTCTCTGATTCAACTAGAAACGGAAATAAGAGGGGTTTTTAAAAACTGGTTCCCACCTTAATGTTAACGATTATGCATGCGCGAACGAGGCCGGTCGCCATTACTAGATGCTGTGAATAAGTACGATACGCGGTCCATTTAATTCGATGTAAATTATATACGCAAGCCGAATTTTAGAATTGCTTTATTCATTTTTTATTTACTTTTGAAAGGGCATCATTTTAAAATAAATTGTGTAACTTGTCAATTCTTTTGCGGTTTTCTCAAAATGCACACCACTATAGACGGTACCGTAGAGGTACCGTCCAAAAAGCTATGCAACGCAGAATATCACACTGATTAAGGGCATGAACGAATATTTTGCAAAATGTCTATTGATTTTAAATATCTTGCTTGAAAACCCACTCGCCCTGTCGGACTAGCGCCTATAATTTTGTACTCGCCCGATCCTTCATTCCACTCGAGCGGGAGAGTGGATGTTTAAACCCATGAGGGACCAAGGTTAACACTTTACACAGGGTAATTGCGCAGTGCAGTGTTTACAAACTTGTCTATATTGGCGTAGTGATATCCAACTAATTGTGTACACTTAAATATGATATTTACACATTAAGAGACTTATAATTTTATTGGTTTACCTCGAATAAGTGGAATTTATTTTACTTATTTTACTTTTGCTTATGTTTGCATTCGGATTTCAGTCTTTGAGAATTGCCATTATAACTATGGTATCGTTTGCAACTCTACCAATAAGTAATACCGCTTAGTAAAATGTTCTGAAATTGAATCAACCCGAATAAAAATAATGATACAAATAACCTACGTTGCTCTATATTAAATATATTTACCTTTGGATTACAGATCCAAGCATTAGTGTACCGCTATAGATTTCATACAGTTAACCTTACTGTCGGTAAGTTTAACCATGACGCAACAGATATCGCCGTAGCCATAAGCGCAATTTGTAAAGTCTTGTATACATGTACCAGAAATGAAACCCTGATTTCCCGCTGTTTTTATGGACTAATTGTTCTGCCCCGCGTTTGCTTATGCTAGGTTCCCGCTGTCGCACGATCCGTTACGAACGCCACGATTGGCTATTCGAAGCTGATCTTGCATTGCCAACTTTTGGGAAATCCTGTGTCTCGAAAGCTCATATGGAGTTATATAGGGGAAAAAAGTTAAATTGCTCCTACAAATTAGTTAATGAATGGATCATTTCATTTCAAACGAATATGTTAGCAAAACATTTGATTATTAGTTTGATATTTTTAATAGGATACTATGATTTTTATATTTAAGTCCTTTTTTAGGTTTTTGTTGGTCACCCAAAGTTACATTGAAATAAGAAGGAGCTAAACATTATTCTGCTTTATTAAAGTATTTAAAAACATCCGATCGCTTCATTTCAAACGGTTCAAGATGCATATTATTTTCTCTTTCATTTGGACTAATTCAAATCATGTTTTTAGAAATATATTTTGGTCCTTTTTGAACATTTTGAAAATTGTATGCTTCAGAAAGGTGAAATGCATGTGTATTGGTGTGTGCAGTATTGTGTAATACACCAATCAGCTTGTCCCACCCTTTATGCCCTGATAACGGCAGTTGACTGACCATATTGATTTTTGTACAATTTTACGAATATAGATATAAAAATAATCTTCAATCACTGCAAAACATTTGTTCTCTTTGTATACGCGCATTGGCAGTTTAGAAAATACAGCAGTTCTAATTTCCGTCAAAGACTTAAATAAACAAATATCAAAGTTTTCACTCTTCTAGAATAAATCGAGACTGAGAAAATAATAAAACAAAACTTTTTATGACCCCCATAAATTACTCTAGCTTATACATTCAGAACTTTTAATACGAATTAATGAATGCACTCGTGGATATTCAATTCACTTATCTATTATGTTGTTTACGTTTTGTAAATTAAATCAAAATATTTCCAAAAGAGTTTAAAATGAGGGTGCATCAGCCATTATGTAACTGTGATGCATCGCCGATTAGGCACTAATAACCGGACACCCAACATTTATAATTCAGAACGTGTTTATATCTATAACAAGCCACATTCAAATCTTGACAACGGTGTGTTTAAATGCTATTCCTCATACTGATGGTTCTTAACGCCTATACTGCAAAAGTATTTGAAAACATATTGGGTGGGAAGTGGAATTTCTTAAAGAGAACAGTTATTTCCTTCTCCTTCGTATTTTGATAGAACAGAACAGAACAGAAATTTTATTTTCAACTTAAGCATACACAGCTCATAGTTGATATTCACAAATATACATACAGAAATGGTTAAGCCAATGAAATAGTTGAGAAATAGTAATTGGGCGTACATTTGTTGTCATTTCGTCGATGTATAGCTTCAGTTCATGTACATGTATATATTTATTCTGATAGTGTATTCAAAGTAGCATACAGCAATGATATTTTCTGGCATAAATATTAATTATCTGTTCAGAATCTAATTTAATGTCTCTATGAATAAAACCTAACCATTAGCAACTTTCGGGAAATCCGGTGTCTCGAAAGCTTCTATAAAATTATATAGGGAACAAATGGTTAAATTGCTCCTACAAAGTAGTTAATAAATGGATCATTTCATTTCAAACGAATATGTTAGGAAAACATTTGCTCTTTTATAAGATATTTGTAAAATGATTCTATGATTTTTTGCTATTCTATGAAATGTCAGGTTTAGATACGAAGTGATGCGAGTCGATACGTTCTGGTACGATTTGGTGCGCTTGGATGCGATATGGTCACGATTGGTTGATTTCAGGTGAAACGATCTTCCGATAGGATTGTCCCGATTGAGTCCATAATTGGGTCTCGACGTCACACGATCATCACGATCGGGGTCCCCGATTTGAGACGATTTGGTACGTGCAGATGCGTTCGGATACCTTCCGATACGATCATCACGAACCGATGTGCTCTGTTGCGATATGATACGATTGTGGTCGCGATGTCTTTTACGATGAGTATTGAGGGTGATCACGAATTGGGCTACGATTGGACCCCGACGGATATGTATACAGTCGACTGACCATGGACTCCATTGTTTCTTGAACAGAGTGAACAATACAACCCATAACCGTTGATGATGGCAGGAGTTGAGAATGATGACAACGTGACATTTGCAGTAATAACTGTACGCTTACATTATTGCCAGAGAGGAAGTAGACAAGCAGCAGCCAGACCAGCCACAACTCCAACCAGTTATGTGTGCGACCATGGCTCACATAGTAGAGGAGACAACAGATTTACCGGTTCTCCAGCCTTCTAGACACCCAATTGAGGCTGGACGATAAAGGAGCGTTCCAAAACTACACAAGGTTAACACCACAGCTCTTTCCCTTCTTGCGTCTGGTACCCTTGGGTAGCATCTCTCAAAGGCTTTACTAGCAAAAGCAAGTTGAGAGTTAAAGAATTGCTCTCTTCAAGTGTAGATCACTGAATGAGGCGCATTCAATCATGTCCGCTATATATATGGGCGCAATAACTCGTAACAAATCGTGAACAGATCGTGAATGTCCGTGAAAAAGCGTGACTTCTCGTATCTACTCGCATTTACTCGCATCTAATCGTATCAAGACGTAACTGGTCGTGAGTCATTCGTGTTAGGTCGTGAGCAATGGTACCCGACAGAGTGTCACAGATCGTCACAGATCTTGGCAGGTCGCAGCACATCTCAACAGGGCGTGGGGTTTGTCTTGTCCAAGGTCTTCATCCCGATCACCACGATGTGGAAGCACGATAAGTTACCGCGCGGTTCCCACGATGTGTATCCAAGCTCTTCAAGTTTCATTACGTTTGCAACACTGAACAAGGAAACATATATAGTTGTTGGTAGATTAAAAATATGCCAGCCAAAAGCGGAAGGAAGGCCTCTGTCAAGAAAGGCCGAGATGCTCCACCTCCTCCATCAGCATCTGAAGAAGTCTTTCGACCAACTATATATGCATGAATATAAATTGCCAATTCAGCGTTATCTTCATCTCGTGGATTCATGGTTTGCCTTTGGTATTATCTTTGGAGAAAATGAGAGGGTTAACCCCTACCTCCTTTGTATACCTAATCGTGTTGCAAGCGTGGAGGTTTTGCCCAAGTCGTGGCCATAAATCGAAGGAGATCTTAACAGAACCTCACGATCGTGAGAGATCTTAACATAACCTAACGGAACGTGAGAGATCTTAACATAACCTAACGGAACTTGAAAGAACGTGATAGCATATCGTGATGATCGTAGCAGAACTTGAGAGAACGTGATGAGAAGCGTGGTAGATCTTGACCAGAGTCATGTTGGTTTCGTAACAAAACGTTACAGATAGTAACAAAACGTACTGAGAGCGCAGGAAAGCGTAGCAAAACGTAGAAAAAAACCTGATACAATAAGCGTCGAGCTCCACGACATCGTAGACATCGTGGCCTAGTGTACACGCAGCAAACACTTTCCTATGATCAACACGATTGCCACGACTGACCCCAAGGTCTGATAATATCTTATACAATCATCAATATTACTCCATGATTAAGACCACGATTTCAATCGTACCGCGAATCGTGATAGTGGGAACCTAAGATAACTTGGTTTTGGGAAACCGGGTAGATAGGCTTGGCATACTACGTTATATATCTTGGAATCCCAACTGATGACACAGTACATTGCACGGTAGTTTAAACTGAGGACAAAGTGTATACATTAAACTCGTCACCTTATTGATATGATAATCACAGGAGCTATACATTTTTAGGTTCAACGTTGTAAATCAGAAAATAGTTATAATACATATAGTACTGGATATTCATGAAAATCAGGTCAGTCCACCCACTTTGTTACTTGAAATTCGAGCAACTCTTGATCTTATTTTTTATTTACACGTCCCTGGATTTTCAAAACCCTGTTTGAATTCATCTAGCGAAATCAAACAATTACTGATCTCATATACTTTTGTTTTGTCAAAAATCACAGTAGGCGGTAAAAAAACCCTACAATATCTCCGAACGTGTTTCAAGAGTCGTATATCCTGTGTCGAGTTGTATGAAAAGTGTCACTCCTGACGAGCGTCCACAAACAAAACGGATCCCGTAACCCTTTTCCACATACAACAAATCTACAGAAACATAGTGAAAAAGCTGAAAAATCTCCATAAAAGATAGCTTAATTGTTAATTAAAGATTAAAACATTGTAGCCAAAGGAGAAATTGCTCATCATGAGCAATTTCACCTTTGGCCACAATGTTTTCAAAAGTCGTCTGCTGCTATTGCGTCAAAATGCGTCTGCAGGTGGGAAAGGGTTAATGATCTCATAGATAGTGTTAACGCTGTAGATATGTCTGTGCATGCTGTAAAAAACAAAATGCCGAGTATTCTAGCCCTTACGACAAAGAAACAATATGAAGAAGACGATTTAAAAACAAAAAACCAATGTAGGCAAAACACTTTAAATTAAAGTAGATACACAAGTTAACAGTATTGTATCAAAATCAAATGCCAATAACTATTTATCTAACTCTTTCCCACAATTAAAACCAATAGGAAGCAGACTACTTTAAAAACATATGCAAAACAAGTGAAAATTAAAGTATGATTATTTAATCGAGTTTTGGAAATTGTGACCTAAAATGTGGAATTTCACCAATAACAGCAATACAGCAGCAGTGCTTAAAAAACCCGTCTGTTTCAGATGTGCCATACGTATTCGTGTAAGAATGGGTTAAACCCCTTCCCAAATCCAGACGCTTAATGATGCCTCTGTAGCAGACAACATATGAAAAATATTGTGGCAAACGGAGAAATTACTCGTATTGAGCAATTTGTCTTTTTGTCACAATGTTTTCAACTTAAGTCAATAATTATCCTTCAACTTAAAGATATATACTTTTTGTTCAGGATCTTTTCAACGTCGTCTGCTGCAGATTTGTTATATTTGGGATAGGGTTAACTATTTGCGTTTAATGAATTAAATATCGGGTTGTATATGCATTACGTAGTAAATACACTTGCTATCTTAACTCATTTTAAAAATAGTAACACCTTGTCACGATCTGGCATTGTATTGATTTTTTTATGATTAAATCACTGTTAACCCTTTCATGCGGAATTTCACGAGGTTGACTCTTTCATGTTAACAAAATTGGACCATTCCATTTTTCGTCCAACAAGACATTTGGTAAAATTTAATGTCTAAATGGTAAACAATGCAGATTTTAGGAGAGACATAGCTCGTACTTTAATTAGCTTTGGCAGCGAAAGGGTTAATACAAACACGTATATTAACTTACTTAATTGGGGAAAGTAGCACATTAATACGTTCTTGCATTGCGTTTTTCATGTTTAAAGCTCTGTTAATCCAAACATGTATATTTACTTAAGAATATAATAGTAACATATCAATACGTTCTCGGATTGTGTATTTTATGTTTAAAGCTCTGTTAATCCAAACACGTATATTTACTTAAGAATACAAAAGTAACACATTAATACGTTCTCGTATTGTTCATTCGATGTTTAAAGCTCTGTTAATCCAAACACGTATATTTACTTAAGAATATAAAAGTTACACATTAATACGTTCTCGCATTGTGCATTCGATGTGTAAAGCACTGTCAATGCAAACACGTATATTAACTTACTTGATTTATGAATATAAAAGAAACACATTAATACAATCTCGCATTGCGTATTTTATGTGTAAACATGCCGCACAAGCTAATCCGGACAAACACATTTCGCCTCCTGCCGATGTTCTGTTTCAGGAATCATTACTCTATACCTCTATTTCCCTGAGATAGTATGTGTCGGCTCGGATTAGTCTGCCCCGATTGCGCCGGCTGATCTGATTTGATACATGACGCAGAGTCCATATTGTTGGTTTCTCGTGGAACGGCTTAATTATGAAAAATAATACTATGTTGCTGTAAGAATCATTCCTCTATTCTTGTCCATTTATATAACACTTGTGTTTGTCTTACCAAATTATTTTTATTGAGAAAATGTGCTGTCATTCCTTGCTATTTACATGTAAAGCTCTTAAATGACAATATCGTACAAGCCCTTCGTTAAATTAGGCACTTAACCAGGAACATGTTTTTGCGAAATCCCAATCTCATTATAACCAGACATAAACTTCGCTCGCTCGTATAAAGATCTGATTCCAGTCCGATAAAGGTCATCTCAGATTGACCTTTGCGTCAGCCAATCAAATTGTCGCTTACAAAATCCGTCGTTATAAAACAGGTAAGATAACCCATGTACATAATAGAAGAGTGGCGGGGTAGTCCAGTGGTTAACACACTGGACTGTCAAACCAGTGGTCTTGGGTTAGAATCTTGGTCCGTGTTCTGGAAATTTAAGGGGTGATTTTAAGCGTCTTCCACTCATCTAAAGGTGAAGTACTGGTATTTTCCAGAAAAAAAACCGTTTTATGCATGAAAGAATTCAACCCGCGTAGATGGTTACCGTCATTTTGTAAGAATTCGAGTTTTGGACGGAACTGGTTTTTAACATACTCTACTTTCACTTGCACACACGGTCAAGATACACAAATTATAAAATGATGAAGTCAATGATTTACAGTGCATCCTTTACACACTTACAATAAATTTAAACTCATTAAAATGTCATATATTTAATGCATTCTGGTGAAGGTATATATATACTCATTTCTACGCAAAGCTATTTTAGGGACTATTTGGCTCTAGATCAGCTTGGCCGTGAATGTATTTGGTGTAATTTGACCTATAGAAAAGCGGCCATTGTCGAGTGCTCCGAGTGTATAGCACGTGCGTTTGTTGTATCGTTCGATTACATTGAACATATTGAATGAGATTAGCAAACCCCCTAGCATGTTTCAGTGTCGTTATTTTCTTGCGTGAACATTGATTCATTGGTTGTTTAGAGTTTAACGCAACTTTCAACATGTCTTCAGTTATATCACGGCGTTTCATCGGTAACTTACCAGTACCAGTCCATTTATCCTGACATCAGCCAGTCAGTCGTTATGCTAACCCCGAAACCCTGAGCGCCACGGAGGGCAGCCACTTTTTAATTTGTTTGGTATGACCCGGCCGGGGATCGAACCAACGACCTCCCGGACTGAGGCGGGTGTTCTACCACTACACGACCGATGCGAACCTCTTTCATGAAAAGCAACTATGTTTCGCTGGAACGTGGTGTATTTTCGTATTGAACGTAACAGTTATATTTTCTAATGAACGCAGCTTTGCCCTTGACAAAGCATTAATAACCTTTTCCCATATACAGCCGCTTTCTGGGGCCACTGCAGCAGACGCATTTCACCTCTATTCAATAACTATACTGAAAGCCACCGTGTTTTCAACTCTATTCAATAATTAATTTATAGAAAATTTCAATATTTTTACCAAAATGTTTTCAAAGTCGTCTGCTGCATTTTCCTTGTATGAAGAAAAAGGTTATTGAGCTTGTTTTGGAGAAATTATTTGGTTGATGCGTTCTCTGCAAAACAAACTTAGCGCATTTGCGAGAAGTGTTTACATTCGCACGGTTTCATCTGGCTCTGTCTGATTAAGAAGAATTCCACAGAATAGTTTCGAGAAATAAACATTGTCCAATTGTATAAAATAGCGCGGATAAACAGGCAAAATCTTACAATCTCTTGTCATAGTATCTATTTGAAAGTACCATTCGGTAGAGAATTAAATATATATACAGTCGAACCTGTGCTTAAATGCCTGTCATGGGAAGTGAACAATCTGGTCTTTGTTCATAGGTGGTCTTTAATTGCAAGGTCATTTATACAGAAAATGAGTATTTGGGAAGCTAAAAGTATGGTCGCTATAGACAGGGAATTGCTTTTCCAAGTTGGTTTCTAACACAGGTTGGACTGTATCAATAACAACACTCTTTGATTCGATAATTCTTCATGATTTAATAAAAAGCTCTACAGACTTTGTTGTGTCGATTTCAAACAAGGAACAATGAGTCTCCCATGTTGTCTTGTCATATAGTTTGTTTTTGTCTTGAACACGAATTTCATTTTATAACTTCATTTTCTGTGTTCTTTTAATATTGCATCCCTATAATGTTTAAGACACAAACATGAAATACAACTCAAAATTATTCTTCCAGTTTCAAGAAATGAAATTTCTCTCAAGGCAGTTTCAAAGGAGATGACCCTTAAATACCGCATCAGGTAAACATTTACAGCCTTTCAAGTATTCAGATCATATATCTTTTTAGTTTTCAGATAACATAGATAATGCTGTTGATCAGAGCAATCGTCACCCTATCCACACTTAGTTTAGCGTCGTCACGCGTAATAGATCGTTGTTCACAATGGTACATCAGTACTGGAGGTAACAACTGCACGTACTGCCCTCCAGGGACGTACAAATACCTAGACTGTGACACCAGTGGGGAGAGCGCTATCTGTAAAGGCTGTGGAAACGACCATTATCAGACCTTTTGCAACCAAGCATTGTCATGTGAACCGTGCAGCCAAGTCTGTCCATGGCAATTTTCTGTAATAGTCGAGGCGTGTACGATGTACAATGACGTGAAATGTATGTGTGAACAGGGGAAGTATTTGTTGAGGGAGACGTCTAAAGATGGAGTATGTTTAAACCATTCCCAATGTAACAAGGGATATCGCTTTGTGAAGCCAGGTATGCTTTTGATCATGTTCTTTAACCTTTTTTGTAATCATAAAGCTTCACCTCACCCTCTAACACATGTTTTGGCTGATCGCTTGCTGATACACAAAGTACTCATTTATTTAAATCAAAAGTATATGACCCGGATCAGCCTAAGCATGCCGCACAGGCTAACACTTTACGCCTCCTGTGGATTTTCTTATTCAGGAATAATTACTCAATACCTCTATCCCCATGAGAAAGAATGTGTAGGCCTGGATTAGGCTGATCTGGGTCGATACATTACGCAGAGTCCATAATGTGGTTTTCTCATGGAACGGCTCATATGCATTTACGAAAACACCACTATATTACAAATGAACACACGTACACAGGTTTGTGTAAAGATGTAGCTTGCCTTGTTTCATACATAATTTATTCTGTTCGAATGTTTATGTTTACATATATCTATATATAGTTCAGCCAATACATTGTTTCCGGAATATAAATGATTACAACCGTAAACATCAGCTTTAAGGAAGTCAGTCAATTTATTATTGATCAAATGTAATCAATCATAGCAATCTATGTACAGGTAAACTACGCCTGCCAAAATGTACAGTGTAGTTACCGTGTCACAGAGAAAGATAGTTGATTACATCTTTACACCTATCCATGTTATTTATATAAAGAATTCTACCTAGAAATTTGTCAGATAAACTTCTATCTTGCCGTGACGACCAATGCTGAATAAGTACATGTACATATCTTTAGAATTAATAAATGGTTATGTTGATAAATAACAAGTTTATCAAACGTGTATAGTACTTGAAAACAGTACTTAGTCATTCACCAATTCAAGTGAATTGAATATTTGCAATAAAAAAGAAACGATTAAATTAACACGGTAATATATCTATAGGTGCTACCTATTTACGAAAAAAACGCAAGATAATTATAAACAAAAAAAAAAGAGCAAACTTTGGCCATAAAAAGGGATTTATAGGTAATTGACTAGACAATAATAATGTTAATGTCATGTTTCTTGCATTATCAAAACATATTTGCTGTCGTCTATTATTACGAACAGAAAATAATAAAGTAAATAAAAATCAAGGAATACATTTATAATGAACGAGGTTAAAACATGAGGGCCAAGATGATCTTTAATCGACCACCTGCATTATGGTAAAGAAGCAAATAGATCAGCCCTTTTCTGATGCCACCTGGCGACACCCTTTTTCAACCAGTCAATATGACTGGAACAAATTATGTAAGGGGTCACATTTCTGCTAAACCCTTTCCCTTTTAGAGACGGTTTCGGAGGCCTTTGCAACAGACGATTTAGGAAAGGATTGTCGCCAAAAGAACAATTTCTCCTTATGAGAAAGTAATCCTTTTGCCACAATGTTTGGTAAATAATTATACTTTGAATGAGTAAGTCAATAGCTCATGTATAGGAATTTTGGGTCTTTCATGTTGATACCACTTTCTTTGCGGGAAACGACATCGCTCCACTGACGTTACGCCAAGATGAAATGTTACGGAAATGACGTCACGTCCTTCTTTGGCTACGAGACAGTCAAAATTTAGGTTCGGGCGTAGAAGGTTAATGCTGTCTATTTTTTGACAAACGGGAAAACATATTTCTTACAGAATTCCATTTATTTTTAATTTTTCGTACAAATGTTAATTCCCACATAAACACAGCACTTTAATGATCTTAGATATCGATTTAAAAAAAATGATTAAAAAGACGACAATAATTTTCAATCCGTGTTTTTCGTTTCATTTTATACATACCCAAAATATCGATTTTAAAATAAAATATTAAAAAGACGACAATAATTTTCAATCCGTGTTTTTCGTCTCATTTTATACATACCCAAAATGGCGGCCCCCAGGAATTTGGCCAGTTTCATTTCAGAAAGCTTCATGGGTTATTGAACAAACAAAAACAAAAAAAATCTCACACCTGTTACCATTTATGTTTTTTTTTCGTATTTATACTAAATAAGTCGGGATAACAACATGATAATAATGAACATGAAATAGTCAATAACAATATAAATATTTCTCCAAACAGTACGATGATTAATATCGATCCAACAGTTTTGTATTTCTTAGCACTTCGAAGTATTGTCATTTTCTCAAAGTTGAAAATGAGATCCTTTTTGTTGAGATTATGTTATTCGTCAGTTATATGTTTATCGTTTGTGTAGTAGTGATTACGGATACATGTGTATAATGGAAACATCGTGGAACTGATCACTGAGCTCTTCCAACAAAAGAGGAATTTCTCCAGAACAATCTTAATAGCTGCTTCATCGTCCTTCTGCAAGGTGGCAGTGAATCTTACAATCTTAATAATGCTCTTAGCTGACTCTTAGCAAGGTGTAATAGCATGTCTTATTCTTGAATTAACCGAATGAATTAACAGTGATACCTCAGCAATGTGCAAAAAAATAAATATGAGTTTCAATTAATACTAGTAGTAAGCAATTTGTCATAGACATTATAACGGATAACATTAAATATGATATATCAATACTAACATGCTTAAACCAATAATGAACTTGAAAAACTATAAAAAAAAATGGCCATTATATACAGGTATACCTTCCCTACATTATAATTGTAATTCGATTCTCTCTCATATTGCAGTTGATTGAAATTTTCTTCCATATGCTAGATTAAGTAAAATTCTTACAATAGCATTTAATACACAACAGTTTTCTTGGAACCATTACAGGCAAGAATGCATTTATTTAACTCTCATTTACGCACAATTTTAACTTTTAAGTCTTGTTTTAAAAACCGCGTTTCCATATCACTTGTGGATTATCATCACGATATCATATATAGCTATTCAACTTCTAATTAGGTAACTGATTAAACTTAATTAATAGGTACAAACCTATCTTAAATTAACATCTTTCAATCTCCATGTCGCTTAACGGAGCTGACAAAGACTTGTCATCAAACGTAGACAATTGATCGGAAATATTCGATTAGATTGATTGATCACTAAGAACTGACATATCATCATGTGCTTGTAACTTACTTAATGGAATATTATCTTCACTGTCTCTTGACTGGTTGAAGAACTATTTTTATGTTTGTCAATTACCTTTGTCATTTTATCCTTACGTTTTGGAATTAATTCTTGATTATCTGAATCTGTATTATCATCAGAGCTCTGAAACAATAAATAATTGAAACAATTTCAGGAGGAATAACATATCTGTAATTTCGAATAGGTCTTGGATTAATAGTTTTGGTGGAAAGGAGAGTCCATTCGTCAATTCCTGCCTTTCTAACTTGATCAACATTGCATTTGATTATCCGGTTAGCTAATTGATTTTAAGTATTAATTGCTTTGAACCATCAAATTCGACAACTCGGTAGTATGGAATCCATTGAGGAGATGTCTTAGAAGTGCGTTGGAAATGTTTGTAGTAGACCGGGTCATTTACATTGAATTCTACTTGTTGGGCTTTTTCTATTGGCATACCTGTTACGCCTTCTTCTTGATTTAGCAATTTGCTTGAATACATCACAGTAAATTTCGTGATTTCTTTGTAGTAATTCTTTATAAAATTCGTTGCCAACATATGATATGATAACCTTTTTCCTAAGTCTCACCAAATACTATGAAAAACGGGCTATGTCCAGCCGATTCTGATGGATTAAACCTGATGTCAGCTAGAGCTTGTTCTAGTATAATATCGAAATCTATCGGAGTATCCCTAGTAAGCTTACATTGAATGGCATTTAAAGTTTTATGGCAGCGCTTGTTTTTTCTGTTCGCCTGCGGATTATATGTAACTGTTCAACTATGTTTGATATTTAATTCCTGCATAACATCTTTGAACATTTTAGAGGTGAAAACGGACTCGTTGTCTGTCAGTATTGATAAAGGAGAGCCGTATTTCCAGAATATCTTTTCGAAACATGCGTTAATAACGTCTGCTGAAGTCGCTGTTGGTGATGCAACTAGTTCAGGATAACCAGAAAGTTCATCCAAAAATACTATCATATATTTGGAATAAGAAGCTGTGGGAGCATTCGGTCCGACGATATCACATGAAATGTCCGAAAAAGGGTAGCTTGGTATTATCTGATCTTGTAAAGGTAATTTTATGGTTTTAAGATTTACAGTTGACAGGCTATGCATGTCTTTATAAATGTGTAAATATCCTTGAAGAATTTGGGCCAGTAATATGCTTTTCGCACGGCATTAAACATCCTATTCACACCAGGGTGACCAATATTATGATATGAAATAAAAAACCATTTCTCTTAATTGACTAGGTACATATATTCTTGGGCAAGGGTAAATATCCTTATCTGACAAGTAATGTAAAATGTCCTGAATCATAACAAATTTCCTATTTTCAGTAGTAGCTGGTATAGTTTGTTGTGCTTCGTATGATTTTGTTAATTCATCATGATTAATTGCTTGGCTATTAATAACATTAATCGTAGTTCCTTTGTTATGTTCAGTCATAAAATCAGTATATGAATCAAAATCGATCCTTTAACTTGTCTGGACAAAAAGTCAGCTACTACATTAGTGTTTCCTGGTACGTATTCAATTGAACAGTCATAACATGAAATTTATAATGCAAATCTTTGGAGAAGTTTATTATCGAATTTTGAAGATAACAAATAAGTTAGAGGTTTGTGATCTGTTCTAATCACGAATTTTTATCCCTGCAGACAAGCTATAGGTGATTGCTAGGGCCTCTTTAAGAATTGTGGAATATATCTTTTGAGTTCTAGATAGGGCATGACTAAGAAAAATATTGGTAGTTCATCTCCCTTTTTATCTGTTAAATTTTGCATCAAGACGGCGACTATGGCATAATCACTTGCATCGGTATATAATATGTAAGGTTTATTTATGTCAGGGTGACGTAACAGTGGCAATTTTTCTAATTCAGTGTTAAATCCTCAAAACTGTTTTGACATTCAATAGACCATTCGAATTTAACATTCTTTTTAGTTAATCTTACCAATGGGAGGCTAATTTCAGCAAACGTTTGAATGAATTTCCAATAAAATCCGACAAAACCTAAAACTGATCTTACATCCTTAACATTATGTGGACTTTTGATTTGATTAAGAGCTTTAATTTGTATCAACCTTGGGACGACTACCTTCTGCTGATATTTCATGTCCAAGGTAATTGGCTTTATCTTTAATTAATTCACACTTTTTTAGTTTTAGCTTAAAACAATTAGCTCCCAGTCGCCTAAATATTTCTTCTATATGACCAAAAAGTTCGTCTAGAGTCTTAGAGTATATAAGGTAATCGTCGAAGTAAACAACAGAAAATTCATCACATCCTTTTATCACAGAGGACATGATTGATTGGAACTTTCCAGCTGAACTATTTAAACCTTAAACCCACTCATAAAATCCAAATGGAGTGGAAAATGCAGTTTTTCCTGATTTTCTTCTTTGATTGGTATTTGGTGGTATGAATTCGAAAGATATAGACAAGAAAAAATATTTTGCTCCATTTAAGGAAGCTAAAATGTCTTCGGTACGAGGCAATGGATAAGCTGTAGTCTTAATAAGTTTTTTTCTAAAGTCAATTACAAAACGCCTGGTACCATCTCTTTTGTTCTTCAAAATACACGGATTATTTAATTCTGAGTGTGAATGACGTATGATATTTGCTTTCAGCATATTATTAATAAAATTTTCTCTTTCGATAAGGTTTTTGCCTAATCACTTGATCTGTTTTGGTCTCTATAGCAACATAGCCATATGGATACCTTCCTAGATCAAATTCATGATTTGAAAATACATCATCATAATTTGAAATTAATATATTTAACCTGTCTTTATGTATCTTTGGTACATTGATAACAATATCACCATTTTATTGATAGACTCGACTAAAGAGATATTTTACGATATACTCTGCGGTACTTGCGGCCGATCAATCAATGAAATATTATATTCTTTATCTATCTGATTCAATTTACCCATAACAAACCCGTGACGAAGTGTTACAGTTTTGTTTGACAGGTTTGATATTATAATTGGTACTCTACGGTAATTAGTAAATGTCACTAAATCATTTGAAAGCTTTAGATGTGGTTCTGTATCAAGGTAGCAATTTTCTATACTTGAAATTTCATAAGTTCCTTCATTAGATGTACTGGGATTTTATTTGAGTTTTCCTGTATGTGTGTATTTGTATGTAGTCAGAGGTTTTTATTGTACTATTTTGGTAAGTCGCACAATATAGGATATACAACAATCATCTTTCATAGAGACATAAGTATCTTTAATGTTAATGCAATTGAAATCAAAATATATTCGATATTCGATAAGAAATCTATAACATTTCTAGAGAGATTATCAACTATAATGAAGGTATGGTTGATCGTTAGTGAATTAATTTTGACATCTAAATTAGCTGTACCTAACCCATTTATTGCATCGCCAGAGGCAGATGTAATGAAATTGAAGATTTTTCTAAGTCAACTGACAGCTTTAAAGATTTAAAAGTGCGTTTATGATTCAGAGAGAAGGAAGCTCCAGTGTCAATAAAAAATCTCAAAGGAATATTACCTATCTTGAAAACACATAAATTTGGTATTTCTTTGTTATCTAAATCAGAATTAAATGCATTATTTCGTATTTTTCTTGTGTCTGAGGCTCCGAGACAAACACGAGGTTTCCGATATTTTGGAACAAAGGTTGTAAAGGGTTTAACGGTAAATATTCAACACAATTTGCGCGTATGTGTCCTACACGCCCACAAAACCAACACTGAATCGGTGTGTTTTGTCTTTTATTGTACAAATTAGTATATTGCCTATCAAGTTTTTACTTAACAGTATTTATCTGTCCGCGTCTTTTTCTACAATGATAATTCTCATGTCCTGAAATTTTACAAAATGTGCAATAACTTCCACGGAGTAAATGGTCAATTTCCTCATTTTCATGTTCATTATTTTAAGTACGCGAAGACTGGAAATCCTATTTCTAAGTTCATAGCGTTTTTGAATTGATATTTCTTGTGTAGCTTAATAAACAGCGTGTTGAAATTTAATTGGATTGCATCTGATCAAAGTCTGTCTCAAATTATCATCATTAAAAATACCTACAGTTTGGTGATCAATTAATGCAGTATTTTGTTCAAACCCCCTATATGATTCTTCACACAAACTCAGAATCCTTTCTGCAAATGCTTAAATGTTAGCTGATTCGAATTGCGTAATATTGTTTAACTTGTTCGTTCTTCTGTTAATTTTTGAATAGCCAATGCCAATTCACCACCTGCCATATGTCAGCCTGAAACAAATCTTCAAAGTGTAAAAATGATTCATTCACCCGTGCCTCCATAATGTATAGTGGTACTTCTCCAGGTCCAGGTCATCGGCGCCAAATACAGGGTTATGTAACAATCATACCAATCTATGTACAAGTAAACTACGCCTGTCAAAATGTACAGTGCAGTTACCGTGTCACAGAGAAAGGTAGATGATTACATCTTTACAATAGCATACTATTTAAGTATATAGCTAAATTCAATATAATATGAAAATATCCATATATTATGTGCTTTTTTAGGTCATAGATAACACACAGGACATTTTTTCAATGACCTAAGAAACTTTGTGAAATGGTCCTAACTCGCCCATAGGTTACGACTGACTGGCTGGTGTCTGGTTGTACTGGAAACTTACCCAGGAAACACCGATATAAAACTGAACAAATGTTGAAAGAGGCATTAAACACCAATCAATAAATTTTCGTGCATAGATAACACATTTGAAACCCCCATCAATAACAAAAGAAACTTTCTGGAATGGTCCTAACTCGCCATTTGGGATATGCATTCACGGATTTCAAATTATCCTCGTGTAGACTTTGTTTTTAAATCGATATTTATGGAAATAGAAATGCGTTATAATTTCAGATCACTTATATATTACCATACATTTAAAAAGGAAAGGCATTAAGGGCATATAAGTGTTTATGTATATTTCTTTTTATTGTCCGTACTTCATAGATGACAACAATACGAACTTCAAATATTAAGCGGTCTTGCAAAAACACGAATTGAATATTATCATCGTCTAGAAAGTCATTTTTTAAAAGGGATATTTATCGATTTCAAATATTTTACATTCTTTTCGTAAATAGGTAGATATATTTATTTAATGTGATCTGAATAGTGGATTTGCTAATAATTTGATGATATGCGTTTATTTAAGACATCTTAACAGCTTTCAAATGCAAGTGGTTTATTGTAGTTAAACGATCTTTTCAACAGTATTTCAGTTATTACATGGTAGTGAATTCAGCCAGTATTCATGATACTGGTTTACTCGTACCAGTACTACCTGCAACCTGCTACCCGCAAATATCCATTCAACACCAAAGAAGTTAAAGTAACACAACTTTGTAGTCGATGCCAAATTTACGATGAAACTCGGGGAAACCTAAAGGAAACTACCTGAACTAAACACAAGGGCGGAACTCGATCGCAAGAAGACTGGTTTACTGATAAGGAATGATTACGTTTTTTTGCAATTTCGTCAAGGTTTGTAATGGCGGATGAAGATTAGAAACCAGTTCCAACCGTTGTCCGGAAACCAAATTTGTTGTAGCAATGTCCGTGGTTTAGTAAGTTCGGAAACGATATACAGTCAAACCTGTGATAAAGACCAGCTTTGTTTAGACATTCCCTGTCTTAAGCAACCACACTTTTAATATCAAAATTACACATTTTCTGCATAAATTACCCTGTTATTAAAAACCACGTGTGAACACAGACCAGATAGTTCTCTTCCCATGGGTGGCATTTAATGACAGGTTGGACTGCACACCTAACGTTTGGGCTATGGTAACAACGATCAATATTTACATATGAAACTATCAAAATTAGCAAAAAATACCCACCACAAAATGAGAGTTTTCATTTTTATCGTTTAAGGAACGCCATGGAATGACACAGTGTGTGAAAGTTGTCTTGAGGGTAACACTTTTTCAGATGTTTCTTCCCTAAAACACTGTAGACCTTGTAAGCTTTGTGCCGAGTTTAGAAGGAATTGTTCAACGACACAAAACGCAGAGTGTAATCACAAGCCGACCTCAGGTAAGAATAACTTCAGCAAATATCCTGCTGAAATGTTTCTGTACACTGTGAACAACTGTGAACAAAGATCAGCATGTATATACATGTGATTCGGTCTTTACTGACTTTTTTACATTTAAGGATCTGTCAATAATTATCAAAACATATGCGTCTACCGTTGTTGATTGAATACAGTGATGTGGGACATTTCAAAACCTCCGTCTATTTGTTGTTGATTGAAAACAGTGATGTGGGACATTTACAAACCTCCGTCTACCGTTGTTGCTTGAATACAGTGTTGTTGGACATTTCAAAACCTCCGTCTATCGTTGTTGATTGAATACAGTGATGTGAAACATTTCAAAACCTCCGTCTATCGTTGGGGAAAGCTGATAAAAAATGTGCACTGTTACCGTAATCTCTACTTTTGTCAGTATCTTGTGTCTAATTTATTATTAGAGGTTTATTGCATCTGTATGGGAAAATATTGTGTTGGACGTATTCCTTCGGCTGAGTTTTCCGAGCTCGCGAATGTACCAAACATTGTTAGCTGGTATCTAAACCAAAGGTTGGATTGGAGTGCTCTGTAACGCTACTGTATGGAAATAGTTTCCGTCTTTAGCAGCACGTAAACACGATCTGACTATCACATTGCGCACATTTTCAAAATGTGCTATATCGACAATTACTGGATCCTTTTATCGATGAAATACTGAAATTTATCAGCGTAATATTTATTTTTCACAGTGTATATCATCACTAGTGATGATCTCAATTTTGGAGTGGCCTTTCCTTCATTCTACCAATATCCACAGTGAAGAATTTACTTTAAATAAAGGTAAAGAACTCGTTCCTTTCAGGAACTTGTTTTTTCACCCGATAACACCCTTTCTGGTGACATAATTTTAATATCATCGGAATACACGTAATTAATCTCTATATACAATACTGTGTGATATATTTCAGATTACCCGGACGATAAACCGAACAATATAATGATCATATCAATATCGATATCTATTGCTGCCGTAGTCTTTGTCCTAGTCTTTGTCATGGTTTACTGTTTTAGAAGTCGACATCAGATGTGTAGACCTGTGTAAGTTTCTAACAGTATGGCTTACTTTACTTTATTTGCGTACACGTTCTTAACACTTTCCCAACTACAGACAACTTCATTGATTAAACTTTCATTTAAAGAGAATCAATCTGTTTTGCCAAGCAGTTCTAGAATTCGTCTGCTGCAGTTTTGTTGTATGCTGAAGAGAGTTAACCCTAAGCGTGCTCTATGAGAACCAATCACAGACTGTTTGTGACAGTACCAATGTAATAACACAGGCGTTCGAGTTTTCAATGGAGAAAATTTTGGACAAAAACCCACAGAACCATGTTACTATAAATAGTTTCTCTATATTATACAAATACTATAATATATTATTTATAAAATGTATTCTTTTTATATAATACTATATAAAGAGGCGACTTTAGTAACACGGTTTTGTAGGTTTTTTTTCCAAATTGTCTCAAGCGAAAACATAACCTACATTATGATTATAGTTTATGAACCATACAGAGAGACTATTTGTAGTAACAGTTTTGTGTGTAGTTTTTAGCTCACCTAAGCACGAAGTGCGAGGTGAGCTTTTGAGATCACTCACCGTCCGGCGTCCGTCGTCGTCTTCGTTGTCGTCTGTCATTTAACAATTTCCTACAAATGACTTCTTCTGATAAACCAATGGACTGATTTCAAAAAAGCTTCACAGGAATGTTCCTTAGATGGTCTTCTTTTAAATGTGTTCAAAGAATTTAATTCCAAGTAGAATTTTGGTTGCTGCGGCATCAGAAAAGGTGAAAATTGCCAAAACTTTAAAAATCATCTTGTCCAAGAGTACTGCCTTGATTTGAAAATAATTTTGCAGAAATGTTCCTTGGAGCACCTTCTACCAAGATTGTTCAAATTTTTCTGATCTATTGAAAAACAAGGCCGCCAGGGTCGGAGCTTGTTTTCCTTATATGTGCATTGTAAAATCTTTAAAAATCTTCTTGTCAAAAAGTATGGGCCCGATTTAAAGATAATTTGGCACAAATGTTCCTTGGGGGATCTTCTACTAAAATTGTTCAAATTAATCCGATCCATTAAAAAACATGGTCGCCAGGGGCGGTGCTTGTTTTCCTTATATGTAATAACTTGTCTAAAAGTACTGGCCCGCTTTAAAGATAATTTGGCACAAATATTCCTTGGGGGAACTTTTACCAAGATTGTTCAAATTATTCCGATCCATTGAAAAACATGGTCGCCAGGGGCGGTGCTTGTTTTCCTTATATGTGCATTGTAAAATCTTTAAAAATCTTCTTGTCCAAAAGCACCTGCCTGATCTAAAAACTATTTTGCACACCTATTTCTTGGGTGACCTTCTACCAAGGTTGTTCAAATAAATCCGATCCGTTGAAAAACATAGACGCCAGGGCGCCGAGCTTGTTTTCCTTATATGTGCATTGTAAAATCTTTAAAAATCTTCTTGTCCAAAGTACTGGCCCGGTTTAAAGAGAATCTGGCACAAATGTTCCTTGGTGGACCTTCTACCAAGATTGTTAAAATTAATCCATCAATTGAAAAACATGGCCGCCAGGGGCGGGTCTTGTTTTTCTTATATGTGCATTGTAATATCTTTAAAACTCTTCTTGTCCAAAAGCACCTGCCTGATTCAAAAATTATTTGGCACAAATGTTCCTTGGGTGACCTTCCACCAAATAAATCCGATCCGTTGAAAACATGGCCACCTTGTTTTCCTTATATGTATAGAGAATAGAACTTTGAAAACTATTGAAGTTCTATTAAATCGGGTGAGCGATATAGGGCCATCATGACCCACTTGCTTTTACAAATGTTCTCAGATTGAAAACTGACGCACGTGGTCATAGATGTTTCTTAATCTTCAAAACACGATATTGAGGTAATATTCGATGTTTTTTCTCGGATGTAATTATCTTAAAGTCAAGTTTCTTGTGTATGTATCTTTTCCCAGATAATGAAGTGTCAACATGCACGTACAAATGTAGCATACGATGGTATGATATAGATGTTATTAATGTATTTAAAAATAACATATACTACAATTCATTATTTTTAAGTGATCGTCCTCCGCCTGACGGAGAAGAGACGAATGACCATCCCTTATGCACAAAGGTTTGTATTCTTTCTGTATCAATCATAGATTGACTGATTGGGGTTTATAGCACCGTTTTCAATATTGTTTGAGTCATATCACGGCGGCCAGTACACCAGCCATGTGCTTCTTGGCTATCTAACACCTGTAGTCCAAACATTTATTTCTAAGACACTGGCTGCTTTTCCATATATTCTATTGATGGGAGACGAATGACTCCTTTAAGCATTGACCTTTTTTCAAATGTCGGAGAGA
Organism: Serripes groenlandicus; assembly: GCA_031761405.1. Lineage (NCBI taxonomy): Eukaryota > Metazoa > Mollusca > Bivalvia > Cardiida > Cardiidae > Serripes > Serripes groenlandicus. The sequence goes on from JASEVX010000002.1 coordinate 143,904,930, forward strand.
ATGTTGGCCGAGCTGGGTTCGACCCCTCTCAACCCCTGGATTTACAACCAGCGGGTTAACAGCCGCCTTTGCAGCGGATGACTTTGATACAGCTCGGCGCAAATTGATGGAAACTATCTGTAAATAAAAGTATAATTGAATAGAGTTGAAAACATTGTGACAAAAGAAGATTTACTCATAATGAGCATTTTCCCCTTTTGTCACAATGTTTTCAAAATTCGTCTGCTGTCAAAGTCGTCTGCATGTGGGAAAGGATTAAATGTAACGAGATTAACGGTGGTAATAGATTTAAAAAAAAACATTTGTTCTAGTAAAAGCAATATTACACATGCACCAATGATGGCCATGTATGGCCAGACCGCGATCTGTGTTTGTTTGTTTGGAGTGAGTTTTACGCCACTTCCAACATTATTTCAGTAATATCACGGCGTTTTCTGGGTAAGTTACTGGTCCATTTATCCTGACACCAGTCAGTCATTCAGTCGTAATGCGAACCCCGCAACCATGGGCAACAAAGAGGGCAGCCATCACTACCATTTTTAAAGTAAATGGTATGACCCGTCTGGGGATGGATCCCACGAACTGTGAAGAACCTAATAAGCCTGCGAGGCGGGGCCTGCTTTTCTATGTGCTCGTATGTCCCTAATGTAGGTTTTCGTGTGGCCATAATCCCATAATTATGTCATATACGACTTTTACTTTTAAATTGCAAACAGAATGTGTGTACTCCTCCGGAAGCGGCAGCAGTGCTGCCACCAGTTGGTAATGATTTGAATAACACTAGCGAAGTTGGGACATCCGAAGGGGTATGTATTCATTTACATATATACTTTAACATTTGACCCTTTCCCAGTTACAACACATATGCAGAAAAGCCACAGGAGGCGTAAAGTGTCTGTCCGGGTTTGTCTGCGCGGCATGCTTAGGTTGATCAAGGTCGGTACTTTACACAGAGTCCACATTGTTGTATTTCTCACGGGACGGCTCAAATGAAGCTAAAAGTATTGAATATTGTTGAAATTGTTGCCGGTGCAATGCGAGAAATGACTCGTTTTGACACATTTTCTTTTTACAATTCGTCTGAATATGGGAAAGGGTTAAAGGGAAAAAGGGTAAAACAATATATTTTGTCAAAACAGCATAGATGTGATGCAAAAAGGTCATGCAAGCGTCACTAAATCCACCGTTGAACTGTTTTAAATCATAAACACGAGTCTTGTTATTGAATAAAAAAAAATCCCATTAATTCAGTCCCTTCCAACATACGTAGTGATTTGTTTTTAAATTTACCCCATATGAGCCATCAAGCTAATTCGTGCCAACATATAGCGTCTCAGGTGGATACAGGTATAGATTAATGATCCCTGAAACAGAAAATTCACATGAGTTGAAAAGTGTATGTCCGGGTTAGTCTGCGCGGCATGCTAATGCTGATCCGGGTCTATACTTTACGCAAAGTCCACAGTGTTGGTATTTTCGCGGCGCGGAACGGCTCAATTATCATTTAAACACCTTGTCAAACATCTGAAGATTCTCTGTAGATGGAAGTTTAATAATTAACCATAATTAATAATAGTTGAAAACATTGTGGCAAATGGAAAAAATAATCATCTGGTGCAATTGCTTCTTTTAGTTAGAATGATTTCAGAATTCGTCTGCTGTGGGGAGATAAGAGCTTTCGTGTGGCATGGCCCATATAATGTTTCTAGTAGTTACTTCATCCTCTTGTTTTAAAGGCATCAAACGAAGGCTTTTCTGATGATGCTACCGAACAGGAACGTTCTACGGATGTCACTGAACACGACCATGGTCAGGCCATGGATGAACCAGTGACTGAAACGGAGCAGTTGTTCGAGGCAACTGCAGTTAAAGATTTAAACCAAACTGTCGGAGAAAGGAAACGCACAGCAGATAGTCAAAGTGCTACAAACCTAGACAATATAAACATAATCGCTGAAAAACCTGACAGAAAAATGGAGCCAAAAATAGATACACGCCACCAAGACACTACTAATGACAGTAGTATTCATGTGAATCAAAATTTGATTGCTCAAGAGACTGGCCAGGCCACCAAATTACTTGCACAATGTTTAGATGCAGATACAGTTCTGAAATTGACAAAGGACTCGAAGTGTAAACCTGATTTATCAGATTCTAATACGCCCGATAGTATCAGTTCAGATGAGAGCGTAAGACTTCATGCAACGGAAACCAACGATAGTTCGGTTTCAGAAAAATGTTCTGATCTAGCAGATAATCTCAGCTCAATTGAAAGCGTAAGACTCCATGCTATGGAAACTGACGGGAGTGGTGCTTTCCAAAATAAGGCTCAACAAATGTGTGATTTGAAACAACCTAGGGGTAGTGATAACATGGAACTTTACGTCTAACGCCGTTAATAGTATATAAGTGAATTCGTTGTTATTCTTTTTATTCTACGTTATTATTACATCAAGATTGAAAATTGAAAATCCAGTCTCATTATTAAAGCTATGTAAATTCACAAAATACGCTTTTGAAGAAAGAAATAGTCACATTCCTCCGTGAGGTTTTACACCATAACATAAACAGAAAAATATTTTCACTAAATCAATTCTTTTCCATTTTGTATCGAGTAACATTCTATAGAATCCTATTGTAGTATATATGTCACGATATGAAATTTAAATTGAATTTGTATTTGTATTTGTATATGAAATTGAATTTGTATTTGTATTTGTAACAATGATGTACTTATTTTGTACAGGTTGAAAATAAAGTATCTATCTATCTTATCTGAAACTCTTACACAAATATCATGATAGACAAAAACCGACCTAATTGATTATTTGACTTGATATCCAATCAGCATGTCCCGTGCAGTACGCTCAGATACTTCTCTGTCCGCAATATAGTCTCACAAATATCTCTAAAAGTACTAAATGTTGTTTATGCGGTCTGATTAACTTGGTGTCGACATGACTGATCTGGAAATTGAGACTGCAGAACAGTCAGATCATTTTGAGGCCAGCGTGTGTGAAACGTACTTTTGATTGAAACACTTGTATGTATACTATGATTTTATTATTCAACTTGCATTCAATTTAACATTATTCCAATCACTATTTTATCTATACATTTGGGCATACTATATAACCTTTATAAACATACATGATTTTCATACGACGGGATCAATGTTCTTAAAACGTTCTTATATAAACGGTGCTCCAGGAAAACAAACATCAACGTAATTATTACAATTGTGCATTTAGATTTGACTGCATACCAATGCTATCGTATCCACTGACCAACCTTTGTCAGCATTTTCGTGAAACACTTTTTCGACTTATTGTTGGAATGTGTAGGTCCAAATCTAACTGTACGGATGTCGCAAATGCTGTTACGTTGCTTGTCGCAGAGCACCGCTCGTATTTTTTCATACAGAGTGTTTATCAATAAATGAACATCGAACGATACGTACTTATCTGTGATATTATATACCGTAGTAGACAAGAAAATATTATGCCTTACCTTGTATCTGTTAAGTTTCATTGTACATATGGAATATTATGTTGCAGTACCGGTTTTCGTATTGTCATACGATGAGCGTGGACTATTGATATCTTGCGCAACTTAAGGGGGAGAGAGAGACGTAAAAGTGTCCACGCCCCGATTAGACACTACTAAAACTTGTATCGCTACTGCAGCAGTTTCCAGTTAAAATAATATCTATATATTCTTCATAAAGTAATAACATAATTTACGCATTGAATATAGTTTATGATTGGCGTGTGAATCATTCCCAACTTACACATCTGGAATGACGTAAGATACTTTTAAAATGACGTCACACCGTATCCATAACCATATTTGATACCGTATTAGTAGTTGTTTGAGCTATGCATGACCATTTACATGTATTTGCACCAGAAAAAAAGGCAGATCTATATTAATTAAAATGATAATTATCCGCTACAGGTGTAGTTGCTCTTTAATTTGAGGTCGCGTGTTCGATCCCCGGCCGCCCATTACCCAATACCAAATACTTGACCTTGCAATTAGAGACCACCTGTGAACAAAGACCAGATTGTTCTTTTCCCACGGCGGTCTATAAACACAGGTTTGGCTGTATATTTAATTCCCTACCGAATAAAACTTCAATTAGATAATATGACAAGAGAATGTAACATGTTGCCTGTGTATCTGCTCTATTTACCGGTCGAAGCAGATGATAGTATAACAAGCTACATGCTAAAGAACAGTATATTTCACATCCTTGATGGTACCAACCACTCAAGATGTAAACAACAGAATCGTAGACATTTCTATTAGTTTATTGAAATGTCTCAACCAGTGTGCCATGGAAGGCAAATTAGCTGTGTACTTTTTACGCAACAAAGAAGACATTTTTCGATTTCAACTGGTAGATGTAGAGGCCTCGGATAAAGAACAAGCGAACGTTTTGAATGCAGTCCACTGCGCCGGACACCAAGTGTTTTTGAAGATCAAACTTTTTATTCTTCAATAAATGCCTGCAGAAAGACAGAAGGTTTGAATAATAAAAGTTAATTATTGACCGTTTGCCACAATGTTTTCAACAGTCGTCTGCTGCATAGCCATCAGAAAGCGTATGTGTATTGGAAATGGTTCAAACAGGCTTAGTTCAATACCATCTTAGTTAATGGGCCGCGCTTGATAAGGTCAGTCCAGAATGCTGTTTGAGTTCCATACATATATGTCAACAGTAACGATTTAGATGTACATGTAAATAAATTAATTAACTCTTTCGACATTGCCGTATTTTAATTGTCAACCTATTGAAAATTATATTCAATTTAGATATATATATACAAGTGAAAACGTGCATTCATATTTAAATTAATAAATATTTTATGTTGAAGTTTGATTTCTTTATAACTTTTCATATTCCTTATTTAAAGATTACGTGCAATTTAGCAGTCTTTGTTATGATGTTATTGATTTAGATGATAATATGCTACAATGTATCTCCGATTTTTATCAGAACTGCAGTTATATCACGGTCAGCTCTTTGCCTCACACTACTGTTTCATATAACACTCTCCCAAGATAACTGAGGAATCCACTGTGGCCGAGTGGTTAGCGTCGGGGGTTTGGAATCGGGCGTCCCGGTTTGATCCCAAATGCGTGACGGTCAGGGTTTATGTAAATATGATCTATTTTCATGTTTGGGTAGATAATACGTGTGAAAGCTTGAGCCAAAGGCTCGAGCGAAGCACGCCTATAGGTTATACGTACGAACACATCATACGAGATCAAAACAACGAGAATTCAGTACAATCTTACTGTTTTTCACATATCAAATCTCAACCCCATAGCACTTTTTTTCGGCCATTTTGCTTCCGGTCTTACTGGTGAATGTAGAGCGCCTATGTAATAGAGAGCGAGAGCGCCTATGTAATAGAGATTGCCAAATATGACGTCATTGCAACGAAAAGTAACGTCATTGTAAGGCAAGTAATAAATAAATAACAAAAGGAAAACGACAGGAATGGTAGGAAAAGATAGTTTGACTCGTCACAAATGGATTTCATTCACTGGAAGGACTTTATGAAGGCTAAGTCGACTATTCTTTTGTACCTGTCATCATTATTTCATGGATTTTATATCTTTGCAATATAGAGAAGCAATAAACACTTGAAAATGATTGTAAATAATTTCAACGGAAGTTATCGTTCGTTACACTGGCCTCGGATATTATTTTAACTGAAAAGGACGAACAATTCTGTTTCTGTATCGGCATAGCTTCATTTCAAGGTAAGCTATTTATTATATCAATAATTTGCTTAAAAATATAACTTCATTTCTAAATTATTTGTTATATCTGTTGGGAACGATCCACGATGCTTTCGTCACATCGCGTGACGTCACATGGTGTGTATCGTTTATGACTGTATCTGTCATTTGAAGCCGAAGCCGACTTGTCAAATGTTGACTCCACTCAAGAAAATAGCTATTAAAACTATCATATCTTCGACTGTCTAGTTGTATTAACTTTAAGACGTTTATCTATTTATTGCAGTAAATGTAGCAAACAAACAAAACTACAGTCAATTTCAAATTATTTGCCTTCAATTTACATTATTTTTTTACATTGTACAGTTTAACAGTTTATGTCTATGACCTAGTCTTTGTCAAATCATGAAAGTATGACCAGAATCAGTTCACCCTGATTTTGGGGTATACATAGTAAATGTCTTAATATCTATATCCTCCAACCTGAAAGAGAGGAAAACACTTTCATGCCTTCAAATGAGTCTATTGTTTTAAAGAAAAGATGTTATATCTGGACTATCAGTAAAACACATAACTTTTCTTTCAATAGGCTGAATTTCTAGTAGTTTCATATTTTTTTTTATCCAAAATTTGTTTATTGATCAAACTCAAATGAGTCCATTGTTTTAAAGGAATGATGTCATATGTGGGCTATCAATAAAACACATTACTTTTCTTTCATCAGGCTGAATTTCTAGTAGATTTATCTTTTTTTTTATCCAAAATGTGTTTATTGATCAAACTCAAATGAGTCCATTGTTTTAAAGAAATGATGTCATATATATGTGGACTATTAGTAAAACACATTACTTGTCTTTCAACAGGCTGCATTTCTAGTAGATTCATCTTTTTTTTAACCAAAATGTGTTTATTGATCAAACTCAAATGAGTCATGATTGTTTAAAAGAAATGATGTCATATGGGGGCTATCAGTAAAACACTTTACTTTTCTTTCAACAGGCTGAATTTCTAGTAGTTTCCTTCTTTTTTTTTTTTTATCCAAAATGTGTTTATTGATCAGATTGGACAAACTTGGTACTAAGAATTTAAACATTATTTTCACTAGGTTATTTAAAATACTCTGCATGTATGTATTCAAACAATATTTGAAAAAGATTCAACATCTATTGACAGCACTATTTTCATACTTGGGAGCACAACAACCAATGATGTCATAGAACTCTTCAAATTGAAGAGCAAATGCAAAATAAAAGCCTTTTACGGTCACCGATTTAGGTCCGTCTATGAAACAGGGCAATGTACACTAACTATATCAAACTCAAATAAGGTAAAAACAAACTGAGCATTGAAATCTGTAGATAAAGAGGATCAATCTCTTTTTAAATTCAACAAACACTCAAAATACTTTTTATTCAAATAAATTTGTATAAACATTTTGGTTGAACAATAAAGAAAACGTAATCTGTTTTTCAACAGAAAAAGGCTATAAGGCAGTTCATAATTAATGTCAGTTATGTTAGTCACCCAGTGACCTCACATAAGTGTTCTGTCCTCTGATATAACTGAAATACCACAGAAATGTATCTGTTTTTTATGTACTTTATTGTGAAATCCATTTTTCTGTGTGAAATTGTATAATCTATACAATAGAAATAGTAAAATTTAAATTGGTATACATTCATTGTAACAAAAAAAATCTTATACTTTACTGGTAATAAAAGTACACATATTTTCATGAACTGCTGCTCAAAATAAAAACCTATACTGTAGTTTAATAGTAAAACACCTGGTCTAACAAGAGTTCTAAGATCAAATCTCAGCAGGTACATGTTTTGAAAGAGGCAACTAAACTTAACAATGTATACATGAAACAATTATGTTGTGGGGAGTTGTCTTACTTAAACACTTATTACATTTTTATCCAGGCTTCTAGTGAAAATAGTTTACTCCCTGTACCCTTTTCAAAAGCTTTTATAATTGAGCAATAACAATTAAAAAAAGGAATGGTTATCAACATTGATAACTCTGAGAATCTGTACATGTTCAAGGATTGATCCAGCTTTGATAACCGTTCTAATATCAAAGTTTTAACGAAATTTATACATCATATTTTTATAATAGAGCAATTTTAACATGATCACTAACAATGTTAAATTATTGCAAATTCTTCTGGAAAATCCATTTCTCTGTTTGTACTTTTTATAATTTCTTTATTTGCTATAAACATACTGTTTATTGTTTTATGCAATAAAATGTATATTGAATATATTGATCAGATCTTATATTATCCATTTTTGTTTCAAACAACATATTTCAGATACATGTATATATATTCAGTAACTGTTGTTGACACTAAGTCTGGTACTTATTAACAAATAATCTGATGCTGTTTTCATGTTTTACAAATTAAAAACCAGAAAAGGAGATAGGTGTTCAAAGTGAAAATGTTGTTGAATAGGAACATATTGTTCATTTTGGATATGTTCATTTTGGATCAATTACACCATTCCGACAATGTATTCGGATTAGTCACAGAAATCAAGTAATTTACATCAGACAAGGCCGGCTAAACTTTAACCTTTCCAACATACATCATTATAAATGGGACTTTTGAAAATATTTGTCAAAAATTACATGTTTCTCAGTCATCTTAAATTGTCTCAAGATTATACATTCAGCCAGATCATGCAAAGTTAGCCATCTGCCTTGTAAGATTGTTGTGTGGAGTAATGTTAAGCGCAAGTCATTCAATCAACCATGGTAAGAGTCAGTTTTCAATTATATGTATTACTAGTTTACAAATAACTGGCATTTGTAAAAATAAATCAGAACATTCTTCAATGCCTTCTAGTGTTGTTTTCCATCAACATCCTTGGAAATCTTACAGTCTATTACAATCCTGACCTAATAAAAAATAAAACAGATATATATGTACAAATTAAACTTAAATGCATGCTAAGTTTCGTTTTTTTCAATATGTTTTTCAAATTCTGTTTTTGTAACTTAAATTTCTACAATTTGCCTATTAATTTGTTTCTTGTTGGGGGACAGACAGTGCTTAATTAATTGTTCTTGCTTTCACACGACCTAGGCTTTGCCTATTAACATATTAAATATTATTGCGCGTTTTATACCTCTCATGATACTCAAAATGTAGAAGCGTCTCTGGAAAATCCAAAATTTCTATAAATAGCTATCGAGAATGGTTATCGATTGTTCTTAAATCTCAATATTATAATCGCTTTATTTTGTAATTGTTGCAATATATGAAAGCGTCTAGATAATAAGACTGGTTTACAAAGGTTTAAAGGACTTGATGTCATGCAGTGTACAATTTAGACACGTCTGTACGCTCTAGCGTCAATTAGCAATCAATGCTGAAAATGTAGACGAATTGAGTTGGAGATCGAGCATTATCGTATATGCCTATATATAATGAAAATCGCAAGGCCTACACCGAGATACTGCTTAAGTAATGTTACTTTGCAGGATTTTCTACACGATCGCCACAACTGTGCCATCGGCGCTTTGATTTGTAATTAAAATCGGTTTATAAATTTCATAGTCAATTTTGAACTCTAGGCTATGGAAGCGTCCTAGTGCCACAGTCTGTTATATTTTTGAGAGATATTATCTCCTAATTAGGAGATACTAAGTCATAATTAGGAGATACTATCTCCTAATTAGGAGATACTAAGTCATAATTAGGAGATACTATCTCCTAATTAGGAGATATTAAGTCATAATTAGGAGATACTAAGTCATAATTAGGAGATACTATCACCTTAGTATCTCCTAATTAGGTGATAGTATCTCCTAATTATGACTTAGTATCTCCTAATTATGACATAGTATCTCCTAATTAGGACTTAGTATCTCCTAATTAGGAGTTAGTATCTCCTAATTATGACTTAGTATCTCCTAATTAGGAGATAATATCTCTCAAAAATATTACAGACTGTGGCACTAGGACGCTTCCATACTAGGCCAATGCTTTTAAGATATTTATGTTTCTAATATTAATGGGTGTAATTTCACTACTTTATTCAAAATACATAAACCCAAACATTGCAAATTTAAGTTGTTATACTCATGAGTCATGGTTCTGAAAATAATAACCTTGAAGTTGAACCATGAATAACAAATAAATATCCCGACTTTTAGCGGGAAATTTAAATTTTCGTCTTTTACTAGTCTGCGCATGCGTTAACGGAAGCTATAATTCTGTAATGGCAGCCTCCATGAGATTTTTTTAGAAAGTAGATATCTGAAGCCATATCTTCGATTTTACCTGTTTTTCGAAGGAGAAATTCATCAACAGTGAGACATATTTTTGAACTTGACAATTTTCTTACATTTCTTTGCAAAGTTAAGGAACGTCATTCCATTAATTTGATTAATTCATGCTTTTTTTATGTAAAAAATTAAGACATTTTTGATAATTTGCCAAGTTGAAAAGAGATACAATAAGGAATTTCTTTTTCGACTAATTGAAGGATTGAATGAACGCTTGGAAAGAAAGGACATTAAATGTTGATGAAAGTATTTGGTCTGAATTTGTCTGCATTGTATTCCTTTCGTGGTTGATAGCTTAAATGGAATTACGGATACTTCGTACCACAGCGATATCGTACTAGGGAGACTTCGTAACACGTATAACTTATTGTTGTCATATATGTTACAATGATTATATATTTTATTTTTGCTAATTCAATTACAACAATGACAATATATAATATGCATGAGTAGCATTAATGAAAATTTACATTCGTTAATTGTATTGTAATTTAATACAGTCACAAATTGTTTGAAGAAAAAAATGATTTGGTTTGATTCAATCGGATTATCAGCTTAAATGTTGTTGCTCAATTAAGAGTGTATGTCAAAACTCATATGGTCCATTTTTGTCATACTAGTCAAATCCCATATATGGTTAAAAAATCCCGGTTAGTCAAACCCTGACCATATGGGTTTTGAATGTCGCCCATGTTTCCCCTCAATTATACCAGGGTTCCAGATTAGAAGGGGTTTACAGCTCTTTCCCCCAAAATATATGTCTTAATCTGAGTATAGGTGCAACCTATTTCGGGTAAACATTTATTAACTTTTGTGATCAGTAAATAATTCCCTGTGAGCCTTGCTTGCAACACGATCAGTTATTTACGAGTCCTACCGACCTAAGCAAAGAAAATAAAAATCATTATGAGGTTAAGCATATATTTAACTTTAAAATATGGCCAAGATTTTAAATCCATGAAATTATGTTGACAGGTACAACAAATAATCAACTTGCTCTTCATAAAGTACTTCAAATGAAACGATTCCATAATTTACGGAACTACATTTGTGACGAGTCAAACTCCTTTCCTATCATTTTTGTCGTTTTCAATTTGGTTATTTGTTCGTCATAAATTTGCATTACGCTAAAAGAATGACGTCATATTACAGGAATTTGAAGTCAGAAAACCCTTATGAGTTTTGATTTGAACTCAATTTAGAAATAGACGAAATTATTTCTTCTATAATTTTTTTTTGTTTCGATATTTTCTTTTTCGTCCAATCAAAACGAACTAGTATCGTGACTGCATCGAAAAAAATCACTCTGGACACAATTTTTGGATAGACTGCAGGGGTGGCAAAATCCATTTTTAGCTCTACTGGCCAAAGGCCAGAAGGGCTTATGTCGTGGTGATTTGTCCGTCGTCCGTCCGTCCGTAAACAATTTCTTGTTAACACGATACAGATATCCATGAGAGCTCGGTTCCTTTCGAAAACCAGCCAGATCCGCCCATGCATGACTGAATTATGGCCCTTGAAATGGTCAAAATTGCTATAAAAGAGCTTGTTAACACGATACAGTCTTCACTTTTGATTGTATCTCAACCAAACTTATACATGATATCCATGAGAGCTCGGTTCCTTTCGTAAACCAGCCAGATCCGCCCATGCAAGACTGGATTATGGCCCTTGAAATTGTCCAAATTGCTATAATTGAGCATGTGAACACAATAGAGGCTCCATTTACTATCTGATCTTCACCAAACTTAGATAGTAGTTAAATATTGATGAGAGCTTGGTTCCTTTTCAAGATCAGCCAGATCCGCCCATGCAAGACTGGATTATGGCCCATGAAATTGTAAAAATTTCTATAATACAGCTTGTGAACACAAAAGAGCCTCCATTTACTATCCGATCTTCACCATACATACATGCTCTGGATTGAAAATGACCAAAGAACCATACCAGTAGAGCATAGGCCCTCATGGGCCTCTTGTTTGTATTGCCCAGCTTGTCCCAGAGCCTATGCGGACAAGTGAAATTCTGTAGGGACTTACTATATAACTATGATACGGACAAGTGCAAAATAACATTTTGAAAAAACGGACAAGTAAGTCAAAATCATATTTCGCCACCCCTGGATGGTATAGCAAATGGTAATGCAAAGTTCATACACATTACCTATTGACGGGAAAAAATTGCCGGCTTCGTCGTCGATTTGTTTACCAAACCCTATGATGAGGGAACCTAAAAGAATCATCTCAGTGAGATGATTCTTTTGACTCGTGAGTACCAACAACTATGGTTAAAGGCTCAAATGAGAATTTTAGAACTTACAATATGCCCCTTTTCTAGAATAGTGTAACACCCCTTATCAAGAATAGTGTAACGCCCCTTATCTAGAGCTGGTTTACTTTCATTTGTTACTGGTTGATAACTTTTATGCCACTTTCAACAGGTTTAGCGTTTCCTGGGTGAAATTTCAGTACTACTGTGAATTTATCCTGACACCAGCCCAGGGCTCGCGCTGGTGATCACAACTTGAGCCATTGGCAATAAAATGAAAATAGTGGCTAAACCTATGGCTCCTAAAAAAGATGCACATTGTAAAATCCAACGTATTTCATAACCAAAAGGGTTTTCTGAGTTAAAGAAATCTATTCTCTTCTTCATAACTGACTGGTTCACGGCAGTATCGTGTATCACTATCGGGTAAAATAACTGAAACCAGTCTTCGTGTGTTTTGTGTTTGTGTACAATGTCAAACTGTTGACATAGAGTGACACTAACTGGAGTATGGTGGTCCGAGACTCCTTAAATTCAGTCCGCCAGGGCAGGGGTGGTGAATAATGATTTTGACTAACTTGTCCGTTTTTTCAAAATGCTATTTTGCACTTGTCCGTATGATAGTTGCATAGTCAATCCCTACAAAATTTCACTTGTCCGCACAGGCTCTGGGACAAGCTGGGCAATACGGACAATGTATTTTGCCACCCCTGTCCGGACTCTCAGATTTTGCATCAAGGCAATAAGCCCCTATCTTTCAAAATACAATATTGTATTTGAAGCCTCCTTTATCCGATGACGTTGCAATTTTGGTTTATTGAAAAGTAATTAATAACGTCGTTTGTACGGCGAAAAAGACAAAGTAAAAATATTGTTTAATGACCCTTTTCGACTGCTATAAAACAGTAAGTTTATAGTTTGAAATGAAATTGATTGTCCATTAAAAAAGGTGATATTCATTATATAGTCCTATTATCATAGAAATGTCACCAGATAAAACCAGGGTAAAAAGTAGACGGAAAGGGAGGGATTTTTCATACTTTTGTCTACTTCGATAATCTTAATTTGTACTTTCATTGTCAGCTTTTCCATAAATGTTTCATCCAAAATTTATTAAAGTACATGTTGTCTGCTGCAATGTGGAGAATGTGATAATAAAATACAAAAACAAAACATGGCCCACATGTGTCAAAGATGGCTCAAGCAATGGCTCAAAGATGTTTTCTGCCATCTTTAAAGTATGTTTATCAATTAAGAGCAGTACCTCTTAATGGATATACAGTAATGCCTCAGGGAAGTATAAATAAACAAGAAATAGGCAAGAAAGAGGATTATGTAAGGTTTTTGAAGGCAGAACAGTGGAACACAATTATACACAAACTTGACAGACATGGACATTCAATCAACTGATTGACATTGAAGTTATACCTTGGGACCAGGGGTGTAGAAATGATTTGAAGAAGCATGGTAAATTCTTAAAGTAGCCGGGTGTTAAAGGGTCTAACCAAATAGGTTACAAGGGGCAAACTGAAAAAGTTGCCGGGTGAGGATGCTTAAGTACCAGGGTGATTTTACCGCCTCCCTCCTCATTTCTACACCCCTGCTTGGGACAAAGTGGGAATCAATGTTTGATGTTTCATTGCTGTTGTTGTATTCAATTTATAATCAAGGTAATTCATAGATTACAAAAGTGTATTTAATAATAATTTACTCAACTTACTTTAATATTGTGGTATTCATATTTAAATGAAAGATGTAGTGACTGACAACCGTTTACAAGTATGAATCTCACAACATGTATTTTTGCATTGTGTACATGTACAGGTGTCTAGATAAGGGGGAGTAAACTGGTGTTTTCCTCACAATATCTCTTGATGAAGCTTGATGATGATTCCTTCAAGTACCCACAACATAGGGTTTAAGTTTCAAATAAGGATTTTAGAACATGAACATGTTTTACTTTATCATAAACATTTTTCAGGGAGAGTCTAGCATGGATATTGACAGTGTAGGTCCAGTTGTACTGGAGACACTGACTAATGCTTGCAGCCAGAATCAACACATTTTAAATCCTGCTGAACACCAGTTGCAACAGTGGCAAACTCAGCCAGGATTCCATACTATTTTATCTGTAAGTATCAGCATATTTGGTTTTTATATAATAACATATTTAATGAATATGAGCCAAGCATTAACAGGGCTTCCCTTTTGACCAGGAAAACAAGAAAAACACCCAATTTTTACAATGGAAATAAATTGATTGTGCATCATCTCGACTCACAACATTTTTAGCTGCGGGTCACGATTTTCCAATTTGAACTTAAAAAGTTGGAATCTATGAGACAAGCAATGTTGTTTCTTAAAACTCCCTCCTATTATATATAATCCTTACCAATCATGCAGCACTGCAGATATAGATTTAAAACAGTTACATTAGAGTGGCTGAGAGACAAAAGAAATTGTTGAAGTGTTATTCCATTCCTGTAATATCAATTAAACTAAACCTGACCAGCTTTAATTCACTAAATATGAACAACCAGAATGTTAATTGATTAATTGATGCCAGGAGATTAGTGGTTGATAAAGGAACGGAGGTGCCGGTCCGTCTTTAACATGTTGCGCTAACCGTTAATGTTGACAAATTGTACATAATGGGGTTCTTAAATCTAAGGTAACAATTGATTGATTGATTGGGGTTTAACGCCGTTTTTAACAATTTCTCAGTCATATCACGGCGGCCAGTTCACCTATTCATGTGTTTCCTGGTTTTCTCACACCAGTACCCCACACAACAATCTTCCCAAGCAACTGGCTGCTTTTCCACATAGACTTGGCCCATTGGTGGAAGTCGAATGACACATGTCGCAATGACTTTTGTCAAACGTTGGAAAGAAAGTTGGCCGAGTTGGGATTCGAACTCACAACCCCTGAATTGACAGCCCGCGTCGTTACCGACTGAGCTACCGGGACTCGACTCTAAGGTAACAAATGATCAGAGAACTATATATAGAGGAGTTAATTCACAACATTATCTCTCTTATGACTCAACCAAACCCTATGTTGTACTTGTAGGTACTCAAAAGAATCGTCTCGCTGAGAAGATTATTTTGAGTACCTACAGCGTAGGGTTTGAGTGAAAAAAATACGGATTTGGGGATGAGAAATAATGAACTAATCTAGAGCTCTGCTTCTAAGTTGTGTTTATTTTATGTAACGGAGTATATTTTCATGTTACAGAGTATATTTTGTAACCATGAGATAGCAGTGAATGTACGCTGGTTAGCTGTAATGTACATAAAGAATGGAGTAGACCGATACTGGAGACGGACAGCACCCAAGTAATTTATGTCCTTATTATTTTTTTAACCCTTTCTTACATACAACAAATCTGCGCAGAAGACTTTGAACACATCTTGGCAAAAATGGGAATATTTCCATAAATGTTTTATTTAATTAAGATAGAGTTGAAAAAGGCAGAAATTGCTCGTCGTGTGGCTTCAGTAAGTGGGAATGGATTAACCTTTTCAAACATTATCGCCGCATGATGATGTCTTCAAAATGTAAATCTGCAGCAGGCAATATTTTCAACTCTATTCAATAATTATAATTTAATTATTATATACCGGTAGGTGTTTTCAAAGTTGTTTGCTGCAGATTTGTTGTATGTAAGAAAAGGTTAAAGAATGAAAGTACACTGCAATTGTTTTGCTTCTATAATTTCATTTGTATAGATTTTCCTTATAATTTGTTTAATTAAATGATTTTAAAATCGGTCTGCTGCAGTTTTGTTACTCTATGGTATGCAGGAAAAGGTTAATGACACTATTTTCATTGTAATGAATAAAGTAAATTTTGCCATTATTATATACTCAGACTAATTTTAATGGGCATACCTTTTGTTATTTTGACTTTCAAATGCGTACTTTATGTCTTTGAAACTCAAAAGAATTGTTTTTAGTGAGATGATACCTATGGGTCCTATCTACCAAAGGTTTTCATTAAGTAATCAGAGAAATTGTGGGGTAAGCAGTTCCTGAGCTCTAGATAAGGTGCGTTTTGCATGTTCTAAAAGCATAAGTTGACTCTCAAACCCTATGTTGTTGGTACTCAAAAGAATCGTCTCACTGAGACGATTCATTTGAGTACCCACAATATAGGGCTTGCTTTAATAATAAGAGAGAAATTCTGGGAAAAAGAGCTAAATACCCCACCCCTCTGGTAAGAACAGCATAATTCTCCTCAGACAAGTCTCAGTTTTCTAAGTTTGTGCAATCTCATTATCTTACAGTTCATCTAGTTCACCCTTTCCCACATACAACAAATCTGCAGCCAACGACTTTGAAAACTTACCCGAAAAAAATTGTAAACTCCATTTAAGTGAAAGTACAATAATTGAAAAGAGTTGAAAATAATTCAGCGCTCACGTTAATGGACGTATTGGGCGTTTTTACGCCCGAAAATCGACCCCGTACGCCCAAAATTGACTAGGGAGACGTCCAAGTACGTCCAGGAATTAAGGGTATACGCCGACAATCAAAACACAGGACGTATATATGTCCACTAGAAATTGTGTGTAATTATCTAAAGACACTGTGTATTGTGTTTTATGAAGTGTCAATTATGGACAGTGGGAGTTATCAATTGGTAGATTTAAGCCAATCACGATCGAGAATGAATACCCCACCCACCCCCAGATTTGACACTTGAAAACGACTTCACACCAATCAATTCTATTTTTCATTATAAACAGCGTAGGGGTAATTAATTTCAATAACCCATGTAAAAACATACTAGGATATGATAAAAGAATGTCCCTATATTAATTTAACTGTTTAAAGATTATTATTTTGTTTGCCTGAATCCATAGGAAACACTTTTTAATTGCCGATTTTTTAAAAACAAAGTTGACATGAAGATCTATCAAAATCACAGCCAGCTGTCAAAAAGGACTTGCCTATGAAATAAATTGCATATAAGCCCATTTTAGTTCATAATATTTTTAAAATATAAAAGAAACTGAAGTCTTGAGGTGAAAATACATTTTGTAAATTTTGTAATGGGTTTTCGTGCATTTTCTGCATTTTGGAAATCGGAAATGTCATTCAAGAAAGTATTACTCACACTCATTCTTATTTGTTTTAAAGTTGACTATTATGAAAGTTTAGTGCCCTTAAAGTGTGTTTGTAATATGTCTCACTGCAGAACACTTTATTTACTGGTGTATAAAATAAAATCAATAACTCATTAACAGAAATCCATTCCTTTTGCCATACTGAATGTGATTTAAGAACATAATTCATGTTTAATGTGAATGTAATGAATCATGGCCATGCCAATCTTTTGATGAATTTTATGCTGGATAGCTTTTGACACATGACTGGAAAAAAGCATTCTATATCACATAAAAACCTACTGGTTTAAAAGTGTTATGATAGAACCAACAATAACATTGTTGACAAAGGAGCAATATCCACTTTCTGTATTAATTAGCTTCTTTTCCAATAATGTATTTAAAAGGGAAACACAATAGAATGTGCAAGATGCGAAAAAAGCCAGCGCGTATCACCTGGGACTTCCAAGAATTAGAGCAGGACTTCCAAAATTCAGACCCAGGAAGTCAGGACTTCCTGTTTCAAAAAGTTAGTGCAAGCACTGAGTTGAAAAGATGTTGACAAAAGGAGAAATTGCTCGTTTTGAGCAATTTCTTCTTTAAATTTGTCGCCATGTTTTCAAAAAGCCGTCTTCTGCAGAGGCGTCGGAAAGTGTCTATATGGGGGAAAGGGTTAATCACTCTCAATGTCTTATATGTCATTTATTGGATCGTCGTGCCAAGTTGAGTGGTTAGCCTCGTGGATTTGAAACAGGGTGTCCTGGGTTCGATCCCCAGTCGTGGAACGACGGTCATGGTGGAGTGCCCTTAAACTGAAATAATGTTGAAAGTGGTGTAAAACTCCAATAAAACAAACAAACGTTATTTATTAACCAGGCGGACATTTTGGAAAACTTCAATACTTTTGATCCCACGCTCTCACCAGAATCATACTCATGACTTCATTTTCAGTGCCCTTCGCGAGGAAGAGAAAGAGATCATCAGACAGAGACTACTGGTAAATTTCAATGAACCCTCGTCTCAGGTAGGTTGACAGCTTTGAGTGCGTTTTTAGTATATTTATGATCCATAGGCTGAGAAATTTGGATGCATTGATATTATAATTATGAACCATTTGCTCAGAGCTTTGAATGCATTGATATTTATGAGTCACATCCCACCGAAACTAACCTCCTAAAGTTCTGAATAAATAGAAATTTTAAGAACATTTAAATTTGAGCAATCCTGCAGGAAAACAAATCTTCGCAAATTTCACATCTGGAAAAGACCTGCATGCGCATTCATGCAAACAATCCAAATGTAGAACGCTTTACAGAAGTTTCTTGAATCCCTCTTTGACTAACTATCAAACAGTGTAGAGCCAGATAAGACAGCACAGATGTTCAGGCTGATCTTAATGTACACTGGTGGTAAACACTTAAAGATTGGTTTTCATTTGTACAGTTGGTTTACTATCCTAACCCTTCTCAAAATGCCTCCAAATGAATAAATTGCTTGCAGGTTTTTGTCTTTACTGGCTGAAAGCTAGTTAAGCTTTTGTCTTGGCGCATTGTTTGTCCCAGCTCGGGCAACATTCTTTTTGACATTTTTGAAAAATCAATGTGACAAGTGTCATCATCTTCCACCAAAGGTCTAACAGTATATGTGGAAAAGCAGCCATTTGGCAGGGGATCTCAATTCAAGATGTAAATTTGTTTGATATAGTTTAGCCAGTCAGAAATGTTTTTACTCTGAATGAAGAATTATATTGATATTTAGCTTTATTTGTGGATATGGACCTTGTGCTATGATTTTGGAATGTGTTACATGGGTTAGCCCTCGTCATAGCAGGTACATAAGTCTAGGCCATCCATACCCATATGACAAACTAACTATAATATATGTTTACCCTTATTTGACAGATTTGTACACAAATGGCAGTGCTAATTGCCAAGATTGCCAGACTTGACTGTCCTAGGAACTGGCCGAATTTGTTGCCAACCTTGTTACAAACAGTGCGCTGTGATAACCAACTGTTACAAGAAAGGTCATTGCTCGTGTTGCATCATGTCGTCAAAATACTCGCCTCCAAGAGGTTAGCGGCTGATAGGAAACTGTTTGAGGAGGTTAGTACATTGACAGAATAACAATTAGTCTTTTCCCTTAACATAATAGCTCATCATGATCGAGAATCCGCCGTGGTCGAATGGTTTACCGTTAGCGTCTGGGATTTGAAACCGGGTGTCCCGGGTTCGATCCCCAGTCACAGCACGATGGTCATTGTGGAGTGCCCTTGGGCAAGGCACATTTTCTGGCCTAGTACTGGTTTGTTTATCCAGGGATCATGAATAAGTGAACTGTCGCCGTGATATACCGGAAATAATGTAGAAAGCAGCTCAAATAAAACAAACAAATCATCATGATCAATTTCTCCTTTTGCCACAATGATTTCAAGTGCATCAAACAATTATTTAGAATTTTCATATATTTGCCTTCGATGTTTTTCAAGTTCTCTGATGTTGATTTGTTTTATAAATTGAAATGAGTTAAAATGGGCTAAATGGGATGTAACAGAAACTAAGGTGCTCATAATTGTATATACTTGGTATAATTATACCCCCCTTCGAAGGATAGGAATATAGGAGTTACTGTGTCAGGCTGGCTGTCTGTCTGTAAGGAATCTGCTGTGGTCGAGTGGTTAGCGTCGGGGATTTCGAAACCGGGTGTCCCGGGTTCGATCCCCAGTCGCGGCACTACGGTCATGGTGGAGTACCCTTGGGCAAGGCACATTTTCTAGCCTAGTACTGGTTTGTTTACCCATGGATCATGAATAATTAAATTTAAATGCGCGCTAAATGACCTTAGCTGTCGATGCGCCATAAAACAATATACATTCCATTCTGTCTGTCTGTATGTCGGTCGGAAGCCATATTTTGTCCGGCCTATTTCTTACAAACCACCGGGTGGAAATCAATAAAATTATATATGAAGCTTCTACAGTCGAACCTCGTTAATCCGGACACTTTGGTTCCCAGAGAAAAACGTCCGGATTGCGAATCTTCCGGATTAACGATTTCTTATTTTGCCTACGCCAAATTTTCGTCTTAGCATAACAATAGGAGTCAAAGAATGGGACCCAATATTTCCCCAGATATTGCGCTGATACATAATTATAATTGAGGGAAATTCATTCAAAATAGCTTTGCAAACTGTCAGCGATATTGTATTTACCATTTACCTCTAGATACTGTTTGTCGTAAGCAAAGCTTTATCATGAGATTTACAACACATAGATAACCAGTACGTAAACATGTACGTTTTTGAAACAATGAACGTCAACATATAAAAATATTGAACAACTTATTATTTTTGTCAGATCTACACTTGTCTCTGGGTCAAAATATCGAAATTTTAATCTCAAAATCAGTTTAGATCTGTTTGACAATTTGGCTGCTATTTTATGGCTGCTAATCAAAGTAAACAATGACACACGCTTGCAGATTATTGAACAGCCTTAGGCTATTACATTGTATACAGCTTTAACACCTTTTAGGACAAACGGACACTACAGAAAACAATGACACAGACTAATTGAGTAAAAACATATATACTGTCTATGTTTTCTGTATGCTGTACAGTCATGTACATTACTGTTTGGACTTCCGGACTAACGAAACGGATTATATGTGTAAATGGTCAGTCTGTTCCCGATTTTTTTTGTCCGGTTCCGGAACGCGAATTTCCGTATTAACGGAGAATAATTAAGCATACAAAATCCGTTCCCTGAATTTTTTGTCCGGATCGCGAATTTTCCGGATTAACGGCGTCCGGTTTAACGAGGTTCGACTGTATACCAATGTGCATATCCTAAAGGCCTTACATTTGCATGTTATTTTACAGAGTTATGGCTCTTTTACTTATTAAGTTATGGTGTAGGTCAAGGTGCTGTTTTGGGGGTATTTATCATCTTCAGTGATAGTTCTAGTTTTTGTTTCAGTTGACTGTTTTAAAACATCCAGTAGAGGATATGTTTAACCCTTTCATATAGACGATTTCTGAAGCCTCTGCAGCAGACAGCATTTTTAAAACATAGTGATAAAAGAAGAAATTGCACAAAACGTGCAATTTCTCCTTTTGCCACAATGTTTTCCACTTTTTGTCATAGGTTATCCATTCAATTATAGAGATTTTTTATCTTTTGACAAAATATGTTCAAAGTCGTCTGCTGCAGAATTGCTGTATGAGGGAAAGGGTTAAACAGTTAACATTATCAAAGAACTTGAACAAATGAGTGAGAATGAAATTGTTAACATAACAGTAAATCACTGATGCAGGATGCTTGAATTACTATTTTCTGAAAATAGCTATTTTGATCTCGCAAGACGTTAACTTGTTTAGTTACGTCAATTTTACCTGATGCTGATTTTAGAAAGCAGTCTTACTGTATTGGTCAATGGTTGGTTAATAACATTTGTTTCCTTTGCTTGTGCAAGGAAGTACAATTTTAAAGCCTAATCGGGGCACCAGTTTGTTTCTTAGTGACCACATATTTCTCTAGAATATGGCTAGAGTAGGTGGTTTAAAAATACAAGAAATTTCTCAAGAATGGAGGCATGGAAAGAGACTGATTTCAAGGACTAGTTAGTGAAAGCTTGTGAAAGACCTGGTTCTATAAAGTGTCTTCTATGAATTGAATTAAAGTGAAAAAGATTTTTTACTTTTATTAATGGTGATGAAGTCAAAAAAGTGTTTTATGATGTCGATAAAGAAAGCATAGAACATTTGAGCTGTTCTTAATGAAATCCAATCATAGATGGTTTTTGACAAGTACAGAAAATGATCAAAATTGCACATCTATACCTTGTGATTGGAAATGTACACTGCTTCTTTAAATTATAAGCAAACAGTGCAGATCCAAATTAGATTGCAGATGTGCAGGGTGGTCTGGATCTAAATTTGTCCAATGCCATGTGGTTGGATTTTTCTGCTGCGCAACTCATTTCATCAGCTCATATGGAACAAACATTCACCATGAGGAATGGGGGTTGAATAAGTGAAAATTGTAAGGTTGTTAGTACATGTAGTTGTTAAAAAACATCCGTTTAACCCTTTCCCTCATATAGACGCTTTCTAAGGCCTCTGCAGCCAAAGGCTTTTTGGAAACATAGTGTCAAAAGAAGAAATTGCTCAAAACGAGCAATTTCTCCTTTTGCCACAATTATTTCCACTTTTAGTCAGGGCTATTCCAGTAAAACATATGTCCCACCCCAGGAAGGCACTTTCAAAATTGACCAACCCCCTTCAGAAGTTTATTTGACTAGAAAAGAACCCCCTTTAGAATATTTTCTGAGCAAATTCGGACCCCCTTCAGAAGTTTATATTTTTTGTTGCAAATTTCAACCCTCAATAGCAGTTTTGTCGGACTTCTGATTAGGACTTACTATAAGTGTATTCATGGTCCAACAGTAAGTTTCTGCTCTTGCATCGTAAGTAAAGATGTTGATTCTGACAGGAATTAAAATACACATGAATTTGTATTGAGGTTTAAGACTGATTTTCAACATCTTTGGTCATTTAAAGGCGGTCAGTTATCCATACCCTCTGTTCCTGGAAGACCCAGTACTAAGCCAAACCCAAACAACTGACAGTTTCCTCATATAAATCAGAGGCGGAGGCCTCGAACTCGGAACCTTCAGGTTACTAACCTAGCATATTACCAACCACGCCACAAAGGCCTTCATTAAGATATTTCAAATTAAATTTGAACAAGAAAATGTGTCCATGGAACACAGATGCCCCAGTCGACAGTCAGATGAAAAAATGTAGGGTCACAAATAGCTTTATTCAACAATTAAACAAAATAACTTTTTTCCGATTTTCAGTACCATACCGTTTTGATCGTATCTCGAAAATTTGTCTTCAGACGAATTCTGTACACTACGTTTGAGAAATATATTATGTGGTTAAAACAAAGCGGTTTTTCTTCATCGGGCAGTCTGTCTGTCACAGTGATTCAGATTGCAACTCGGTCTTTTAAGACAGCTGTCCTAAATGTAAAAAAAAAAACATGCCATTTTGTCCTAAACTTAAACAAGAGGGCCATGATGGCCCTGGATCGCTCACCAGATTTTTCTTTTCACTATAGCAATATAAGCCCTGCCCCCTGGTAGTTTCCTACCTTGGCTTGGCTTGAAAAAATCTAAGAGGGTCACCCTAGGAACATTTCTAGTAAATCTTTTGAAAATAGATCAGACACTTTCGGAGGAGAAGATTTTTTAAGGTCCACTATATCCATATAAGGCAAAATAGCTCCACTCCCTGGAGGCCATTTTTTTATGACCAATCAAAATGGCTTCAAGATATCTGATGGAGGGTCACCCAAGGAACATTTCTACAAAATTATTAAACAAGAGTACCGCGGTACATAATACGCCCGTCAGGAACTTCTTTACAAATATTCTAAGTCCAAAAAGGGGCATAACTCATTCAAAATTGACGAAATCCCAGGAAATATGAACTTGATCTGTGACACATCACTACAAAGCCTTATACAAAATTTCAGCTCAATAGCTCAAAGTATGTAGGAAAAAAGTGTGGTAAACCCGAACGGACGGAGGGACGGAGGGAGGGACATGTATGACCATACCATAATACGTACCGTTTTTAAGAAACGGTCGTATAAAAATCGGCCTGACACCTTTGGAGGAGAAGATTTTTAAAGTTTTCACTATAGCCATATAAGTCAAATTAGAGTTAAATGATAGAGGGTCACCCAAGGAACATTTCTACAAAATTATTTGAAAATCGGCCAGACATTTTTGGAGAAGAATATTTTTTAAGTTTTCACCTTAGTCATATAAGTCAAAATAGCCCCGCCCCCCTGGCGGCCATGTTTTTTGACCAATCAACACAGCTTCAAGGAATCTGATAGAGGGTCACCCAAGGAACATTTCTAAAAAATGATTTGAAAATCTGTCAACCAGTTTGGCAGAAGAAGAATTTTGAAGTTTTTTTCATTTCGTTGCCATGGAAACCAGAATTCTGCATGGATCCCAAAAATTTGAAGGAATTCTGGTGAGGTCATTGGGAGGATGCTTTCTGTGAAGTTTCAGCCCAATTGACCCACTGGTTACTGAGGAGAAAAAGTTGCCGGACAAAAGGCGATCACAATAACTCGCCTTGAGCAAAGCTCAGGTGAGCTAAAAATTCAAACCCAGAAAGGCCACTTTTAGATGCGCTTTCCAAACTTACACTTACTGATGAACACCTATTAAAAATCTGCAGCAATATTGAAAACCTTTTAGAATTACAGTTAATATACTAACAGGTTAAGAAAACATTGTGGCAAAAGGAGAAATGAGCAATTTATTCTTTTCCACAATGTTTTCAAAAGTCTTCTTCAGGTGACTGTCTAGCTTGTATTTTAAACTTATTTAGTGTTAAGCTGGAGTGAATTATTGTAATTTTCTCTTTAAACTAAATTTAAACATAAGTAAAGAGGGAAGAGAAAACGTCATCTAATTGACTGTGGTTTCAGAGGAAAATGAAGCATTTCCACTATGTGACAGGTGATATACCTGGACAGTCTAAAATGTTTAAAAATTCAAGTAGGCTTGTATATTTATGATGTGGGGGATTCTCTTCTTTTTTTTAGACCAAAAAACGTTTTGAGTGTCTTGTAAATTATGGCCTTTTCATTTTCGCTGCTGGCCTTTATCACAACTTGTTCAAAGTTTGGCAGCAGATTTGCACAAATCACAGAGGCCTTATGGTTTTTGCTGTCTGCGTGCCTCTTTAATGTACTGGTCCGAAAATAGGAAGTCCCGTCTGTCAATGCATTTTTTATATGTTGTGTGCACAAATTGTAGCCGTTTTTCTGCATTGAAATATGCTCAGCCAGAAATTTTGAAACGCTCTAGACGATTTGACAGGCAAATCAGGTACAGTACTTATTGAGGAGTTGGGCATTTGTTCTTAATCGGCTGAATTTTGATTATTTTTTCCGTTTTAATGCTTGTCGACGCGTTATCTTTCCGAAAAAAAAAGCGATTGTCGAAAATGTTTTCGTTCCGACATTTTGAAAGGGTTTAATCCGGGTTCTTAAAAGAGGCCCTACGATTGGCTGATATTTAATGAGCCAGCCAATGAAATCAAGTTTTACATCAATGATCATTAGACGCTTTACATGTAGTATACTTTAATGCATTGTAACTGCTATGAAGCGCGTACGTAACTCGACAAAACGCTTTTTGTTTATTATGAATCAAAATGCGTCTACTGCACATGATATTTTTCAGTTGGCTTCGCGGAGATTAACTCTAGCGATGTCATATTTCCGATGCCCGACGCCAATCTGATTCTGAATCTCTGCAGTCAATATAAATGAGCAGATACGGACAGAGGCAAAAAAGAAAATGATGCCCCCCTTTAGAAGCGAAATTGGACTTTTCACCACCCCCTACAGTAGCAAATTAAGAAAAAGACCTTCCCCCTACAGAATTTTTTTATTTTGCCGTCCTGGGGTGGGACATATGTTCAACTGGAATAGCCCTCATAGGTTATCCATTCAATTATAGAGATTTTCTATTTTTTGACAAAATATGTTCAAAGTCATCTGCTGCAGAATTTTCGTATGAGGGAAAGGGTTACCAATAACTAACAACCACCTCGAGTCCTGATGACTGCTCACAGTCGATGAATCTGATTACACCCCTGTTGCATTTTCTTTTTCAGCTTACAATTGAAATATTTGGTTATATTTATGGTTTATGGATGGATCATTTAGGCGAGTTTTTGCGCGTGGTCTCGCAACACGGGGACGAGATGCTGGTGTTTGTAGACAAGGCGATTATCGCCCTTAGAAGTAAGTTCTTACTAAGCCAATTGCTTTTTAACCCTTTCCCTCATACAGATGCTTTCTGACGCCTCTTCAAAAAGAGCAATTTCTCATTTTGCCACAATGTTTTCACCTCTTTGTAGTAATTAAACTTTCATTTCTATAGATTTTCTGTTTTTTTGCTTAGATGTTTTCAAAAGTTGTCTATTGAATATTAACTCTTTCCAACATGAAACAAAATTGCAGCTGACAACTTTAAAACATAAAGGCAAATATATGGAAAATCTCTATAAAGGAAAGTATAAATATTGAATAGAGTTGAACATATTGTGGGGAAATTGCTCGGCATGAGAAATGTCCTTTTTTGTCAAAATGTTTTCAAAATTTGTCTGATGCAGAAGTTTAAGAATGGTCTATATGAGGGAAAGGGTTAAACCCTGAAACATCCAATAACCTTTTCCATGATAAAGATGACATTTGATGTTTATGGAGCTGATGACTAAGAATATATGGATGAAGGGAAGATATCTCAAATTGATAAATTTCTCCTATGCGAACAAAGTTTTCTATTTGGTAGTTAAAATAATTCTTCGTATTTAGCATTATTAATTTTGTTCTTTCAAACACTTGTTAAACCAGGTTGTAGGTGTGCCGGAGGTTATGAAGTTTTAGTTTCCACTCATAAGTTTTAGTCAAATATATCTAGGGAGCTTGAGAATTATAAGATTGGTTTGTTGTGTTACTATTTAAATGGGAAAATGTACTAAAATGATAAAAATCATAACTTCTAGTTTTAAGAAGACTGGTGACGTCTGGTTTCCGAGACCCTGCAGAAAACCAGGAGGCCATGTGTTTCTTGAATGATGTATTTATAAAAGTGGATGCCATGTTAGAATGTAGTAAGTACCATTACTTTGACCAGAACTCTTTACAAAAGTAGACCTTGAGAGTGATAGAAACTAGTGACATAGGATAAATTAAAAATTAATCCTTTCCCACAGACAACAATTCTGCAGCAGACGACTTAGAAAACACAAAAGCAAAATATGGAAACTCTTTATATATATATACAAGTATGGTTTCAAAATACAGCTTCATAAAACCAGAAACTGGTCCACCACTTGTAAGGACTAAATTGAAGTTACAATTATAGCCGAAAAGTTTTGATCAGTTCTAGACATGATTGTCTTTAGCTCACCTGTCACATAGTGACAAGGTGAGCTTATGTGATTGTCCGTCATCTGTCCACAATTTCATGTGAACACGATAAAGTCTTCATTTATTATCATGATAACCATGAGAGCTCGGTTCCTTCTGAAAACCAGCCAGATCCATCCATGCATGACTGAATTATGGCCCTTTAAAATTGGCAAAATTGTTATAATTGACTTTGTGAACACTTCATTTATTTTTCACATGTCCTTTACATTGATTCATAAACATGTGACCATGACATTAGTGTGATATTTTACAATAAAATATCATCATTGTCTTTGGATGACCTTCACCATGACTTTTTGACCTTCTTTCTTATTTTTGTAGAGCAGTTCAATTAGGACCCTAAAATACTTACTCAGGTGAGCGATATAGGGCCATCATGGCCCTCTTGTCTTCATCAAACTTTATCAGTTTGATGATACCTATCTAGGACAAGTTAAACTTTATAGGCCACATTGTAAGATTGTATATTGGTTATTTTGGTCAAAAGCTGGGTCCCTATGCAAATTTTACCAAAAAATCTTGAGAATATTCAAAATGGAGCCTTTTACTATTTTAAGAATTACTTCATTACGTTTTATTTATGATCACAATTGATTGGTGCTTAACGCCGTTTTCAACAATTTTTCATTCATATCACGACGGATAATTCACCTTCTCATGTGTTGCCTAGCTTTCGTACACTAAAATCCACACAACATACCTTCTAAGCAACTGGCTGCTTTTCCACACAGACTATTGGTGAAAGACAAATGACCCTTGACAGTGATTTTTGTCAAATGTCGGAAAGAATGTTGACTGAGCTGGGATTCAAACTCAAAACCCCTGGATCACAAAGAAGATATTGTGTACAGGTGGATCTGAAGATACACTGTTCAGAAATGCCAACATGTAGCTTTTCACACAAACAGGCTCGAAATATTGTATCACTAAGATGCCTTATTTACCGGATTCATACTGATCTTATTTCTTTATAGGACAAAGTTTATGGGGGAATCATAAAATGCTTGAGAAATGTGAAAAAATGATAAATATTTTAACAAAAGTGGTGAGTTCAGTGTAGTTTTATTACTTTAATATTTTTATACCCCCCACAAACAAGTTTTGGGGGGGTATATAGGAATCATCCTGTTCGTCCGTCTATATGTCTTGTAAGCGCAACTCCTCCTTAACTGCTGGACTGATTCTGATGAAACTTTACACAGTTGGCATGCAGTACACAATCTGAGGATGTGCATGAAGTAAGATTATCACGGTCGGAAATATATCCGTCTGTCTGTCTGTCTGTCCATATGTCTTGTAAGCGGAACAGGGGGTATCCTTTTGTGAGTTCATTCACAGTTCTAGTTCCAAATAAAACAATCCATGCAGTAGATATCTTCGAAAACATCTAAGCAAAAATATGGAGTATCCAGGAGCAGACATCCAGGGTGATCAATATAGATTATAAGAACGTTGCTTCACAATCAATGTAATATGAATAAGTATAACCCTTTCCCTCATACAACAATTCTGCAGCAGACGACTTTGACCATATTTTGTCAAAAATTAGAAAATCTCTATAATTGAATGGATAACCTATGACTTAAAGTGGAAAACATTGTGGCAAAAGGAGAAATTGCACGTTTTGTGCAGTTTCTTCTTTTGTCACTATGTTTTCAAAAATCCGTCTGCTGCAGAGGCGTCAGAAAGTGTCTATATGAGGGAAATGGTTAAATAAAAAGTTTTGTCAAAGGAGAAATTCTTATTATGAGGAATTTATCCATTGCCACATATTTTCAAACATCGTCTGCTGGTGGGAAAGGGTTAAAAATTCATTATTTATACACTGGCAGTTGATTTGAAATAGCTTGAAACTTTTCCTGATTGACTGAGTGTAATAGTGTCCACACTATTAGGATCCTTGCTCCAGTCACACACCTAAAATTCACACACGAAATGTTCTTGACATTCTTGTCAAAAGGAACGTTTGTAAAAGTTGTTTCGGATCATGTGAGAACATGTTTAAAATCAGGAAATTTCTTCTATCCTTCAATATTACCAGAGGAATCCGCTGTGGTTAGCGTCGGGGATTTCGAAACTGGGTGTCCCGGGTTCGATCCCCAGTCGCGGCACTACGGTCATGGTGGAGTGCCCTTGGGCAAGGCACATTTTCTAGCCTAGTACTGGTTTGTTTACCCAGGGATCATGAATAATTAAATTTAATTGCGCGCTAAATGACCTTAGCTGTCGATGCGCCATAAAACAATATACATTCATTCAATATTACCAATTATTCTTCTAATTTTCTAGATGTTCCTTTTAAATCCTCAAATGAATTTAACCTTTAACCTTTTAAAACATGAAAATGCGCTCGAATGCATCTGCAGCAGATGACTTATGAAAACATTGTGGCAAAACAGGATATTGTTCATAGTCTGCAATATTTATTTTTGTTACAATATTTTACCTTTATTTGATT
Source organism: Serripes groenlandicus (assembly GCA_031761405.1). Taxonomy (NCBI): domain Eukaryota; kingdom Metazoa; phylum Mollusca; class Bivalvia; order Cardiida; family Cardiidae; genus Serripes; species Serripes groenlandicus. Next base: position 143,934,852 of record JASEVX010000002.1, read on the forward strand.
AATTTGCTTTCATTTGTTGCGTTTTTCCATATTTGTTCCTGTATGTTTTCAAATTTGTCTATCGAAGATTTGTTGTAAACTTGTGGGAAAGGGTTGAACTGACCTTTAACCCTTTTCCACATATAGACACTTTTTGACGCCTCTGCTGCAGATGACTTTTGAAAACACTGTGACAAAAGGAGAAATTGAGCAATTTCTCCTTTAACCCCAATGTTTTTAACTCTTTTTGTTAATAAAACCCTTATTTATGAAGATTTTTCATGTTTTTGTAAAAAACATTTTCAAAGTAGGCTGCTGCGTAAGTTGTTGTATGTGGGCAAGGGTGAAGACTTGTAAATTTCAGGCAATTATGATTGAATTACATACATGAAGTCTGTTTTGGACTTGGCCCTTTGGCTTCTGGACCCAATTTTGTGAAGCTTGGCCACCAGTATAGAGCCAGGGCATCCGGCACATCCATGCCATCTGAGCAGGCTCTTGACTGTTGGCTACTCAACTCAACATTTTTAGCTTGCCTGTTGTTTGAAGAAAAATAAATTGGCTATTGCGTCTGTGTCACAAAACTTTAACCTTACCTCATAAATCAAGGAACAATACGTATGTCTATACCAAGTCACAGAACTCTGACTTTAATAGTTATTCAGAAATGCCCCTTTCTTATTAAGAAAAAAACAGACTAATGTTGGCGTTGGCTTTGCAGCGCTCTTGTTGTCTTGATATTCCTAGAATTGGCTTTAGTCTCTCTCAAATGTGAATCTTGGCCAGTCCATTTAAAAAGAATCGGGGTTGAAAGAGTTAACTTCAGAGGTTTTCTTGGTTCTTGTACTCTTAGATTCTTAATATGGAAAATCCGAAACTTTCTGCACAGAGGTGTCAGCTTACTTTGGGTCTTGACTTGTAACAATAGTCCTTACGGTCGTTTTTGTGTGAAATAGCTCAAATGTAAGTGTATTAACCCTTTCCCACATATAGACGCCTCTGAAGCAGACAGCTTTTGAAAACATCGTGACAAAATGATGAGCAATTTCTACTTTTGCCACGATGTTTTTAACTCTTTCAATAATTACACATTCATTATACCCCCAGATACATAGTATATGGGGGCTATATAGGAGTCACGCTTGTCGGTCAGTTGGTCGGTCGGTCCGTTGGTCTGTAGACATTTCTTGTGAACACTATTTCTCAGCTTGGTCAGAATTCAATATTACTTCACAAGAATGATTGATACCTAGCCTAGTTGTGCATATTGTGGGCGTGTTGCACTGGATTTTTTTTTTAATGAGTTATGACCCCTTGAATTTCTCATACATATTACATATATGTCCATATTTTGTGAACACTATTTCTCAGCAGCCCTTGATCAGAATTTAATATAACTTCACAAGAATGATTGATACCCAGCCTTGTTGTGCATATTGTCGGTGTGTTGCACTGGAATTATTTTTAAATGAGTTATGGCCCCTTGAAATTCTCATACATATGTATATTGTCAGGCACCGGCTGGGGGTATTCATCACCTTCAGTGATATTTCTAGTTCAACCAAGCCCTATGATGTGGGTACTTGAAAGATTTGTGTCATTGAGACAATTATTTTGAGTACCCACAGCATAGGGTAAGCAGGTCATACAATGATTTTAGAACAAGCAAAACGCCCCTCATCTAGAGCTCTGAGATTTGGAGCCAAATGCACAATCTTTTCCATAAGTTTCTTGAAACCGTCTGTGACCAATTGCTAAGGCAAGATTAGCCTCTGTTGATGAGCAGGCTTTTCTGGATCTACAATGGTCGCCGAAAAAGCCCTAAGGTTGGTTTTCCTGAAGTGTCACTCATGTGTTTGTATTTCTATTCATAGCTGCTGGACTCGTTAGAGCATTCTCCTGTGTGCTACATGCAGTTTATAAACAGAAGTTTAGAATTTATTGTTAGATACAACTTTACACAGCATGGTGAGTACAGATTTCGTAAGGTCTAGATCAAGAATATAAAACTGTTCTTTTTTCCCATGATAGCTCTCGTATTACCCATCCAAATCCTATGTTGTGGGTACTCACATCATAGGATTTAGAGATCAAATGAAGATTTGAAAACATTAAAAAGAGTTCTTGTTATACGCCGTTTTTTTTCAAAACTTTAGAAGCCTATGTCCAATCACCTCCAAATTTGGTCAAAATGTGTATTGGCATAATATCTCGAACAAGTTATATAACCAGCCATATCGCTGTACATAGTCAATTGAAAGTTATTGCCCTTTAATTATAGAAACTACCTCAAATAGGTATTGTCCGATCAATAATGCCTTCATCACCAAATTTAGTCAGAATGTGTATGGGCATAGTATCCCGGACAAGTTTTACAACCAGCCATATTGCTCTAGTCACTCTAGAGTTATCGCCCTTTAATGACAGAAATTACCTAAAATCGGTCTTATCTGCTCAATAACTTAAGAAGCCTTTGTCCAGTCGCCACCAAATTTGGTCAGAATGTGTATTGGCAAAATTACCAGCCATATTGCTGTAGTCATTTTATTTGATCATCACCAAATTTAGACAATATGTTGATGGGCAGAATATCTAGGTCAGGTTTGATAACTAACCATGTTATCTTAGTCACTCCACGCTTATGTCCTTCGAAATGGCCAAAAACTGTATAAACAGTGTCCGCTCTCTAAATTTGCCTGACGTACAACCAATTATCACTATACATGGTCTCGAAAAAACAGGATGTGCGTATTTTGTGCCATTTGGCGCTCTTGTTTTTCATGATATCTGTTATTACCCATCCAAGTCCTATGCTGTGGGTACTCACAACATAGGCTTTAGAGGTCAAATAAAGATTTGAGAGCTCTTGTTTACTATAGGTTAGTTGGGGTAGCCAATGCTGTTGATGCTGGATTGTGAGTTTGAATCCTATCCTAGATATTCATACTGTCTTTGTAACCATCATCATTTGTTTTTCCAGTTGCCGAGCCCGGGTAGGTCAGACAGTAGCGATGCGGGCTGTCAGCAAAGGGTTGTGAGTTCGAACCCCACCTTGTCCAACATTCTTACCAACCTTTTACAAAATTCACTGTGACAAGCGTCATTCCTCTTCCCAATGGGCTAACAGTCTGTAGAAAAGCAGGGAGTTGCTTTGAAAGTCTGTTCGGTGGAGTACTGGTATGAGAAAACCAGGAAGCACATGGATAGCTTGAACTGGCTGCCGTGATATGACTCGAACAATTATTGCTTTCCAGTATTTGTATTTTGTTGGAAAGGCTGTCAGTTGTCAGGGAAGTTTTCTGTGAAGTACTCAGAGTTTTCTGCTCTGAATTTTGAACCAGTAGCCATGGTTCTTGTAAAGCAAAAGCATACTTCATTTTCAAAAGGAGGAGTGAACTGGTCTTTTCCCATCCATATCTCTCTTATTACTCCATTAAACCCTATGTTGTGGGTACTCAAAAGAATCGTCTTACTGAGATGATTCTTTTGATTACCCACAACATAGGGCTTGAGGGTCAAATAAGGATTTGGGGATGTGAGATACTCATCTTATCTAGAGCTGTGTGGGTTATTGTCAGTCAGTGCCAAGGTGTACAATCAGTCATTTATCATTAAATTTTTATTGTAGGTTTGCTGTTTGAAAGATTCACTGTTAACTGTTTCAATTTGATGAAGAATATTTTACTCTGTGATACATATCGACTCGGAAAACATGAAGCAGGTAGTTATTTTATAGCTAATAACTACTTGAGGTCTTCCCGACTTCTGTAGTGCATGTATATTAACCCATTACTTCACACAGACGAAATTGACACCTACCATTGAATATGACTTTAGAAAACATTGCAATAAAAGGTGAAATTGCTCATAACGAGCAATTTCACCTTTTATTGCAATATTTTCTTCTCTTCATCAATATGAATCTTTCAGTTTTTTGGATTGTTGAAATTGTTTGTTTGATGATTGTAAAGCTGACAACCTTTAAAAAGTCATGTGAAGTAATGAGTTAACAACCATTGCCGGCCTAAATTTTCAAAAAGGACTTAACCAGCTTTGAGAATTGAAGAGCTCATAATCCATTAAAAGGAATATGAAGATTAAAATGGTTTGCGCCTGGCAAAAATAGTATAGAACCTAGTCAGACGGTGCAGATGCATGGGCTGGCTTCACTATATTGTTGTCACATGCTTCCCAAACTCGGATCCAGCTTTCAAGAAATTTACAGTTTTCTCTATTGAATAGAATTGTCCATTAACAACACATGTAATATCATTTTCCATTTGTTCCGCTGCCGGGATTCGAACCCACGACCCTGAGAGATAATAAGATTCGAACCCACGACCCTGAGAGACATAAGAGAGTTAAAAAGAAACAAAAACACATGTTATGTTTATTGTTAATACATCTTAAGTGTGATTTAAATGAGTATAGGTTCAATTTTCACTTGTACTATAAAAACGGAGGCCATGGAACAGTTAGAATATATTGACTATCTATGATAATTATGATATATGTAAAACTTTTATTTGAGTGTCAAAATGTGAGCCATGTTAAAATTAAAAATAATGTTTTAATGTTCTTATCTCATTAGCCCTTCCCACATACAGCAAATCTGCAGCAGACAACTTTGAAAACATACCCAAAGAAAATTGGAAACTCCCTTTAAATGCATGTAAAATAATTGAATAGAGTTGAAAACATGGTGTCAAAAGGAGAAATTGCTTGTTTTTGAGCAGTTTCTTCTTTTGTCGATATGTTTTAAAAAAGCTGTCTGCTGCAGAGGCGTCAGAAGCGTCTATATGAGGGAAAGTGTTAGTCACTAGTCAATGAGGTAGGGTAGCCAGTGACCTAGGAGGAATGTTGTGTGGAGTACTGGTGAGAGAAAGCCAGAAAACACATGGATAGGTGAACTGACTATACTGTGTTGTAACTGAAATACTGTTTAAAACATAGACAAAATCATATCAATCAGTCATTTGTTACGGATATCATTGCCCAATTCAGAGGCCTCAATAAGTGGTTGTAAGCTGGTCATTACCCTTTAAATATTTCTCTAATTACCCAACGGAATCTCGGTTGTGGGTTAGCATTTATCTTACCAAAAAAATTATTTTGATTACCATTACCAACAATGAAGTTTTAGAAAGTCAAATAAAGTTTTATACCTTTCCTACTTACACATTTAGACACATTTGCAGCAGCAACTTTTAAAAACATTGTGGTAAAAGAAGAAATTAAACATGTGCTTTCTTCCTTTACCACAATGTTTTTAAATATTTGGGGAATACTTTGTTCAGTTGCAAAGAGTGAATTTTCCTTTTGCTAGACTGTTTTCAATTATATTCAGTAATTATACTTTCTTTATGGAGATTTCCCAAATAGTTTGCCTAGATGCTATCTAACTGCTTCAAATTTGTTGTAGGTGGGAAAGGGTTAAAGCATGAAAAATACACACCTTATCTAGAGTCCTTTCAATTCATTCGGTTTGTTGTATTTCAGACCCAGACAGTTATAAGGTGCAGGCGTGTAAGATAAAAACCAATTTCTTCACATTTCCAACCTTGAGTGAAGTCTGTGACAGACTGATATCCCAGTACTTTCTTTTGACGAATGAAGATCTTTCCAACTGGGACACTGATCCAGAGGAGTTCTGTAAGTTTACCTTTTCCAAGATGCAGAGGAATCCACCGTGGTCGTGTGGTTGGTGTCTGGGATTCGGAACCAGGGGTTCCGGGTTCGATCTCCAGTCGCTGCGGATACAGCGTACTTGTTTGTTTACCCTGGGATCATAAATAAGTAAACTGTTGCCGTGATATAACTGATATGATGTTAAAAATGGCATAAACCCCCAATAAAATAAATAAAACTAATCCCACATGCAGGCATGTTTTGACTCAACTGCAGCAGACAGCTTATTATAAACACAGTCATTACCCTGTAATTGTTTTTAAAAATTGCAATTTTCACTTATTTTTTTTCTATGTCAAAGATGTTTAAGAAGAGATACAAGTTAAGTTTGAATTTGGTTCTCATTATAATATCAAGCAGTACGTTAAACATTTCTGCCAATTTTAATTGCAATACATGAAGATATTTCTTATATGTATAATAAGATAATGAATTACATTATTATATTGCAGCTCAAGAAGAGATAGGTGATTGCTATAAGTATTCCCTTCGGGTAAGTGTTTTAAATTTCACGCTTATTCCACTGTACGCAAATTTAAATAATACTTTCATATTATGTAATGTATGATTTTCACCCTTTCGCACTTACAACAACTGTACACAGTCATCTTTTAACCCTTTCCCACATACAGATGCTTTTTGATGCGTTTGTAGCAGCTTACTTTTGAAAACAATGAGGCAAAATGAGAAATTGCTCATAATGAGCAATTTTCCCTTTTGCCACACTGTTTTCAACTCGTTTAAAATATATATCGCTCTTCATAAAGATCTTTTCCTGTTTTTGTCTAGATGCTTTCAGAGTCGTTAGCTGCAGAATTGTAGTATTGTGGGAAAAAGTTAACACCATTAAACAAAATTTAACACTTTCCCTTTGACGCCTCTGCAGCAGACAGCTTTTTGAAAACAAGCAATTTCTCCTTTTGACACAATGTTTTCCACTTTGAGTCATAGGTTATCCATTCAACTATAGAGATTTTCTATTTTTTGACAAAATATGTTCAAAGTCGTCTGCTGCAGAATTGTCGTATGAGAGAAAGGGTTAAAAGATGTGAATTGAAGACTGAGACGAGCCTGTGTTTCAACAGTCCAACTAGAGACTTCACCGTCCACCTGCATCTTATTCAGTCCTAGATGTGTCTTTCTTGAACTGCAACCACATTAGTTTTTATCCCCTGCAGATGGCGGATGGGATATTGGTTTGGCATTGTAAGTCCTTCAGTTCGTCTGTCTGGAGCCATATCCAAGGCATGACGGGATGGATTTGATGACATCTAAATAGAATTGTTAATCATCATAGGGAAATGTCAGCCCGCAAGTTTCACTAAGATTGCCTCAAAACACCAGAGTTTTTTCCAATTGAACTTAATATTGTATTTGTATTTGTACTGTATATATCGTACAGGTCCCTGTTCTTGAACCGTACCTATTCTCGAACCTTTAGATTAAGGACTGTTTAAATATTACCAAAAACACGTTTTACGTACTAAATTTTATGGGAACCGGTGCTTTGTTTGCTTACACATAAATTTTTGAATTTATTTGTCATTATTGTTGGTTATTTATAAGTATTCCCATAAGCCCTGATACATTTTAAGAGGTGTTTCCATGCTATACTGGTTTATATCAAAATTACCTTGTGAACACTACGGTCTACAGGCCACATTGAACATCCAATCTTCATGAATAATCATCAGAACTTTCATCTCCATCAAATCTCTGTCAAACTTCAAATTAGGCCATGTAGGGTAAAAAGAAAGGTCAATAGGTTTAATTTAAGAAAAACCTTTTGAACATTGTAAGAGTCTCATTGAGCTAATTACAGACTTAATGCCCTTTGTTACTTATTTCTTGTCCGGAGCATAACTTGAAAACTGCTGGATGGAATTTAATAAAAGTTCATACTATGTTTAAGCACAATGAGAAAAAAATGGAAAATGTCTATAAATGAAAGTTTAAACTATTCAAAAGAGTTGAAAACATTGAGGCAAAACTGGAAAGTGCTGATCATAAGCAATTTCTCTTTTTGTCACAATGATTTCAAAAAGTCATCTGCAACAAGCTAAAATGAGTTAAGGAAGATCCCTGAAGATTCTAGGGTCAGTAAGTTAAAGAGTTAAATGTTAAAATGAAACCTCAAAGTCAATCATCATTAAATCTAGGATGACGATACTTCACACATGTAATAACAACCTTGCATGACATAATAACGATTGATTTGGGGTTCTTAGGTAAAGGTCACATTTTTCTTTTAGTTCAATAGTTTAAACCTATTTATTTTACATCGATTGTGAAACAAGCTTTAACCCTTTCCCTCATATAGACGCTTTCTGACGCCTCTGCAGCAGACGGCTTTTTGAAAACATAGTGACAAAAGAAGAAATTGCACAAAACGTGCAATTTTTCCTTTTGCCACAATGTTTTCCACCTTTTGTCATAGGTTATCCATTCAATTATGGAGATTTTTTATGTTTTGACAAAATACGTTCAAAGTCGTCTGCTGCAGAATTGCTGTATGAGGGAAAGGGTTAAGCTTATATTTATCACGCTCGATGTCTGCTTCCTGGAGACATAACCAGTACTCGCGCCATTTGCGTGGAAAAAATCCCTAAGGCAAAATTCTCTTATCACAGGATTCAAATCTGGGACCTTTAGTATGAGCTGTACTTTTGATGAGCTCTCTGGATCGTTCTAGTATTGATTTCATTCTGTATTTCAGCCGTGTACAGAGACGTTGTTTTTGAGTTTATTTAAAGAATACAGAATGTCCCTATCGTCTGTTTTACTGAAGATGGTTGAAGTGACACAAACACAGTTCAATGAGGATAATATGGCTGCAATACTAAGGAAAGATGCAGGTACGGTTTTATAGTCAAACTTAGAGGCATTGGTATTGAGGGCTGATCCAGTAAAAAATGTTTAGGGGGGGGAGGAACGACCACCAATCTTTTTTTAGGGTACCATCTTTCAAATTTTGATTATTTTTTGGGCACTAATTTTAATTTAAATTAAAAAATAACCCCCCACCCACCAAATAAAAATAGCTCGCAGTTCCTCCTCCCTAGACATTTTTTCCAGGAACAGCCCGAGGAGTAAACTTGTATTTTTCGCACTATTTCCTTAACCCTTTCTCACATACAACAAATATGCAGCAGAAGACTTTGAAAACATCTCAACAATAATATGGAAAATCTCCCTAAATGAAATTATACTTATTAGATAGAATTGAAAACATGGTGTCAAAAGGAGAAATTGCTCATTTTGAGCAATTTCTTCTTTTGTCACCAAGTTTTCAAAAGTCGTCTGCTGCAGAGGCGTCGGAAAGCGCCTACATGAGGGAAAGGGTTAATTATGTCTCCCCCATAAGGCCATTACATGGGGGTGACATATTGTTTTTGCCCGTTCCGTCCGTCCTTCCGTCTGTCACACTTGTTTCTGCTCAATAACTGAAGAACGCTTGGGCGTAGGAACTTCATACTTGGTATGCAGGTTGGTCATGACCAGTAGCTGACCCCTATTGATTTTGATAACAGAAGGTCAATCTTCTTAGGGAATCCATACTTGGTATGCAGGTTGGCCATGCCTAGTAGAAGACCCCTATTGATTTTGAGGTCAGTAGGTCTAAAGTCAAGGTCACAGTGACCATGAGCTTGAAAGGTCACAGTGACAATGAGCTGATAAATAGTTTTTTCTTGGGCCCAGGAACTTCATACTTGATGTGCAGGTTGGTCACCACCAGCAAATGGCCCCTATTCATTTTAAGGTCACTAGGTCAAGGTCACAGTGGTCAAGGTCACATCCGTCACACTTGTTTCCGCTCAATAACTGAAGAACACTTGGGCATAGGATCTTCATACTTGGTATGCAGGTTGGTCATGACCAGTAGATGACTCCTATTGACTTTGATGTCAGAAGGTCAAAGGTCAAGGTCATGGTGACCTTGTGAGGTAAAAAATGGTTTCCGCTCAATAACTGAAGAACGCTTGAGCCGAGGAACTCCATACTTGGTATGCAGGTTGGCCATGCCCAGTAGAAGACCCTATTAATTTTGAGGTCAAAGTCAAGGTCACAGTGACAATGAGCTGAAACATTGTTTTTGCTTAATAACTGTAGAATGCTTTGGCCATGGAAGTTAATACTTGGTGTGCAGGTTGGTCACCACCGGTAGATGACCCCTATTGATTTTGAGGTCACTAGCTTAAAGGTCAAGGTCATGGTAACCTTCAGCTGAAAAATGGTTTCCTCTCAATAACTAAAGAATGCTTATGTTGAGGAACTTCATACCTTGTGTGCAGGTTGGTCCTAACCAATAAATGACCTTTATTGAATTTGTTTGATTTTGAGGTCACAAGGTCAAATGTCGAAGGTCACGGTAACCTTCAGCTGAAAAATGTGTTTTACTCAATAACTCAAGGACGCTTATACCCAGGAACTTCATACTTGGTGTGCAGCTTGGTCCTAACCTGTAGATGACCCCTATTGATTGATGTCAGTAGGTCAAAGGTCAAGGTCGCGGTGACCTTTGGCTGAAAAATGGTTTCCGCTCAATAACTGAAGATTGCTTGGGCTCAGGAACTTCATACTTGGTGTGCAGGTTGGTCCCCAGCAGCAAATGACCCCTATTGATTTTGAGGTCACTAGGTCAAAGACCAAGGTCATGGTAACCCTCAGCTGAAAAATGGTTTCCGCTCAATAACTGAGGATTGTCACTGTTGCTTCATCTCCAGTCCAAAACTAAAAAAATCATCTCCATCATTTCTTTTCCTCCCCTACGACCACACAGATGGGGAGACAAGCGCTTTTTCAAAAAAGCAATCTCTAGCAATCATTGTGGAAAATGAGTAATTGTTTGTAATGAACAGTTTCTCCTTTTGCTACAATGTTTTCAACTCTATTATTATACTTTCATGTTTAGAGATTTTGTAAACATAATTATATGTTTTAACAAAGGGCAGGATCAGGTCAAAATTGCTGGGTAATACTTTGCTAGGTTAATTCATTGAAATTGAAAATATGCATTTCAAGGAAGTCAAAGATGTTTCCAGTGACTTGAAAGGTATTTATAACCTTTTCAGCCTAACAAAGTGAATTATCAATAAAAACACTACAAAATATAATCAAAATACATGCAGTATCATTTTTTCTCCCTTCTATGGAACTCTAGGTTGGCATTCAATCTCTATGTGACTGTCTGGCACTTATTGACAGGTTAGACTTATTCTATACTCATTTTTAGTGTACAATGCTGTGGGTCTTGCTGCCTTCGACTTGTTTGATGACATCAACTTTGATCAATGGTTCTCTACTCACCTGGTTGAAGAATTGAAAAATAAACATGTAAAGTAAGTAGCATTTTAATAGATGTTATCACATAAAGCCCTCTCTCTCAGGGAGTGTCAAAATGCCATTACATAATTATATCATATGACACTACAAGTTTGGTTTCCAGTCTTACGCTCAAGTCTTTGTTACAACACGGAAACCAAACTATGAAAATGACGGAAAATGTCAGTGGTTTGACGTCATACGTTAGTCACTTTTGCGCCAAAATTGGTAAATTTCATGTAGTAAACGTTAAGTGCATTCTTTGTCGAAATACGCCTCATTACTCACTTTATGTGATAAAAATAATATCTCATTCGTGTTTATTTATTATCACTTTTAATAAACCTTTTCCCACATACAGAGGCATTTTGATTTTGCTTTTGTAGCAGACGACTTATTTGTGGCATAAGTAGAAATGGCTCTTAATGAGCATTTCTCCATTTAACAGAATGTTTTCACCTCTATCTTATGAATAAAATTTCATTTAACCCTTTCTTACATACAATAAATCTGTAGCAGACCACTTTTATACTGTCAAGTACAAAATATAGAAATTCTCTATAGATGATGGTATGATTATTGCTAAGAGTTGAAATTATTGTGGCAAATGGAGAAATTGCTCATTATTATGAGCAATTTCTCCTTTTGCCACAATGATTTCAATAGTCGTCTGCTGCAGAGGCGTCAGAAAGCGTCTATATGTGGGAAAGGGTTAAGAGCTTTGCGATATATTTGCCTAGACGTCGGCTGTAGTTTTGTTATACCCCCCACAAACAAGTTTTTGGGGGGTTATATATAGGAATCACCTTTTCCGTCCGTCCGTCTGTCTGTCTGTCCATATGTCTTGTAAGCGCAACTCCTCCATAACGGCTGGACCGATTCTGATGAAACTTTACACAGTTGCAGTACACAACTTGAGGATGCGCATGAAGTAATATTATCTTTGTCTGTCCGTCTGTCTGTCCATATGTCTTGTAAGCGCAACTCCTCCTAAACGGCTGGACCGATTCTGATGAAACTTTACACAGTTGCAGTACACACTCTGAGGATGTGCATGAAGTAAGATTATCCCGGTCGGAAGTATATCTGTCTGTCTGTCCATATGTCTTGTAAGTGCGGGACGGGGGGTATCCTTTGTGAGTTCACTCACAGTTCTAGTTGTATATGGAAAACGGTTAAATATTCACATTTTCAGTTGTAGGTAATAATCAAAACCTTTATATGTTGCATTCTCAGACAGATCTCTAGATAAGGGGTATTTTATCATAATATAAAATTGTTAATGACACTCAAACCCTATGTTGTGGGTACTCAAAAGTATTGTCTCATTGAGACAGTTCTTTTGAATACACACAACATAGGGTTTAGTTTATTAATAAGAGAGATATTAACCCTTTCCCACATATAGACGCTTTCTGATGCCTCTGCAGCAGACGACTTTTGAAAACATTGTTACAAAAGGAGAAATTGCTAAAAACAAACAATTTCTCCTTTTGTCACAATGTTTTCAACTTTTTTCAGCAATTATGCCTTCATTAATAGAGAATTGCGACATTTATGTCTTGATGTGGGAAAGGGTTAAAGGGGAAAAGACCTGGCTCAAAAACTATAAAAGTTTAACCTGTGCTCAGAATTTGTGCTCAAGTATCTGATTGGTCAGAAGCAAATTCGTTCTATAAATTTACGAATCAGAAGCCTTATAAATTTGGAGCATGGATTTTATTTCTGAGCACTGAGAGCGTTTTCAGAGTTTTATAATTTCGGGCCGAGCCCCGGTAGCGATGCGGGCTGTCAATCCAGGGGTTGTGAGTTGGAATCCCGGCTGGCTCGGCTAACTTTCTTTCCGAGGATTGACAAAAGTCAATGCGACATGTGTCATTTGTCTTCCACCAATGGGCTAAGTCTATGTGGAAATTCAGCCAGTTGCTTGGGAAGATTGTTGTGTGGAGTACTTGTGTGAGAAAACCAGGAAATGCATGAGTAGGTGAATTGGCCGCCGTGATATAACTGAGAAATTGTTAAAAAACGGCGTTAAACTCCAATCAATCAATTATAGTTTCGGACCGAGTTTAATCCACCTTATCTAGTCCTCTGGTCATAGCTGTTTGACTGTCCTGTAGTTACAGAATAATACGCCGGAGGGTGATATGGTTGCTGGGCCAGTGGGTTGGTGTGAAATTAGCCTCATCTTTAAGACCTTTGTTATACGAAACCATTTTACCTCTACTACACCACGATGAAGATTTGGTCGTCAGAATCGAAGCAGCCAACACCCTGAAACTGGATATCCTTTTTAGATAGCAATTGTTTAGTGCCACTTGTATATGGTATAACTTAGTTCTAAACACTTTCCACTCATGTGTTTGCAATAAAAAAAAAATGAAGACTTTTTAAAAAAAAAAAAAAATGAGATAGTTTTCAAAGTCATCTGTGGCAAATTTGGAGATGGTCAAACTCAAAATGCTAGGTTAGATGTCAAAATATAAAACAATTAATCTCATTTCTTTCAACTGTTTAACCCTTTCCCTCATATAGACGCTTTCTGACGCCTCTGCAGCAGACGGCTTTTTGAAAACATAGTGACAAAAGAAGAAATTGCTCAAGATGAGCAATTTTCCCCTTTTGACACAATGTTTTCCACTTTTAGACATAGGTCATCCATTCAATTATAGAGATTTTCTATTTTTTGACAAAATATGTTCAAAGTCGTCTGCTGCAGAATTGTCGTATGAGGGAAAGGGTTAAAAAACTCATTTACATATGATTTGTGCTCTACTGAAACAAACCATACAGCAATTGTGGCAAGTGTAGATTCAGATCAATCTACACTTCTACACAGATTAACCTGACCCTGCAATGGTGGCAAATTAGTCAAAGATGTTTTCAAGGAACTATTTAATAAAAATTATATTTTTAGAATTAGATTGCATGGTTGCACAGGCAGATCTCTATCTCCAACTGTATTAAGTACAATACTATTGGGATTCCTGAAGCAAAGCTCTTTCATGCATAGCGTAAACTATGTTACAGCAGCAATACCTGGCTTTGTATTGTACTACAAAGCGCATTGAATAATTGATATCTCGCGAGACATTAGGTCTCGGGAGATGTCAATTTCTTCCACGCTCCGAGTAGATAATACAAAGTTGGGTATCGCTACTCCAACATAAGTTTCATTTATTATATACTCTGTATAACTTTTAAGACAGAATAAATAAAAATGATACAAATTTTAATATTTTCAATAGCAAAATAACACAATTTACACATTAAATAAAATTTATGAATAGTGTCTGATTGATGTCCAACTACAGCATTTTGAATCACGTAAACTATTTTTTCAATTATGTCTTATTACCATATACGGTCTGTGTACCTGTTTGACTAGGTTAAATAGGGAATTTTAATTTGTGGGTGACAATCTGCATGTATTTGCACCAGAAATTAGCAGGTATATAATAAGTAAATATATGTATATTCTGACATTCCTGATACAACAAAAGGGAATAAAGTCAGTAAAACACTTTATATCATTAAAACTCTTTAATAATCAAATTTTTTACCACTTGGTCTTTATCAAGATTAAAACAATACAACAGAAATTTATGTGCAGTCCATTTTAGATCTCTTCTACACAAAGATGGACTGCACATACATTTCTGTTGTATTGTTTTAATCTTGATAAAGACCAAGTGATCAAAAATTCGATTATTAAAGAGTTAATGATCAATCAGGCAGAGTTTGAGTTACCTTAAGTGGCTGTTGTAGATTGAATATTGAATTACTACCTTAACTGAGTTTACCTGTGGATGATTTTGAGTTCAAAGTAGAACAGTTTTTACCTGTAAGTATACTTTTGTTTAGCTCACCTGAGCATGAAGTGCAAGTTGAGCTATTGTGATCCCTTGGTCTCCGTCGTATGCGTCATTGTCTGTCTGTCTGTACCATCACATTTTCCTACAAACAACCTCTCCTAAACCAAAGAACCAATTTCAAAATAAGTGCAAAGAAAATTTCCTGAGATGGTCTTCTTTCAAATTGTTCAAAGAATTTAATTCCATTGAGTACTTTGGTTGCCGGGACATCAGAAAGGTGAACAAAATATAACAAAACTTAATAAATCATCTTGTCCAAAAGTGCTTGCCCAATTTAAAAATTATTTTGCACAAATGTTCGTTTGGGTGACACTCTACCAAGAATGTTCAAATTATATAGATCCTTTGAAAAACGTGGCTGCCAGGGGGCGGAACTTGTTTTCCTTAAAAAGTCTGCTTTGCCAAAAGTACTGGCCCGATTTGATTTGAATAATAATTTGGCTCAAATGTTCCTTGTATGACCATTTACCAATATTGTTGAAATTATTCTGATCCATTGAAATACATGGCTTGTTTTCCTTTCATGTATATATAGTTAAAATCTTCTTGTTTAAAAGCACTGGCCGATTTGAAAATAATTTGTCACAAATGTTTCTTCGCTGAACCTATACTATAAAACGATCATGAATGTTTCTTAACAATTTCCCACATAGAACAAATCTGTAGCAGGCGATTGTTGAAAACATTGTAGAGAAGAAAAATTACTCCTTTTGTCACAATTTTTTCAACTCTATTCAATAATAAAACTTTCATTGGTAGATATTTATACCCCCCGCAAACGAAGTTTTGGGGGGGTATATAGGAATCACCCTGTCCGTCTGTCTATCTGTCTATATGTCTTGTAAGCGCAACTCCTCCTTAATGGCTGGACCGATTCTTATGAAAATTGTACACAGTTGCAGTACACAACCTGAGGATGTGCATGAAGTAAGATTATCCTGGTCGGAAATATATCTGTCCGTCTGTCTGTCCATATGTCTTGCATGCACATTGGGGGGTATCCTTTTGTGAGTTCACTCACAGTTCTAGTTCCCATAGTTTTGTCTAGATGCTTTCAAAGTCATCTCCTGCAGTTCCGATTAAATTGATCGCTTTTTTTTTTCACTCACTGGCAATGCTTTTTTCAATCAAAATTCATTCAACAAATTAGCTTAAATTAATTTTGTTTTGTTATGTGATTGGATTTTTTCATTCATTATGATTGTTTCGTTCAGAGCGCAAAATTCCGTTCCACTCTTAAAGCGTTCCTACTTCGTTCCATTCACGTTCCGCTTGTATTGTCAATTTCATTGATCTGTATGTCATATTGATATCAAATTAATAAAGTTTTATTTACCTATTTTACAGTATCTAGAAGCCTCATTCTCTTTATTATTTCAACTTTTAAAAGAAGTTCAACAGTGTGATACAAAGGTAAGCTTTTAATATGTTAAACATTTCCCACATATCGACAAATTTTGACACATCTTCAACAGACATGTATTAAAAACATTGTAGCAAAAGGAGAAATTGCTCATCATTTCTCCTAGTGATGCAATGTTTTGATGTCTATTCAATATTTGTACTTTCTTTTGAGAAAGTTTAACTATAATATTATATTTGCCTAATTGTTTTTCAAACTTGATTTCTCCGGATTTGTTTTATGTTGGAAAGGGTTTACCAATTGCTTTTTAGCTTGACTATTCGAAGAATAGTGAGAGCTTTACTACTCGGCCTGATGACTGCGTTGGGGTCGGCGTCCGGTTAAAGTTTTAGGGCAAGTTGGCATTTTCATTCATAACAGGGCTTTCATATTTGAAATATAGTTACATCTAATACCTTTCTTATATTTCTTATTATACAGTTTTATAAGAAACATATATGATAGAACTCAAAATATTGACAAATTGAAATAATTTTGGGACAGAGTGGAGAAGAATTGATACACCTAAGGAAATAAAACATCTTGTTGCATTATGGGATCAATGAAGAATCTGTCGTTGTTCTCTGTCCTCAGCCGAGCCCCGGTAGCTCAGTCGGTAGCTGTCAATCCAGGGTTTGTGAGCTTGAATCCCGACTCGGCCAACTTTCTTTCCGCGTTTGACAAAAGTCACTGCGACACACGTCATTCGTCTTCCACCAATGGGCTAAGTCTATGTGGAAAAGCAGCCAGTTGCTTAGGAAGATTGTTGTGTGGAGTACTGGTGTGAGAAAACCAGGAAATGCATGAGTAGGTGAACTGGCCGCTGTGATATAACTGAGAAATTGTTAAAAACGCCGTTAAACCTCAATCAATCAATCAATCAATCTCTGTCCTCAAACTTGATATATATACATGTACCTTGGTGCAGAGAACTAGATAAGGAGGAGTGAACTGGTCTTTTCCCACCCATATCTCTCTTATGACTCCACTTAACCCTATGTTGTGGGTACTCAAAAGAATCGAGACGATTTTTTTGAATACCCATAACATAGGGTTTGAGGGTCAAATAAGGATCTGGGGATGTGAAATACTCTTCTAATCTAGAGCTCTGTTAAGATGTGATAAAATGTAGAAGTGTTACAACAACAATTTTCATTCTTATGCACCTATATATGATGTGAAAACGGGAGATGCATTTAGACCTGATTGGGCTCAACTGTATATGAGATGTGTGCAGTTGCTTTGAATTAACACTGTACAAGAAATGTAGCCAACGTACAATGGCCGTTGTGATTTGACCATGAATTATCAAAATGACAATACAGTTATTACTTAAATAAATCCTTTCCCATTTGCAGACGCAATTTGATGCATTTTCATTTTACAACTTTATGTAAACATTGAGGCAAAAGGAGAAATAGCTAAGTGTCCGTTGTGTGTGCGTCAACATCTTCTCCTCTGTAACTGATGGGTCAATTGGGATGAAACTTCACAGAAAGTAATTTTGTAGAAATGTTCCTTGGGTGACTCTTTCAGATTCCTCCAAACCATGTTGATTGGTCGTAAGAAATAGTAACCAGGGGCCTTGGCTGTTTTGCCTTATATGGCTAAAGTGATTTATTGTTTGCCTAATGCAGTGGAGCCATACTGGTCGTCTTGTTCCTTTTGCATAGATAGTTTAAACATAAATAGGTTATTATACTGTCATTCATGGAAATGCTCCATAATTTTGCCAAGATGTTTTCAAAGTCTTCTGCCGAAGATTTGTTGTATTTGGTAATTTGTTCGAATAAAACAAAAAAATAGAAATTTATTTAATAGATTATATTTATTCTACATACAGATGCAGATACTTCATGTGATATCGTTTGTGATAGAGCGTGTTGGGGCGCAGATACGACCCTATGCCTCCGCCTTAATTTCCTATTTGCCCTCCTTGTGGGAGGAGTCAAAAGATCACAACATGCTGAGATGTGCAATTCTTACTACCTTAATTCACCTTGTACAGGTTGGTATAAATATATCACTTTTTGGATGCTAAAAGACCTGTCACTATTACTAGAATTGGTTCGAGCCTGTCAATGCAAAAGGGTAAAACCTGGCTTGTGTGAACGTTATTGAAACAGATAAGCCTGCTCATCCACACAGTCAAATCTAGATCTTCTCTTTTTAGCTTGTTATACCCCCAGATACATAGTATATGGGGGCTTTATAGGAGTCACGGTTTGTCGGTCCGTCGGTCTGTGGCCATTTTTTGTGAACACTATTTCTCAGCAACCCTTGGTCAGAATTCAATATAACTTCACAAGAATGATTGATACCAAGCCTAGTTGTGCATATTGTCGGCTTGTTGCACTCGAATTATTTTTAAATGGATTAAGGCCCCTTCAATTTCTCATACATATATATATATTGTCAGGCACCAGCTGGGGGTATTCGTCACCTTCAGTGATATTTCTAGTCTGTTATTTTGATACCCTTGGCATCTGCGTCCAACATCTTTAAACTTACCTCACAAATCAAAAACCTTAAACGTTTTCAAATGAAATTTGCTACACATGTTCCTAGTACCAATAGGCATGTCTATACCCAGTCACATAACTCTGGCTCTATTAATTATTCAGTAATGTCCCTTAAGCAGACGTTAAGCAGGTTGGCGTTCGCTCAGCGGTACTCTTGTTACAATAACTGACAAAGGCTCTTTTGATGTTTCCCGTGAGTTGTGAATTTTTTTATAAAACTGAACAACATGCACAGGCTTATCTGAATCTACAATATTCACAAGAGCAAACTGTTATCAAAGCACTGAAAGTACGGATGGAGGCGGTGGTACCTATTTGAACGGATGAGTTTATATCTTATCACAGCTCACTAACTCAAGAAGGTTGCTTTTTCATGTGACATGTCCCACTGTATGACATATATAGAGGATAGTTCATGAGTGTTTATTTATTTTATTCTTTAGAGTACCAACAACATAGGGTTTGAAGATCAAATAAAGATTTAAGACTACTTTGAAAATGATAAAGTAATGTATATGGAAACTCTTTATAAATGAAACAATAATTATTGAATAAAGTTAAAAAGATTCTGGCAAAAGGAGAAATTGCTCATAATGAGCAATTTATCTTTTTACCACAATGTTTTCAAGAGTCATCTGCTCCGGAATCATCTGAAAGCATCTGTATGAGGGAAAGGGTTAAACAAATAGATCAGCATTGAAATACTTTTGGCTTTTTGAGGCATATTCAGTAGATGACTTTTAGAAACATTGTTACAAAAGAAGAAAATCTGTTGCTTTTCTGCAGGGTTTCGGCCACCTGAGTTCAGCGATGTACAGTTTCTTAATACCTGTGATAGAGATGAGTACGGACACGAGTCAGCCACAGCACGTCTATCTGATGGAGGATGGCATAGAACTGTGGCATGTCACCCTAGTGAACGCCGAGAAAATCTCACCACAGCTCATCAACCTCTATAGAAATATGCCAAACCTTTTGGGTGAATAAACTTTTGTTCATATTCTTCATTCTCTGTTACCGCCTCGGTCAAGTAGTGATAGGGTTCGTCTCTGGTGTGGGAGGTCGTGGGTCTGATCTCCGGCCGGGTCATACCAAGGCTTCAACAATGATAGTAATGGCTACCCTCCTTGATGCTCAGGGTTTGCGTAGTTAGCATTATGACTGACTGAATGGCTGGTGTCAGGATAAATGGACCAGTAGTACTGGTAACTTACCCAGGAAACGCTGTGATATAACTGGAAAATGCTGAAAGCTGCGTAAAACGCCAAACAATTGATCAATCATTCCTGCTTTATATAGTGTTAATTAAATTGAATGCATTGTACTCTGGGGCGATGGCCTAGATACTTTCAATAAATATTTGTCATTGTCATTGTTTACCTTTTCTTACATTCAAAAACAAATTTGCAGCAGAAAACTTTGAAAATTTCAAACAAAAATATGGAAATTTCCTGAAAACCAAAGTATAATAGAGTTGAAAACATTGTAGCAAAAAAGAAATTACTCATCTTGAGCAATTTCTGTTGTTGCCATTATGTTTTCAAAAGTTACCTGCTACATATGAGAATACATGAGATACATTTGCTGGTGAGTAATGAAGTTTTGGTGGCTGACACCATTTGAAACCTTTTTTGGGAAAAGTAGTTTCTCATAATTTTCCACAATTATATTTCAAAATAAGTCTAGATTCACATCTTTCTTTCTAGCATACTAGTAGAAATGTGTTTATATGTTTCTCATTGTTCTTGTCTTTATTTATGCTAGATGGAGGAACAGAAAATCTCCGCACCTGTCTAAAGGTAATAGAGGAGTATTTCTACCTAGGCCCCAGAGAATTCATGGAAGTAAGTATCCAAGAACGATATAAGGGGGAGTAAACTGGTCTTTTTCTGACCAATTCTGACCAATTCTCATTATTACTTGACATCGAGGGTGATCATATAAGATTAAAGCTTGTTTCGTCATCAATGTAAAGTAAATAAGTTTAAATTAAACCCTGTTTTGTGAGGCGATTCTTTTGAGCTCCTGCAACATAGGGTTTGAGTGTCAAATAAGTAGGAAGACAGTGGTGCAGTTGTAGAGCGGCGGCCTCTTGTACCAAAGGTCCTGGGTATGAATCCAAGAAGAGCTGGTTCTACAGGAGTATGTTCTGAAGAAGCAGACGTCGAGCTTGATTTATAAAAGCTAAAAGTGTTTTCGCAATTGATGTAAAATAAAAAAGTTTAAACTATTAAAATAAGGAAATGTAAAATGCCCCTAATTTTATGCTCTGAATTATTTTGGAATTATTGAACAGAGCTATGTCTCATTCTTTTATGTACCCACACCAGGGGGTTTGAAGGCTCGTAACCCTTTCCCTCATGTAGATGCTTTCTGACGCCTCTGAAGCAGTTGACTTTTGAAATTATAGTGGCGAATGGAGAAATTGCTCATAATTCAATAATCACACTATCAATTATCGAGATTTTCTATATTTTGGACTTGATAATTTCAAAGTTGTCTGCTGCAGATTTATTGTATGTGGAAAAGGGTTAGATGTTTGCAAACTGAATCTAATCTTCTCCAATCATGGTTCTAATATTTTGGTCAGTCAACTTGGATAATTCTTGCCTACATGCAGATGCTTTTTGATGTATCTGCCTTAGATGGCTTTTGAAAACATTTTGGAAAAATTGCTCATGATGAGAAATTTCTCCTTTTGCAATAATATTTTCAAATCCATTCAATAATTATTCTTCCATATTTTACAGATTTACCATAGTTTTGCCTCAATCTTTTCAAAGTCGTGAGGAACTACGAGCTATTTTAATTTGGTGGGTGGGAGGGTATTTTTTAATTAAAATTAAAATTAGTGCCCAAAAAATAATTAAAATTTAATGGGTTGTATCCTTAATAATTGGTGGTCCTTCCTCCCCCCTAGACATTTGTTATTGGAACAACCCTTAGCAGATCTCTGTCTCACAGTATATTACTTATGACTTACTTTAACTGGTTTAAATGACACAGTTCCTTTGAGTTCCCACAAAACATCTTTTGGAGTTCAAGTAAGGTTTTTAGAACATGTAAAACGCCCTATATCTATTACTGTTTATCCGTTTACTTCAGGGATATTCCACAGAACTAGTGCGGTCATTTTCCAGTTTGATCACAGATTTGAGGACAGAGGGAGTGGTGCTTATATTGCGTAACGTCGAACTTGTCTTCAAATCCTTTCCTAATGAGGGGCCTGAGGTGTTCAAAACCATGCTACCTGGATTCCTACAGGCAGTAATCACCAAAGATGTATGTCATTTGAACTTTTACGCTCTTCCCACATCATATAGACACTTTTTGCACCTGTAAAGCAGACCATTTTTGAAAACATTGTGGCAAAAAAGGAAATTACTCATGATAAGTAATTTCTCCTTTTGCCACAGTTTTTGGCCGGATTGCAGTAGCAATTCCGGTCTCTAGATTGGCGATGTCCATCCGTCTGTCTGTCCGTCAACATTTTGGTTAAAGTTTCAAGTTGAGGCAAAGTCTCAGCACTGGAAAGGGTTACAAACTTGTAACTTTGCCTGAAGGTAACCAGTAACAAGTTCTATTGATTTCTATGGTTACTTTGACCTTGACCTTGGTTTGTCGATTTTCAAGCTCAAATTGCTGACAGTCTGGCCTTATCGTCTTCAGCGGTTTCTTGTTCAACTTTTTTCAGTAATAATACTTTCATTTATAGTCTTTTGCTGCAGATGTGTTTTGTATGTGTGCAAGGGTTTACATTATCATTAAGTGACTTATTGGAAAGCAACACATGTGTTTCTTCAAACACCCATGCTTTTTCAATGCGAAATTAACCCTTTCCAACTTGCAGATGCGTTTTGATGCATCTGCAGCAGATGACTTTGGAAAACATTCTGGCAAAAGGAGAAATTGATCATGAACTAGATACCCTCCTACATAAACTATTTAGTCCATAAGTGTAAGAGGAATGAATCTTGTCACAAGATGACTTTAGTCAATCATCAGAAAGAATTGATTGACCCCTAGATCAGTCATTGGGTCATGGGTTTGAAGCTAGCTCAGCCATTTGTGTTCTTTGAACAGTGGTTTAGGATGTCTAATGATACGCTACTATATTTGTCAAGTGTAGATAAGATCAGTCTATGCTGCCATGCTGTCTGGTCCAAATTGCATGTTTTAACCCTTACCCACATACAACAAACCTGCATCAGATGACTTTGAAGACCTCTACTCAAGATATGGAAAAAAATCTAGAAATGAAGGTATAATTATTGAAATAGAGTTTAAAACCTTTTGGCAATTGGAGAAATTGCTCGCTTTGAGCAATTGATCCTTTTGTCATAATGATTTCAAAAGTCGGCTGCTGCAGAGGCGTCTAAATTGATCTATATGTGGGAAAGGGTTTTAGAAGCTTCTTGACTGGTTCCGTAACTAAAAAGACAATCAAAACAGATGAAGATCAGATTGGTCAGATACCAAGGTTGATTTAGTGATGAAGAACTTTTACTGCAATGCAGCTTACATATTTAATGAATTTTTATCTTATTGGCTTTCTGCTTTAAAATCATAATTGATGTGCCTGTCTAAAGAAAAAGATGCCAGTTGTATTTTGTTAACCCTTTCCAACATACAACAAATCTTCAGCAGACGACTTTGAAAACATAGTGACAAAAACCTGAAATATCTCCATTAAAGATTGCTTAATTGTTAAATAAAGTTGAAAGCATTGTAGCCAAAGGAGAAATTGCTCATCATGAGCAATTTCACCTTTGGCCACAATGTTTTCAAAATTCATCTGCTGCTATTGTGCTAAATGCGTCTGAAGTTGGGAAAGGGTTAAAAGCGAAGATCAAGATCAGTCTATACTTCTGCACTAACACTGCTCATTTGTTTTTCAGGAACATCCGGTTGTGATGTCACTTTATTTAACCTTATTTGCTCGTATTATTTTACAAAACCAGAAGTTTTTCTGGTCTTTCCTCAACCAAATGGCTGCAGACACAAATACACAGGTATGTCAACTTCTGAACTTGATTATTTAACTTTTAACAATGAAATGTTTGGTATGGTAATTACTATTTACATGTCATGATATTTAAAAGGGAGATAAATATTAAATAGTGTTGGTTTTGGTTTTTTCATGGCAATTTCTTTATACATTTTTAGCTCTACTATTCAGAGAAAATGAGAGCCTATTCTACTCACCCATATGTCGGCATCACATCTTGTTAAGGTTTTGCATGCAAGCGCATATATTTCACAGCTCAGTTACTACTAGATGTATTGTATTGAAACTTTCTACAATGCTTCCCAACTATCACACCTATGTAAATAAATCAAGTTAGCCAACTCTTTCCTGCATTTAATGCAAGTGAATTTTAGTTATGGCCTTTTTTTACTTAGAAATTCTGGTAAAGTTTTGTGTGCCACTACTTTTAAGAGTCCATATCTCAATAACTACCTTATGCATTGTATTGAAACTTTCTACAATGCTTTTCAACTATCACACCTCTGTTAATAATCAAGTAAGATAACTCTCCCTGCGTGTAATCCACATTATGGACCTTTTTTTACTAAATATTCTGGTTAAGTTTTGCGTGCATTTACATTTAGAGACCTTATCTCAGTAACTACCTGATGCATTGCATTGAAACTTTCTACAACCCTTCCCAGCCATCACATCTATGTATTTTTTTATAGTATTTGAATAGAATATTTCTTTTTAAAGGGACTGAATCCCATATGAGAAAAAAGCGAGAAAAAAAGAAAATTGTTAAAAATTGCTATTACCTTGGATGTTTTTTCGCTTTTTTCTCATATGGGATTCAGTCCCTTTAAAGAATGATAAGCAAATTCTTCTTTTACCACAATGTTTCTAAAAGTCTCTTGCAGTAGAATCGCCAAAAGGAAGTGGAAAAGGGTTAAAGGAAAGAGTTTTTTAGAGGAAAATTGTTACAATTATTGATTTTTGCGTTTCAGTCAGAAACCATCCTGCAATCCTTCTTATCAGCGTGGTTAGATTCCGTAGATCACATGACCCAACCAGAGAGGCGGAAACTCGCAGCCCTTGCTATGGCTAGTCTACTTACAGTAAATGTTAGGTAAGTCTGATTAGTTCAACTCTAACTGAGACCCCCACATTGTTGCAAAGGACTAGATAAAGGGGGACTAAACTGCTCTTTTCTCAAAAACTTCTCTCTTATTAACCCTTACCCTCATATGACAATTCTGCAGCAGACAACTTTGAACATATTTTGTCAAAAAATGGAAAATCTCTAATTAAAGTGGAAAACATAAAGAGCATAGAATCTCTTTAAAAGTAGGTATATTATAACTATTAAAATAAAAGCTGAAAACGTTTTTACTGAGATGTTTTCAAAGTCGTCTGCTGCAGATTTGTTGTATGTCGGAAAAGGTAACCGTTAAGACTTTTAAAATAGATGTCAGCCACCATCAGGAAATTTTACCCAGCAAGTTTGACTTGATTGTCTTTAAAGTTATGGTTCTTTTTGATTGGGATTTTTCATTCAACTATATATGAGCTACAAACGATGATTACGTGATGGCATCTGGCAGGGAAGATGCATGTGAGGCTGTAAATATGCATAGTGTCATCAGAGTCTATATATTTGCTGTTTTCGCCTATATGTCATATAGACAGACCTAAATGCAATTTTTGACACAAAAAAACAACAAAGTAAAATTAACCATTTCCCACATATAGATAGATGCCTTTGCAGCAGACGACTTTTGAAAACAATGTGACAAAAGAAGAAATTGCTCAAAACAAGCAATTTCTCCTTTTCCCACAATGTTTTCCAACTTTTTAGCTCACCTAAGCTTTGCTCAAGGTGAGTTATTGTGATCGCCTTTTGTGCGTCGTCCGTCGTGCTTCAACTTCTTCTCCTCAGTAACCAGTGGGTCAATTGAGATGAAACTTCACAGAAAGCATCCTCTCAATGACCTCACCAGATTTCCTTCAAATTTTTAGGATCCATGCAGAATTCTGGTTTCCATGACAACGAAATGAAAAAAACTTCAAAATGCATCTTCTCCCAAACTGGTTGGCAGAGTTTCAAATAATTTTGTAGAAATGTTCCTTGGCTGACCCTCTTTCAGATTCCTTCAAGCCATGTTGATTTGTCGAAAAACATGGCCACCAGGGGGGGCTATTTTGCCTTATATGGCTATAATGAAAACTTAAAAAATCTTCTCCTCCGAAAGTGTCAGGCCGATTTTCAAATAATTTTGTAGAACTGCTCCTGGTTGGCAGATTTTCAAATGATTTTGAGAGAAATGTTTCTTGGATGACCCTCTATCAGATTCCTTCAAGCAAATTTGATTGGTTGAAAAACATGGCCACCGTGGGGGCGAGGCTATTTTGCCTTATATTGCTATAGTGAAAACTTAAAAAATCTTCTTCCCCGAAAGTGTCAGGCCGATTTTCAAATAATTTAGTAGAAATGTTCCTTACGTGACCCACTTTCAGATACCTTCAAGCCATGTTGATTGGTCGAAAAACATGGCCGCCAGTGGGCAGGGCTTTTTTGCATTATATGGCTATAGTGAAAACTTAAAAAATCTCCTCCAAAAGTGTCAGGCCGATTTTCAAATAATTTTGTAGAAATGTTCCTAGGGTGACCCTTTATCAGATTCCTTCAGGCCATGTTGATTGGTTGGAAACTATGGCCACAAGTGGGTGGGGCTTATATAGCTTTAGTTAAAAAAAAAAAAAAAATTAGGTGAGCGATCCAGAGCCATCTGTTTTCCATTCCATGTTTTTTGGGTAGATGTTTTCAATGTCGTCTGCTGTAGATTTGTTGTATGTGGGAAAGGGTAAAGCCAAGCTTGTTGTCTGCAAATGCAATTTTAAATGATACCCAGCCAGAGAGTTAATCCTTTCCCTCATACTACAGTTCTGCAAAGACGACTTTGAACATATTTTGTCAAAATGGAAAATCTCTATAATTGAATAGATAACCTATGACTAAAAGTGGAAAATATTGTGGCAAAAGGAGAAATTGCTTGTTTTGAGCAATTTCTTGTTTTGTCACAATGTTTTCAAAAAGCTGTCTGCTGCAGAGGCGTCAAAAAGTGTCTATTTGAGGGAAAGGGTTAATCAAGACCCAAAATTGTCAGATGCGGCTCAGTTGTTATTTGCTGGTTTCCTATTACAGTGTGGTATTGGAACAGTTTGGACAGATAGTGAATGTATGTGTTCAGGTGCTACATGATGTGTGTCGGGTACCAGTCGATGAAGAAACTGTGATACAGCTAGAGTAAGTATTGTTACCATTGTACAGGATACAAATGACATTTTGTAGCTATGATGCAGACAACCTTAATGAAACATTGTGGGAAAAGGAGATATTGCTAAAAGAAAGTAATCCTTTCATTTACGACATGCTTTATTAATCACCTACTCCGTCAGGATGACACATAGTGATTTACTTCTTAATTTGTTATTCTGTTAAGCATTATTTATTTCGTTATTTACAAGTGTTTAATGTGTTTTGTTTCCAAATATCATATTTTTACACTGCTCCTCCTTAAACATTTATTTCAGTCCTCTGTGATATGTGATTGTATATTTCAGTGATCTTGAGATATGCAATTGAATATTTTATTGCTCTTGTGATATGCATTTTTAGCTCGACTATTCGAAGAATATGAGAGCTATTACAGTCACTTGTGCGTCGGCGTTGCAACTTTGGTTAAAGTTTGGCATGCAAGGCTTTTTCTCACAAACTACAGATGTTATTGCTTTGAAACTTCACACACTTATTGGAAATAATCAATTGACCTTGCAGGACAAGTCCCAAAACTCTACATCTTATGCCCCTTTTTGGACTTAGAAATTTTAGTTAAAGTTTTACAAGCAGGATACTTTCATGGACATATCTCAATAACCACTAATGATATTGACTTGAAACTTCATTCATGTATTCAGGGGTGTCAGAAAGAAAGATAAGTTTTTAGAACAAATTATGACCCATGTTTGACTTTGACAATTTGGTTAAAGTTTGGCATGCAAGGCTCTTTCTCACAAAACACAGTTGCTATTGCTTTGAAACATCACACACTTATTGGACATCATCAAATGACCTTGCAGGACAAATTCCAAAACTCTATATCAGATTTTGACACAATTATGCCCCTTTTTGGACTTCAATAATGTTGGTTAAAGTTTTGCATGCAAGGCTTTTTCTCACAAACCACAGATGCTATTGCTTTGAAACATCACACACTTATTGGACATCATCAAATGACCTTGCAGGAAAAGTCCCAAAACTATACTTTTTGGACTCAGAAAATGTTGGTTTAAGTTTTGCATGCAAGGCGTTTTCTCACAAACCACATATGATATTTCACACACTCATTGGACATCATTAAAGACCTTGCAGACAAGTCATTTCTATATCAGATTTTGACACAATTATGCCCCTTTTTGGACTTAAAAATTTTGGTTAAAGTTTAACATGTAAGATACTTCCATGTTATCTCAGTAACCACTAATTATATTGGCTTGAAACTTCATTTATGTCTTCAGTGGTGTCAGACAGTCAAGTTATATTACACCTGTATGAATTCAGTACAAATTATTGCCCTTGTTTGACTTTGACAATTTGGTTAAAGTTTGGCACGCAATGTACTTTCATGCACATATCTCATTAACCACTGTTTACTATAGAATCAAATCACAAATAGTCGAGCATGCTGTCTTATGGACAGCTCTTGTTATATTTTATTATATCCCCTTTGAAGAAGAGGGGGTATATAGGAGTCATTGTGTCTGTCTGTCAGTCGGTCGGTCGGAATCCCTATTTTGTCCAGCCTATTTCTTACAAACTGATGGGTGGAATTCAATTAAAGTTTACATGAAGCTTCTATACCAAGAGGATATGTGCATATCCTAAAGGGGTTACAATTGCATGTTATTTTACAGAGTTATGGCCCTTTTACTTATTAAGTTATGGTGTAGGTCATGGTGCTGTTAAGGGGGTATTTATCATCTTCAGTGATAGTTCTAGTTTTACAGAGTTATGGCCCTTTTAATTATTAAGTTATGTCGGTCGTCGGAAGCCATATTTTGTACGGCTTATTTCTTACAAACCACGGGGTGGAATTAAATAACATTTTACATGAAGCTTCTATACCAAGAGGAGATGTGCATATCCTAAAGGTCTTACAATTGCATGTTATTTTACAAAGTTATGGCCCTTTCACTTATTAAGTTATGGTGTAAGTCAAGGTGCTGTTTTGGGGGTATTTATCATCTTCAGTGGTAGTTCTAGTTGCTCTTGTTATAAGTAAAAGTATATTTCAGTGCTCTTGTGATATCGGATGGGGATCAACAACAAGGTGAGGACGAGCATGAAACAGAACATGAGAAGAGAAAAAGAATAGTAAGTAAAGAAATTGTAACTTAACAGTTTTGTCAATAAGTTAATTATTGTTTCAACTTGGGTCAACTAGTGGCACCGATGTTTTCCATTTTACAGTTTTCTTATTTTCTTTGAGATCGACCGGTTAGTGTAGTGGAAGAGCATCCACCTAAGGTAGGCAAGGTTACAGGTTCGATCTTTGGCCGGGTCATACCAAAGACTTGAAAAATGGTAGTTATGGCTGCCCTCCTTGGCGCTCAGGTTTGTTGGGTTAGCATTACAACTGACTGGCTGTGTCAGGATAAATGGACCGGAAGTACTGGTAACTTACGTAGGAAATGCTTTGATATAACTGGAAAAAACACCAAACAATCAATCTTATTTTCTTTACTGCCAATCTTGGATAGGGGCATATAGTGTTAAACTCCGTTATATTTGTATCATAAATAGTTTACCGTAATCTACTTTGGGAAACACGGAGATATATTTAGTTTGTAGTTGTATAACAACATGATAAATGTACAGGCCATGTTCGGATTTTGGTGTTATTCCCACTATAAAAAGTATATTTCATAGTTTCTCCTCTTTCTTTTTGATCTGCATGCAGATGTTTCATTAATATTTGGTGTTTTATAAGAAGATACAAGCCAAGTTCAAATGTATTGTAAGCAAGTATCATGCCCTTGGTATTTTTAAATTGTGTAGTTCTTTCAATTATCTTTGGGTGTGTAGGTCAATTTAGTTGCGTCATGTTAAACAGAGCAATGTTAGTGCACTTGCACTATGAAAGTTTGATAGAGGATTTTTCTGTCAGCATGGCTTCTAATCAAAGATTTTTTGATAGATTGGCTATTAATCAAGGATTTTTTATATTAAAGTGAGATATTGGGCGGGGGGGGGGGGGAAACGATCAGTATATTTATTCCTCCTTATCTAGACTTCTGTTAATCCAATGTTTACTTTCATTTCTTGCAGGTAACGAGAAAAGATCCTGTACATTCTATTCCTTTAAAGGATTATGTCTTTCAACAACTCCAACAGTGTCATAACATACACGGTGATGTCATGTTCGATAAACTTACTAAGGAGATAGACCCTGATGTGTTCACACAACTTCAACAGTTCACGAAAACTTGAGCCAGTATTATCACGATAACTATTGAAAAGTGCTACAACAGTTCTCAAAAGGCATCAAAAGCTCTAGATAAGAAGAGTGTTTCACAACCCCCAGTCCTAATTTGACCCTCAAACCCTATGTCGAGGGTACTCACAACATAGGGTTATGTTGAGTGATAAGAGAGATATTGTTTGGAAAAGACCAGTTTACTCCTCCTTATCTAGTCCTCTTGGCCTCGTCTGTTCAGCTAGTAAAAGTTTTACCTTAGGGGTGGGGGATACTTTTAGGCTTTTGAATAACAGATGTGTCAAAAGTCATCTCTGTATCTCATGTTCTTAACTCTGTTTTAGACTTCCAGACCCTGTGTTGTGGGCACTTAAGGGTATTGTCTCACAGAGAAGATCCATTTGAATACCAACAACATGGGGTTAGATTGAGTTAAGAGAGATATTGTGGTGCAATGACAAATATATTCCTTCTCAGATCGCTCAATTGGTAATGACACAGAATATCAATCCAGGTGTCATAAGTTCAAACCCCAGCTCAGCCATTGATACTTTCCAATGATTGTTTTGATGTTATTGTGACGAAAGCCTTTCTTCTTCCACCAATGGGATAAAATGATATGTGTTAAAAGGTAGCCAGTTGTCTTAGAAGACAGTTGTGTGAAGTACTTGTGTGAGAAAGTTGGGTACAACATGAACCTTTTTCCACTTGTAGACGTGTCTAAAGCAAACTGCTTTTGAAAACATTGTGGCAAAAGAAGAAATTGCTAATGATGAGCAATTTCTTCTTTTACCAGGATATTTTCAATTCTATTAGTTTAAAACTTATTTATTTTACATCGATCACGAAACAAGCTTTAAGCTTATATTAATCACACTTGATGTCTGCTTCTTGGATGCTGTTTGCGTGGAAAAATCCCAAAGTGAGAACCCTCTCATCTTGGGACTCGACCTCGGGACCTTTGGTACGAAAGGCCGACGCTCTACCCCTGCACCACTGTCTTCCAACTCTATTCAATAATTATCTCCATCTTTAGAGATTTTCGATTGTTTTGCCTCAAAATGTTGAAAGTTGCCTACTGAAGATTTATTGTATGTGGGAAAGGGTTGAACATTAAGGGCCTTAAATGGATCCCATAACATTTTATGATGTAGTTGCAAACATCAATATTCCATTAGCTTTGAGGACAAAGTAGAAAAAACATTGGTCACTGCTTAGTATGTATCTAATAACATTTGTATTTGGGAAGATAAATACTATTTAACCATCATACATGTATCTTTAGCAATCAGATTAGTGTTATTCCATAAAACCATGAATTATGTTACAATTGGTTTTCTGCCTACACAGTTGATGGCAAAATAAGTTTTAAAAGAAATAATCAAAACGGGATGAATTTTTTATTTGCCTCTAAAAAAAGTTCCACCAACATTATTGCAAGTACTAATTAACGCTCTAAGTAATTCCCTACTCCTTGTACACTATGGGTGCACTATTGAAATGTTCGTAACGAAATAGTAAAACAAGAACTTTAAAAGGGTTTGGTCTTTTCTTTAACCTTTTCCCACATACAGACGCCTTTACAGCAGACGAATTTTGAAAATATTGTGGCAAAAGGAGAACTTTCTCATAATTGTTCTTTTATAGATCGAGAGTTTCCGTATTTTTGGCTGAATGTTTTCAGAGCGGTCTGGTGCAACTGTGTTGTATGTGGGAAAGGGTTAAAGCAACAATAGCATTTGAAGCAGGCGACTTTTGCCACACCTTTTTTCAATAATGATACTTTCATTTAGATAGGTTTTCCATATTTTTGCAAAGAGAATGTTGCAATATACATATTTTAGCAAAGAGAATGTTGCAAGATACACATGTACATATTTTTTCAAGAGAATGTTGCAAGATACATATTTTTGCAAGAGAATGTTGCAAGATACACATTTTTTGCAAAGAGAATGTTGCAAGATACACATTTTTTGCAAAGAGAATGTTGCAAGATACATATTTTGGCAAAGAGAATGTTGCAAGATAAACATTTTTTTGCAAAGAGAATGTTGCAATATACATAATTTTGCAAAGAGAATGTTGCAAGACCATTTTCTACTTACAACAGTTCTGCAACAGACAAGACAACTTTGAAAATGTTTAAGCAAAAATGAAGAAAATCTCTAAATGAATGTATAACCATTGAATAGAGTTTAAAACATTGTGACAAAAAGGAGAATTGGACTATTATGAGCAATTTCTCCTTTTGCCAGAATGTTTTCAAAAGTTGTCTGCTGCAAACGGTTAATATAAATGACTCTTTGGTGCTTTATTTATTGTTAAGTTTAAGGTTGAATTTTGTTTTTGCTTCATTAAGCCTTAAGGAATCGTGCTATACTGTTGTAACGACCGTACATCTAAATTGATTGTGACATGAGTTCCTTCACAGGAAAGCCGAACTTCAAAGACTTTTTTGAAATTCATTTTCAAACATACAGCAAAACTGCTGCAGATGACTTTGAAAATATCAAGCCAAATTTTGGAAATTCTCTTAAATAAAATTATCATTATGGAGAAGAGTTGAAAACATTATGGCAAATGGAGAAATTGTCCATCATGAGCAGTTTCTCCTTTTGCCACAATGTTTTCAAAAGTCGTCTGCTGCAGAGGCATTGGAAAGCACCTGTATGTGGAAAAGGTTGGTAATATTGATCAAATTGGCATATTGTAAATGTTAATAGTCTCAATTTGGTCATAACTTTTCCTTAACCCTTTTCCACTTGTAGAGGCATCTGCAGCAGAAGTCTTTTTAAAACATTGTGGCAAAAGAAGAATTTGCTACAATGTTTTCAACTTTTTAGCTCACCTGTGCACGAAGTGCTCAGGGTGAGTTATTGTGATCGCCCTATGTCCGGCGTCCGTCGTCCGTCGTCCATCGTCCGTCGTCCGTCGTCCGTCAACATTTTCTCCTCTGTAACCGGTGGGTCAACTGGGATGAAACTTCACAGAAAGCATCCTCTCAATGTCCTCACCAGAATTCCTTAAAATTTTCGGGATCCATGCATAATTCTGGTTTCCATGGCAACGAAATGAAAAAACTTCAAAATTCTTAAAAAATCTTCTCCTCCGAAAGTGTCAGGCCGATTTTCAAATAATTTTGTAGAAATGTTCCTCGGGTGACCCTCTATCAGATTCCTTCAAGCCATGTTGATTGGTCGAAAAACATGGCCGCCAGGGGGGGCGGGGCTATTTTTCCTTATATGGCTATAGTGCAAACTTAAAAAATCTTCTCCTCCGAAACTGTCAGGCCGATTTTCAAATAATTTTGTAGAAATGTTCCTCGGGTGACCCTCTATCAGATTCCTTCAAGCCATGTTGATTGGTTCAAAAACATGGCCGCCAGGGGGGGCGGAGCTATTTTTCCTTATATGGCTATAGTGCAAACTTAAAAAATCTTCTTCTCCAAAAGTGTCAGGCCGATTTTCAAATAAATTTGTAGAAATGTTCCTTGAGTGACCCTCTATCAGATTCCTTCAAGCCATGTTGATTGGTCGAAAATCATGGCCGCCAGGGGGGGGGCGGGGCTTTTTTGCCTTATATAGCTATAGTGCAAACTTAAAAAATCTTCTCCTCCAAAAGTGTCGGGCCGATTTTCAAATAATTTTGTAGAAATGTTCCTTGGATGACCCTCTATCAGATTCCTTCAAGCCATGTTGATTGGTCAAAAAACATGGCCGCCAGGGGGCGGGGCTTTTTTGCCTTTTATTGCTATAGTGAAAACTTAAAAAATCTTCTCCTTCAAAAGTGTCAGGCCGATTTTCAAATAATTTTGTAGAAATGTTCCTAGGGTGACCCTCTATCAGATTCCTTAAAGCCAAGTTGATTGGTTGGAAACTATGCCCGCCAGATGGCGGGGCTTATATAGCTAAAGTGAAAAAATAAATCAGGTGAGCGATTCCAGGGCCATCATGGCCCTCTTGTTTTAATTTTTTGGCTAAAAAGTTTTCCAAGTCGTCTGCTGCAGATTTGTTGTATGTGGGAAAGGGGGGTCAGAACCAATCCGGAAACTTGTATGACTTTATAAACACAGCGAAGATCTTGTTTGATCAGACTGCATGAAAGCACAGATGGATCTTAGCTTATCGCAAGGTCTTGGTGGTTGTTTTATGTGTGAAGTGACAGATATAAGAGACTCTTCCAGGTATAAACTATCAGAGTCGACCCCCGGTAGCTCATTCGGTATCGATGCGGGCTGTCAATCCAGGGGTTGTGAGTACAAATCCTGGCTCGTCCAACTTTCTTTCCGACGATTGACAAAAGTCAATGCGACATGCGTCATTTGTCTTCCACAAATGGGCTAAGTCTATGTGGAAAAGCAGCCAGTTGCTTTGGAAGATTGTTGTGTGGAGTACTGGTGTAAGAAAACCAGGAAATGCATGAGTAGGTGAACTGGCCGCCGTGATATAACTAAGAAATTGTTAAAAACGGCGTTAAACCCCAATCAATCAATCAATCAATCAACAAACTATCTGCAGAATTAAGTCAATTATTCTAACTCATGATATAATTATATTGACAGGCAGTATAGAAAACATTGTTGAAAAAAAAGAACTTGGTTGACTTTACCAATGAAATTAATGAAATAGGTCAAAAGATGAATTATTTACAACATCTTTTGTAAATCTCTGAATATGAAATATTTATCTTGAAATGACCTTAATTCCACTTCTGATGCCATTAATCATAATATTTATATATTTAACTTTTGTCTTAAAAGAGATCATTTTTTATTGAGAAAACTTTTTAAAACATTGTGAGAAAACGGACAAATAATATTTCTGTTTCATTACTGTAAGAAAACCAGGAAATGCATGAGTAGGTGAACTGGCCGCCGTGATATAACTGAGAAATTGTTAAAAACGGCGTTAAACCCCAATCAATCAATCAATCAATCAACAAACTATCTGCAGAATTAAGTCAATTATTCTAACTCATGAAATAATTATATTGACAGGCAGTATAGAAAACATTGTTGAAAAAAAAGAACTTGGTTGACTTTACCAATGAAATTAATGAAATAGGTCAAAAGATGAATTATTTACAACATCTTTTGTAAATCTCTGAATATGAAATATTTATCTTGAAATGACCTTAATTCCACTTCTGATGCCATTAATCATAATATTTATATATTTAACTTTTGTCTTAAAAGAGATCATTTTTTATTGAGAAAACTTTTTAAAACATTGTGAGAAAACGGACAAATAATATTTCTGTTTCATTACTACGTTTAACCCTTTTCCCCATACGACAATTTTGCAGCGGACGACTTTGAAAACCTATCTATATATATACAAAAACGTGAAAAATCTCCAGAAATAAGAGTTAAATAATAAATTGGAGTTAAAAATTGTGGCAAAGGAGAAATTGCTTGTTTTTGAACAATTTCTTCTTTTGTCACAATGTTTTCAAAAGACGACTGCTTCGGAGGCGTCAGAAAATGTCTATATTAGGGAAAGGCTTTAATCTGTCAGGATATTCTATACTTGTTGTTAACCCTTTCCCTCATACGACAACTCCGCAGCAGACGACTTAGAACATATTTTGTCAAAACATAGAAAATCTCCATAATTGAATGGATAACCTATGACAAAAAGTGGAAAACATTGTGACAAAAGGAGAAATTGCTCGTTTTGTGCAATTTCTTCTTTTGTCACTATGTTTTCAAAAAGCCGTCTGCTGCAGAGGCGTCAGAAAGCGTCTATATGAGGGAAAGGGTTAAGGTAGAATTAATACATCATAGTAAAATAGGTAAAACTCGATGTACAAGAATTTGTTCCAGAAATACCATTAAATCCAACGAAATATGAGAAAACTTGATGATTGATATTTTTATGCCCAGGTTTTTTTTAGCTGAATTAACCCTTTACCCCCATACAACACATCTGCAGCAAGATGGCTTTGAAAACACCCAGGCAAAAATATGGAAGATATTTATTTGGTAGAATATAAAAGAATATGATCGTTAAGAGCAATTTCTTATTTTGTCATAATGTTAATGCCCTGGTGATGGTGTCACGTTTTGGCCTCGCCGTTGTGCCCCGTTTCTGACACCCACGATTTAGCAACTGTCGGCCGGGTGCCACGTTGTTGCCACGTGCTAGCCACGCTGTCGTCTCGTTGTATTCCCGTTGTCACACAATTTAAAGGTGACAACGAATATCGAAGTCGGGGTTTGTCTCGCATTCACCTCGTTGTCGCTACGTTGTTCCACGATCAGTTAATTGATGACCCTCTACCAAGACTGTTGAAATAGTTACAATCCATTGGTCCGACAGAGCGTGTCATATATAGCGTACAACATGTACGCGTTATGTTAGTTATATTACGTTTTTGCTACGTTTCTGCTACATTATACTACGCTGTACCAGGTTCCCGCTATATTGTAGTACGTTGTGGGGAAAACGTGAGCGAATTTTGAACATTAAAATTTCCACTTCACATTTTGTCACGTTGTTCTACGTTGTTCTACGTTTGCTCATGTTGTAGCCACGTTTCCCAACGTAGCTAAACGTGGAGGCCAAAACGTGACACTATAACTGGGGCATCAACATACGTCTATATAAGGGGAAGGGGGGGGAGGGGGGTCAAAGAGTTCAGGAGACAAGTTTACCTAAACACAAAATTAAATCATGAATTTTTAAAAATGCCATAATTTATGCACTCTGCTTTGTAGAATGTTGCAAAGCCCTGGTAGCGACAAGGGCTGTAAATTCAGGGGTTGTGAATTCGAACCCCAGCTCGGCCAACATTCTTTGCGACATTTGACAAAAGTCACTGTGTGACAAGCGTAATTCGTCTTTCACTAATGGGCTAACAGTCTATGTGGAAAAGCAGCCAGTTGCTTGGAAAATATGTTGTGTGGAATACTGGTGTGAGAAAACCAGGAAACATGAGTAGGTGAACTGGCCGCCATGATATGACTGAAAAATGGCGTTAAACCCCAATCAATCAATAAACCAATCAATTATGTTTATGAATATGTTTTTAATTTTTGTAGTTTAGGCAAGACATAAGCCTATGCATTAATTTTAACCAGAGTAAGATCCC
Organism: Serripes groenlandicus; assembly: GCA_031761405.1. NCBI lineage: Eukaryota > Metazoa > Mollusca > Bivalvia > Cardiida > Cardiidae > Serripes > Serripes groenlandicus. The sequence continues at coordinate 143,972,240 of JASEVX010000002.1, forward strand.
TATGGCTGGGGGTCGTTTAATAAGATTGGCAGTCACAGTCTGACCCTTGTTCGAACTTACTTACTTACTTACTTGTTTCTCCCAATACATGCAGGTTTATGACCCTTGCCTTACTTACTTGTTTCTCCCCATATATGCAAGAGCCGGCTAAATGGGTCTGAACTCGTGGTGTAATTTGTTTAATAATGTCAAAATAAATAGAGCATGTACTCTTGTGTTGCACTTAGCTACAACACTGTAAATCAAAGAGTTACAAAACTTTACAGCAGTGTGCAGCTGGGGATTTATTTATTGTTCTTCCCAAACCGTGCAGGCTGATGAACCTTGCCTTACTTACAAATAACCTACAGAGGTGTGTATTGCATTTCTCCAAAACTGTAAATTCCAGAGTAACACAACTTTACAGGTTTACAAATTGGGCTCAAACATTGTCCGTCCTCAATTTCGTGTCCGGGCTGTATCTTCCACATGTTTGAATGGATTTTGATATTACTTCAGACAATTATTCTCCATAATAAGATGGTGTGTCGTGCACAACAACCAGACACCTACTCCCAAGGTCAAAGTCACAGTTTGGGCTAAAATGATGTTCGTCCGCATTTTCGTGTCCAGACTGTATCTTCCACATGCTTGAAGGGATTTTTATATAACTTCACGCAATTATTTTCCATTAGAAGATGATGTGTCATGCACATTACCTCTTCGAAGGTCAAGGTCACAGTTTGGGGTCAAACATTTTCCGTCGGAAATTGCTTGTCCGGGCTGTACCTTCCACATGCTTTAATGATTTTTGATATTACTTCAGATAATTATTCTCCATAACAAGATGATGTGTTATGCACAACAACCAGAAACCTACTCTCAATGTCAAGGTCATAATTTGAGCTCAAACATTCTCGGACTTTTCTGACGTGTCCGGGCTGTGTCTTCCACATGCTTGAATGGATTTTGATATAACTTCACACAATTATTCTTCATAGGAAGATGATGTGTCATGCTCAATAATCAGCCATTTACTCCCAAGGTGAAGGTCAGATTGGAAGACTTTGTTCCGTGTTTCTTGTCTAGAACTTCACGCATTTAATTAGGACCATGTAGTGTCAAAGGTCATAACTCTATAAAGTGGGGTTTGACAGAACAATTTGCCTTTTTCAACTTGCACTTCTTTGTCCGGTATGGGACTTTTGTATTGCTTGCAATACTCCATTAACTTGATTACTATAAACCCTGGGTACCAGTCTATCGGTCACATTGTGACTCATTAGCAGGTGACTCCTTTGAACACACAAGGAAGATTTGTCATCTGTTTGGAAGATAATCCAAAATATTTATAAAGAGTTCAATATTCTGTAGATTATCTATTTGCAACGACTATTCATAAACTAATGAATTTAACACGGGTAAGAAATTTAAAACAAAGAAGCAATAACTCGTTGTCAATTTTATTAAAACAATCTTGATGAAGTATTATATACAAATGATTAGCACTTTGAAGACTTATGTAGCAATTAAACGACTTCTGAAAATATTGTGGCAAAAGAAGAAATAGCTTATGATAAACAATTTCTCCTTTTGTCACACATATGCAGAAATAATTTGGGTTAAGGTGTTACCTACTATTTCTCTCAAGTATTTTTTTTCTAAATTAGACTCCGTCATCAATCTAATTGACTTCATTTAGATTGGAGTCACGACGGATACACACACAAAAGTCATGCATCCTTTTGTGATACGTGAAAATCCCGGACCTCCACGCTACGATACAACAAACGCCCCCATGCTATACAATCGGAGCACTCCACATTTATCGCTTCTCTTTATCGTTTATTTATATGGGTTATCTAACCTGTTTACACCGTAAGCTCGGGTAAGCGATAATTTGATTGGCTGACGCAAAAGTCAATCTGAGACGACCTGTAGCGGGCAGTAATCAGATATATATGGTCAAAGGGAAGTAAATCGGATCGGGTTGCCGGGCAGACAATTCAGATGAGGTTGTCTCTCATTGGACAATAATGATTTTGTTGAAAGTTGAAAGTGATTTTTATAAAGTTAAATAACCTCTGACTGACTTATAACCAAAATAGTGTTTGCTTTTAGCTATGTTGACACTCTAATAGCCATTTTCAGAACATGCTGTATTTTCTGAAATTGAAAGAATTATTCAGTGCGGGATAAGTGTCAGCCTTGATTTGACCTCCTAGCTCTGTCTCAAAAATAAGTGAGCATGTGAGTTTTATTTTGCTTTTTTGGTAGTTTTAAGAATGAACTTTAATTCATTTGATATTAAGGAACCATAACCCATAATAATATAATGCTCGCCTATAGAAAATGAATTCCTTCCCTTTGACCATACGAGCTAGCGAAGTTCAGGTCTGGTTTTAATGATATTTGTTGTTCTGAATGAAGCAGGCTTATAATATATACATATACAATTAAAATTGGGATCAGCTTAATATATGGGTGCTCTTACTGAAATGAAACGTAGTTATTCCCGGTGTTTCGGAATCCAATATTAACCCATTTTAAACTGGAGAGTTGTCCAACATTTTATTTGAAAGAGAACATATTCGGTTCTAGAAATACCAAGATCAGTGTAGAGCCTGGTCAGCGAATCGCGGATGCGCTGACTGGCTGACTATACTGGTGGCGCAAGCTTCATACAATTAGTAATAGCAGTCAATTATAATTAATATATTTATGTACAATCAACAATGAAATTCTATGCTTCATGTACGTTTACATTTGATATTCGAAGTTTTTTCGAATAGAACACCCTGGAAAACGTCATTGTAGAGACATGCCAACGTATACCTTTTTGCACGGAGGGGCGCCTAACGGATACAAAATAAAAATAAATGAGACAGCATACAAATTGCAGCCTATCCGTTCGAAAAGGTACCTGTTGGCATTTCTGTACTGTCCAGGTTAAAACAACCCTGTACATCTGTTCCGCATTAGCAAAATCTAAAAACATTGACAAAATCTTTCATTAAGCTCGTGTTAGAAACATGTGAACAATGAATCTCTTGATTAGACAGGCTGATCTGTATCGACATTGTTCACAAAAGTCAACTTCCACCATTTCGCATGGATCGTTTTATACCATGTAAACAGTAAAACTAAATGAGACAGCATATACATTGTATTATTTATTTTATTTATTTATTGGGGTTTTACGCCGCTTTCAACATTATTTCGGTTATATCACGGCGACAGTTCACGTATTCATGATCCCTGGGTAAACAAACCAGTACTAGACTAGAAAATGTGCCTTGCCCAAGGGCACTCCACCATGACCGAAGTGCCGCGACTGGGGATCGAACCCGGGACACCCGGTTTCGAAATCCCTGACGCTAACCACTCGACCACAGCGGATTCCTCATATACATTGTAAGCAAACTATTTATTAAAGATCTCGGATTTCATCCGCTAGGGATTGTATTCAAAAGCCTGGGAGTGAAAGATAAAAACAATATATGTAATTCTTAAGACCCTAGGTTTTTTTTTTAGTTGTCCAAAGCATCTGTTTTAGTCAATCAAATTTGTCGTTCCCTAAACCCTTGTCCCGCCGTATGTGATTTTAAACACTTTCCCACATACAACTTATCTGCAGCAGACGACTTTATCTATAAACACATAAGACATAACTATGAAACATCTTTACAGATCAAAGTATAAACATTGAATAGAGTTGAAAACATTGTGGCAAAAGGAGAAATTGCTCTTCATGAGAAATTTATCCTATTGCCACAATGTTTTCAAGAGTCGTCCGCTGAAGATGCGTCCATAGGCTTATTTAGGATAGAGTTAAACAACATTTCCGTGTTATGTTATGTACAAAAGTAAACTTAACATTTTACGAACAGTGTAGGCTCCTACCAGCCTCCATATTCGTACCACACGCATCCGAGTTTTCATTTAGCCTCTCTATATGGTATTATATAAAAAGATATATTATTATTATTATATGAACCGTATAGAGGCTATTTATAGTAACACGCTCCTGTGTGAGATTCCCCAGATTTTCTCATACGACATAATAACGGCCATTTTGTTTATAGCATATGAACATGTGTATTATCGCAACGAGGTATTGTGTGTTATTTTTCTCAAATGAAAACTCGAACGCCTGTGTTCGTACAGTCTAATTTTGGGGCACATTTCAAGGGCTTGGCCTGAGACGGTTGTAACTAAAAACCTATTTTGAAAACCCTGGTTTAGGGGGCAATTTTTACCCCTTTGTAAACACTGCAGATTTAGGTGCCATTGCTCAGAACGAGCAATGGCACCTAAATTTCCATTGTTTACAAAGAAAAATGATTTAACGCTTATAAAGACTCTATGGCGAGATTATTAACCTTGGTAAAAAAAATACCAATTTTAGTTACAAGCCCTCGATTTCTTCGCTACTGTTTTATCGATATCTATCAAAGACTAGTTCATAACTATGTTAAAACTTGTAAAAAATCAGGCGTGATGATAGGACTTTTAGCGGGATAAGGGTTAATTATTTTTCTACAAATTAGAGTAAGAAACGTATTTACAGCAATTAGTTGATGAATACCACCCCTGGAGTCGTACTCGGTTTCACTATGTATATGTACAACATTAAACATTTAGAACAATGTTACTGGCTTTGATGGTAAACACGTGATCAAAATGAGCGGTGCTCCATGAAAACCAACCTCAACGTAATAATTACACGTGTGGAAGAAGATATGCGTGCGCATCCATGCTATAGATCCAAAATGGAAACTGCTGTACAGAAAGTTATTGAAACCTTCTATGGTTAACAGTTCAGAGCTAGATCAGACAGCGCGGATGATCTACACCGATTGCAAATGGCATACTGTTGTATTTCACAGAGCGTCGCTCAAATATGTTTTTATAAATTTTACTGTAACACCACTGCTTCATGACTTTTCACTTAATTTGCACGATCGGCAACAAATCTTCTGGTAATATCCATACTGACACAATCTGGCCCTTAACACCATTGCACATTGTTTAAACTTGTCCTGGCAGTCTGCTGGAATTGAACTTTCATCTGAAAATATAGGTTAACAAAAGACATTTGAACTCTCCCTCTCACATACTACAATGTCCCTGTGGCTGGGGCACGCTCAATAAAGAATGGCTGCCATAGCCTTGGCCTAGCTTGAATCGTAAGTGCCGGATTAATTGGTCTGGCTGGACGATTGGCGTCAATGCATCTCTTGAGCTCCAGCAGGTGGGTTGATATTGGTTTCATACCTTTAATATTTGTTATCTCGATGTAATCATACGGTGTGGGACCAATATCATCTCTCCTGCCCGCCGCGATATGACCTGGGGCATTTACATCACGTGACTTCAAAATCCAACTTGTAACAATGGTATCGTCTGCGCAAGCGCAATTCTACCAAAAATGCAGATATTATTGAATAACACTGAAGCATGAAAAGTATACTTCTATTTAACAACAAACATCTTTCTTTGCGGAAAGCAACCTAAACGTAATTGTTACTCTTAGATGTATGGTAAGAATCACAATGGATCCTGCTTTACATAAGGCTGTTGAAGCTTCTACGACTAATTGGCAAATGGTGTAGAACCGAACCAGATTGCGCGGATTCGCTGGCTGAGCTGATTCTACAAGGGTCGCACATATTTTAGTTTGGTTTTTCGTTTATTTCGATTTCACATACTACACTGTCAAAATGAGTCTTATAGCTTGTTGTCAAAGGATCTATAGAATGTTTTATATAACCGTATATTGTTTGTTGACAACAACTGTATAGTGATAGTGTGCCATGAACGTTTTTCGAGGGTTTCATTTTTACTTATGTAAAACACAGCGGAACCAAAATTTCATCGTAGTGATGTTTAGTGCCGTACAAAAGGATATATACCTTGTTGGTATAATAGTAAAAGTGAACATTTTTTTACAATTACATAATAACATCTTCTTTTCAAAATAAAATGTGGTTTTTGTTACATCTTTGGCTATAGTACTGGTAGTGTGTAAAATGAATAGAGACATGCGATACACATCCTCAGTTCGAACCCGTACATATGCATTCAACTCTTTCAGGGACAATATATGTTATACACGGTCCCTGACTCTTTCCAACATATAAACACTTTTGCATTAGACGTCTTTTAAAATATCTAGGCAAATAATATAGAAACAATCTTTAAAAAATAAGTATACTTATTGAAAAGAACTTAAAGCAATATGGTGAAATGAGACATTACGACCAATTCCTTCTTTAACTACGATGTTTTCAAACGCAGTCTGTTTTTGAACGGTCAATGTGCGTCTAAATTGTGTAAAGTGTTAAATCTGCCTCTTCCTTAGTAGCATTAACCCTTTCCCACTTGAAGACGCATTTAAACCCATCTACAGCAGACGACTTTTGAAAACAATGTGGCAAAAGAAGAAATGGCTCATGATGAGCTAGTTCACCTTTAACCACATTTGTTTTCAACTCGTTTTAATGATAAGACTCTCATTTATGGAGATATTTCATGTTTTTGCCGATATGTTTTCAAAGTCGTCTGCTGCAGATTTGATGTATATGGGAAAGGGTTAAATCGGGTTTCCAAGATAGATGAGATATATTAAACTGTAGACCCTACCTGGCTTGTTGGGTTTGACCTCAGCTTGTTCCGGTTTCTCGGGCTTATCTCTCGACTCATCGGACAGCGGACAAGGTCTGTTGGAATCACATCCCACCCGATCAGACGGCTTGCTGTCCTTATCACAGTCAGAACTCGCATTGAATTTATCGTCAAGGCAACGGACATCACGTGATCGCTGACCTGCTCCACACGAAACTGCGCACTGTAATTGTGACAATATAAAAGTATGGTGATATCTGCAAACTTTTCAAACATTTATAATCCAACGTCTTTATTTTTATTTGGTAAAACCTGGGACTACTAATACGGGGAAGAGAAACTAGTGCGATAGGCTATATAGCGCTATATAATATGCTTGTCGTTCTTATCGATCGATATTCTGCATTACCTGTACAAGGTTTATCTACCCGTTTATCGAGGTTTTCGTACACGAACAGTTTAAAGACGGCAAGCAACTGGCGCTTATCGTACTCGTTTCTCTTCCCCGTATTAGTAGTCCCAGGTAAAACGATACAAAGTACGTGATTTATAGTTGCCCGGTCGTCTATTGGTTAACATGTTGAACTGTCAATCCAGATGTCCGAGATTTAAATCCCAGTCCGGGTTCTGGAAATTTCTGCGATCCTTTTAAGTGTCTCCCACCCAACTAGCGGTCAAGTACTGATCCTGTATCGGTACACTACTTTGAGCTAGGATATCGCACCGGACTCACCTTGTATCTAACTCCCGTCTCATGAAATAATATGTACATGACAATGTGAACACTCTCAAATGGGACTAAAGAAGCTAAAAAGGTTATGCTTAATCGTACTATTTCATTACTTCTCATAGCAGTGTAATGTTCTAAAAATATTATAGTTGACCTATATAATAATATAGATCAACTGTTCTATTTATTGAACAGTGCCCTGCGCTCTTTTTCTTTAAAATTATGTTCAGACGCCTGTTTTTCCAATTTCAATTAAAGTAATTCTTAATAAGATGCGTCAATTAGTCATACATTGATTCAGTCATTAATCGTTCGACGGTTACTTCAAAGTGAAGGTCTCCAATTTCAAGCAACGTAGATTAACTTCAATTAGACTAAAGTACTGTTTGAACCAATATTTGTAAAAGCATCCATTCGTGCCACGTCACGTTAAACAGACACTTCTGAATGTTTCGACCAGCGAAGATCCAGAACAGCATATGAGCCGTCCCGCGAGAAAAACCAACATTATAGCCTCTGCGTAATTTATCGACCCAATCCGCGCAGACTGGTCCGGGTTAATACATTTCATCTCAGGAGGGATAGAGGTATAGAGTATTGATTCCTGAAACAGAAAATCCACAGGAGGCGAATAGTGTATATCCGGGTAAGCCTGCGCGGCATGCTTAGGCTGATCCAGGTCGATACTTTACGCAGAGTCCACACTGTTGGTGTTATCGCGGGACGGCTCATAGGTAGTCTGTCAGGCTCTGCACTGTATAAGCATCCCGGGTTTTTCCGAATCCGATCCCACAAATAAGCGATCGGATCGTTTTTGCCATTCATTTCAAAATCTTCTACTAAGATCGGTTTTCACGTAACGTGTCCCATCTAATTACTCACATCTCCCCAATCTGTCATATACCACTGAGGTTTGCATGGTTCAAGGTCACATGACATGTACGTTTGCGGTCTCTCCTCATCTTTACAAGCGCTTTCAGTTACTATGGAAACACGATCTCGGTGTTTCTGGGCGCATGCTACCGGTCTTGTTTGAGAGGCCATACCACAGGTGGCGTTACACTGAAATAAACAAACGGTATTTTTCCTGCTAAAGTTGAACGATTTCGCATTTTTACATAATGTTTTCAATGTTTATAAAAAGACATTCTGCTAACTGTTGTTGCGTAGAGAGCTAATAAGCGCCCGACGTTTTTGGAAATGTTGATATACGTAAGGTTATCATTAGTTACGTGACTCGTTTGGTAGAGGTTGTCAAAGGGATTGGCAGGCTGCTGGCGGTAAAAACAATGTTTTTGACATGTTCAACATTCAGAGCGGGTGACAACGTACTAAACTATATGCCATGTAAACGTTGATATTTCGCTGCGTGAACGTTTCGCACGTTGGGTGAAGGTTGCTTCTCCATCAGTTGTTTGGCCATATGCGTCCAAGCAAAGGGCTATTGTCCAACGTTAACATATCGTTTTGGCTAAACTACTAATATAGTAACGTACGTGTACAGTTTAGCTACAGAACTGTATATGTAGCGACATGGAGTGCGTATTTTTGGCTCATTGGAGACACGTTACGCGACTGGCTGCAGCACGCTAGGCATACGTTGGGCTTTCAATTTTACATTTATTGGATGGTGGTTTCGTTTGCGCTGTCATTCTACTAGGGACGATAGTTATACGCTCAGCATTCGTTAGTTAGCAGTTGGATAAGAAACATACTTTGGCGGGGAATTTGAGTCCATCTTGACTTCCCCAAACTTCATAAGGTATGTGGCAGCACCTTAAGGTTTTTAACCCTTACATACAGCAAATATACAGCAGACGACTTTGAAATTTATTTATTGGGGTTTTACGCCGCTTTCAACATTATTTCAGTTATATCACGGCGACAGTTCACTTATTTATGATCCCTGGGTAACCTAACCAGTACTAGGCTAGAACATGTGCCTTGCCCAATGGCACTCCATCATGAGCGTAGTGCCGCGACTGGGGATCGAACCCGGGACACCCGGTTTCGAAAACCCCGACACTAACCACTTTACCATAGCGGATTCCTACGACTTTGAAAACATGGCGACAAAAACCTGAACAATCTGCATAAAAGATAGTCTAATTGGTAAATAAAGTGGAAAACATTGTGGCCAAAGAAGAAATTGCTCATCATGAGCAATTTCAGCTTTGGCCACACTGTTTTCAACATTCGTCTGCTGCTATTTCGTCAAAATGCGTCTGCAGGTGGGAAAGGGTTAAATCCGTTCCCACATACAACAGATCAGCAGATGTCTTTAAAAACTTCAAGGTAAAATATAATGTAAGAGTAGTGATTACTCGTTTTGCGCAAATTCTCTTTTTGTCACAACGTTTTCAAAAGTTGTCTGCTGCTGCAGAGGCGTTTATATATGCGGGAAACAGGCTTAATTTTAATGTTATTGTGTTTTATCGACATTTTCAACATTATTTCAATTATATCACAGCGACAAATTCACGTATTCATGATCCCTGGGTAAATAAAGCTAGGAAAAGTGCCTTGCCCAGAGCACTCCTCCATAACCGTTGCGCCGCGACTGGGGATCGAACCCGGGACGCCAGATTTCCCGACGCTACCCACTCGGCCACGGCGGATTCCCTGGGGGAAACGCTTAAAGCAAGTAAACATATTATATAGTCTAAACTTGGTCTACTATGTTATCTGCATACTCTTAAATAAAATTACTCTTATATAAGACAAAACGTGAACCTAAAATCAAGATTGCATGACCACCATTGAGCTGGATATAGATAATTGTAACACTTTTGGAAATTATTTTTTATTCTTTAGAGAATTGAATACACATTCCAGAGATATACAATTGTGTTAGTTTTATTTTTCTAATAGACTTTTATAAAAGAAATCTACGAACTTATCGAACAACCCTCGTAAGTGTCTGAAATATTGAAGACCGATTATTAAATGTACCTTCATATGTTATTTGTATACGCGTTTGAATTGATTGCGGTGTAAAAAAAACAAAATTCGGACTTAATGAAAGGGGGGAACATTTAAAACATTGCTCTTTCTTCTCCATAGTCTTTTCTTCTTCTAAAAAAATACCCGTTAGCTGTGTAAGTGTGAGTGGGCAGTCTATACCAGGTAAATTGTTACAGATTCGTACCTTGGACCACGGACCAGTCACCCAGAAGCCACCACAGTCATTGTTACGACAGGATTTCGTCTGCTCCGGTTTATCCAGCTGATTGCACGCAGTATTGATGTTCCCAGAATCACTCGAACAATGGACCCGTCTGCTCAAAGTCCCATATTCACAGTGTCCTGCACACTATAATGGAACAATCAAAATTTCGTTAAGTAATTTTAATTACGCTTCAATGTTTAAAACTTGATCACTTGATCACTCCACATTTCGTCCAACAGGAAACTTGGTAAAGGTTAATGTCTAAGTGGCAAACAATTCAGATTTCAGGAGAGACAGCTCGTGACGAGCGGTCTCACCTGCATCTGCATTGTTTGCTGACGCCTTTAGCAGCGAAAGGGTTAAGAGTCAAGGTATCTACAGTACAAGATTTTCGACAGAAATGAAAAAAAAAAAATGTATAAGTGTTTGTCAATTAGTATGCATTAGTCTCATCCCAAACTTTTATCCTTCCAACATAAAATAAATCTGGACCAGATTTCTTTGAAAGCTTCTAGGCACATATACCTACTTTTATAAAACAAAAATTGAAGTATACAATATGAATATTTTCAAAATATTGTGACAGAAAGAAAATTGGAAACGTCGACTTTTGATTAAATATCTTATTTTCAATATGATTTGTCAATATCGTATAAGCAATGCCAATTGAAAAAGAAAGAGAGAAAATACTTACAAGGCTACGTAGACTTTTACAAAATCATTTATTTTTATTTTATTTACAACGAACACATAAGTTTGCATACAACACTTTTACAATAGTTGACGTATGTATTTTGAATCCGACAACACAAGGGAAAGAAATCCCGTATATTTCATTTTAACCCTTTACCTCATATAGACGCTTGCTGATGCCTCTGCAGCAGACGGCTTTTTGAAAACATAGTGACAAAAGAAGAAATTGCTCAAAACGACCAATTTCTCCTGTTGCCACAATGTTTTCTACTTTAAGTCATAGGTTAGCCATTCAATTATAGAGATTTTCAATTTGTTCACAAAATATATTCAAAGTCGTCTGCTTCAGAATCAGTGTCGTATGAGGTAAAGGGTTAAACCGTCGATTCCAATATACATCTTCAGAGCAGTCTGGTTTGGATAAATCTAACGAAAATTATATAACTTTAGCACCATGCATGATTTACATACAGTGAACGAAAACATTGATGGGAAAATAGGAATTTCTCGTTAAGGGCAAATGCTAGCCTTTTCCACATTGTTTTCTAAATTCATCTGCTGCAAAAAGCGTCAGAAGTTGTCTGTATCTAGCATTGATTGTTTGATTTTGTGTACTAACTTTACGCCGCTTTCAACAATTGTTCAGTTATATCACGGCGTTTCCTGGGTAAGTTACCAGTAGTACTGGTCCATTTATTCTGACACCAGCCAGTCAGACGTTATCATAACTCCGCAACCCTGAGCGCCAAGGAGGGCATCCATTACTACGATTTTTAAAGTGACCAACCAACCTCTGTCTCCCATTCTGTATAGTACCACCCAAACGCACACGACCCAAGGTCGCAGGTCTGTTCCTCCCGATCGGGTTTCGGGGATTCACAGTCCCCATCGGATATCTGTTCCCCGTCCGGTCCCAGACAGATATAGTCACGGGAATGGGTCCCGAGGCCGCACGTCACACTGCATTTGTTCCAGGAGCGAGCTGTCCAACTGGAAATATATAAAAAAAGATTTCAGCAACCGACAACGCCAAACTGCATTGTGACAAACAATCGGTTATCTTCGTAAATTACATTACCGACAAACAATTGGTTATCTTCGTAAACTGCATTACCGACAAACAATCGGTTATCTTCGTAAACTGCATTACCGACAAACAATCGGTTATCTTCGTAAACTACATTATCGACAAATAATTGGTTATCTTCGTAAACTGCATTACCGACAAACAATCGGTTATCTTCGTAAACTGCATTACCGACAAACAATCGGTTATCTTCGTAAACTGCATTACCGACAAACAATCGGTTATCTTCGTAAACTGCATTACCGACAAACAATCGGTTATCTTCGTAAACTACATTACCGACAAACAATCGGTTATCTTCGTAAACTGCATTACCGACAAACAATCGGTTATCTTCGTAAACTGCATTACCGACAAACAATCGGTTATCTTCGTAAATTACATTACCGACAAACAATTGGTTATCTTCGTAAACTGCATTACCGACAAACACTCGGTTATCTTCGTAAACTGCATTACCGACAAACAATCGGTTATCTTCGTAAACTACATTATCGACAAATAATTGGTTATCTTCGTAAACTGCATTACCGACAAACAATCGGTTATCTTCGTAAACTGCATTACCGACAAACAATCGATTATTTGTGTAAACTGCATTACCGACAAACAGTCGGTAATCTTCGTAAACTGCAGTACCGACAAACAGTCGGTAATCTTCGTAAACTGCATTACCGACAAACAATCGGTTATCTTCGTAAACTGCATTACCGACAAACAGTCGGTAATATTCGTAAACTGCATTACCGACAAACAATCGGTAATCTTCGTAAACTGCATTACCGACAAACAATCGGTAATCTTCGTAAACTGCATTACCGACAAACAATCGGTTATCTTTGTAAACTGCATTACCGACAAACAGTCGGTAATCTTCGTAAACTGCAGTACCGACAAACAGTCGGTAATCTTCGTAAACTGCATTACCGACAAACAATCGGTAATCTTCGTAAACTGCATTACCGACAAACAACAAACAGTTTTCAACAATTTTTCAGTCTTATCACCAGTTCACCTACACATGCGTTTCCTGGTTTTCCCACACCAGTACACCACGCAACATGCTTTCCAAGCAACTGGCTGCTTTTCCTCATAGACTGTTAAACAGCCCCTTGGTGAAAGACGAATGACGCTTTGACGTCTGCTGCAGAGATGTCAGAAAGCGTCTGTATGTGGGGAAAGGGTTAACTGTTGATTAGTTGAAACCTGTTTACTTCAACTTCAAAGAAACACCAACTCGATTGGCGGATCTCTGTTGTTTACAACGGTCCCTTTTATTTTAGAGGAAAATAAATTTAACTGTTTACTTTTTCCTATACGACTTTGGCAAAGTTGTCATAAATACCTCGTTCATTAATTAAACTCCCGGTAACTTATTACCAATTAAATCTAAATCCGTCTTGTTTTATTCGAGAACACGTGCAACAAGTTACAGATATCTATTTTTTTTCCTGGCGTTTAAGAGCATCATTACTGCACCTGTTTGGCCTTATCAACAGTTGAATGACATAGACTGTTTGTTCGTTTTAACAACCCTTTTCACCATGCACTTTAACGCATCTTCAGAAAATAATGAGAAATTCTCCACTTTTGCTTTTTGACACTGTTTTCAACACTTGGTCATAATAAAACGTCCACTGATAGAGATTTGACAAATGTTTGCCTAATTGTTTTTTAACCCTTTCCCTCATACAACAATTCTGCAGCAGACGACTTTAAACATATTTTGTCAACAAAAAGAAAATCTCTATAATGGAATGGATAACCGATGACTAAAAGTAGAAAACATTGTGGCAAAAGGAGAAATTGCACGTTTTGCACGTTTTGTGCAATTTCTCCTTTTTGTTACTATGTTTTCAAAAAGCCGTCTGCTGCAGAGGCATCAGAAAGCGTCTATATGAAGGAAAGGGGTAATTAAAGTCAACTCTTGCAAATTCGTTTTAAAAAGTAAAAGCCTTACCATTATTACTGCAAAAGTGTAAGAAAACATTCGAATTGCTCGTTCCGGGTAATCTTTTACGGCAGCTCTAAAGGGACACACACGATTGTTTTTTTTATCTCGTGCGCACCAGATACTAAGTCGTGCAATCGAGATAAGTATCTCGTGCGCACGAGATACTAAGTCGTGCGAACGAGATACTATCTCGTGCGCACGAGATAAAGAAACATAGCTCTAAAGGGACACACACGATTTTTTTTTATCTCGTGCGCACGAGATTCTATGTCGTGCGAACGAGATACTATCTCGTGCGAACGAGATACTAAGTGGTGCGCACAAGATACTAAGTCGTGCGAACGAGATAAAAACAAATTCGTACGTAACTTATAAAAATGTGTGTGTCCCTTTAGAGCTGCCGTAATCTGTCCATGGTTGTTAACAATTATTTTTAGTGCACATTCCACTTCACCACTTGGTATTTTTTTTCCAATCATAATTTAGTTTCGTTCTTACGTGACACTTGAATATTTGGTTATCTGCCACCAGCATACTCATTATCTTTGAAGGGAGAATTGGGATAATTGAAAACATAATTAAACTTTAAAAAAGCATTACTTCAATTTTACATAATTGGTTTCGTTTCTGTAGCTAATGTAACTCGAGATACTAAGATTGAATGGCACGACTTTTGAGTTGTTTTTATTGAATATTTGAATTTGGACTACTTTCGCGATATCTCGAAGTCGAAAGGGACCTATGAATTACTACGAGTTATCGATATGTTCGAGTGATTCATCGATTTATGCTAAATTAATTGATGTTTTTTCAGTTTAATAATTCATTTTTACTTAGTCGTTTATTATAAAAAAAAAAAAAAATGATAAAATAGTATCGAGTAAGTAGCACAGCAGCAGTTCTGGTTGTTGGAGCAATAAGAGCTGATGCTACTGATTTCGACATAAATAGAAGGATTCGTTCCAGGAATTGGTTAGAGTTCATTTTCACATCTTCGAATTAAACCATACCTTCGATTTATCATATATTCGAGTTAAACCATACCTTCGATTCATCACATATTCGAGTTAAACGATACTTTCGATTCATCATCTATTCCAGTTAAACGATACATTCGATTCATCACATATTCGAGTTAAACGATACTTTCGATTTATCACATATTCGAGTTAAACGATACATTCGATTCATCATATATTCGAGTTAAACGATACATTCGATTCATCACATATTTGAGTTAAACGATACTTTCGATTCATCATATATTCGAGTTAAACGATACATTCGATTCATCACATATTCGAGTTAAACGATACTTTCGATTCATCACATGTTCGAGTTAAACGATACATTCGATTCATCACAAATTCTAGTTAAACGATACTTTCGATTCATCATATATTCGAGTTAAACGATACATTCGATTCATCACATATTCGAGTTAAACGATACTTTCGATTCATCATATATTCGAGTTAAACGATACATTCGATTCATCACATATTCGAGTTAAACGATACTTTCGATTTATCACATGTTCGAGTTATCGCGAGTCCACTATAGTAGTTTGTCCTGCACCAGATACGCTCAGCAACATATCAAGCAGTGTTGTGTATGAATCTTTTCTAGCAACGGTAGATATTCTAATTTAAAACGACAAACGTTGAGGTCATTTTCAAAAGCGAAGTAAATTTATTCTGTCATGTAAAAGAAAAACGCTAAATTTAATAGACAAATAATATCAACGTAAAACCAACCAATGTCATTATGAGGATTTTCTCCTTTTGTCGCAGTGTTTTTAAAAGGCATCTGCTGAAGATGCGTCAACATTCTTTACTAAGTGGGAAAGGATTAGCTAATGTGCTACTCGTTATACAGTAAGAACCCACACTATGATAAGATAGACCTTGACGAAAGAATTATATCTTTTATATCGTCATATGAGCTGTTCCACGAGAAAAACAAAAACAAAATTATGAAATTTGCGTAATGTATCAACCTAGATCAGCCTGCGCAGTCCGCGCAGGCTAATCCAGGCCGAAATATTCCGTCTCAGGGGGATATAAGTATAGAGTAATGATTCCTGAAACAGAAAATCCACAGGAGACGAAAACAAAATGTCCGGGTTAGCCTGCGTGGTATGCTTAGGCTGCTCCGGGTCGATACTTTACGCAGAGTCCACAATGTTGTTTTTTTTGTTCGTGGAACGGCTCATATATTTAATAGTTTCAATGGGGACCTCGTGCTAAGTTGCAAGATTAAAACTGCAGCTATTTCAGATAAATACAATGATAACAATTATTTCCCATCATTAACTGAATGTTCTCCATGTTTCTAAATGAATTTTTACAAGGTTGATTATGCGAATCGTGTACCCCATATATTTCCATGTGGAGTTAGTTATAGGTATAACAATTTAGCATTTGTGAAGAAAAGTAGACGTTTTGACTTAAGAGACCAAATAATTACAAATCAGCATGTATGTGTATACATGTACACTGTTGGATCGTGACCTGCACCATTCAATATCCAGTCTTATGACTTTTACATAAGATATTTTCTTCTTGATCCTTTTCCCCCGACGTAATCTTTCTGGGCCGCGAGCCCCGGTAGCTCAGTCGGTAGAGACTAGAGCTGTCAATCAAGGGGTTGTGAGTTCGAACCCCAGCTTGGCCAACATTCTTTCCGACGTTTGACAAAAGTCACTGTGACTAGCGTTATTCGTCTTCCACCAATGGGCTAACAGTCTATGTGGAAAATCAGCCAGTTGCTTGGAAAGCATGTTGTGTGGAGAACTGGTATGAGAAAGCCAGGAAACACATGAGAAGCCGTGATATGACTAAAAAGTGTTGAACATGGCGTTAAACCCCAATCAATCAATCAATCAAAGCTTTATAACGCCTCTGCAGCAAGCGGTATGTAATAGCATTGTGTTAAAAGTAAAAATTACTCATAATGAGTAATTTCTCTTTTTGCCAAAACGTTTTCAATTCTATTCAATATTTAGAGAGTTTCCATATGTTTGACAACATGTTTTCAAAGGATTCAGCTGTGGATTTGTTGCATGTGGGAAACAGTTAAGCGTCAAAGAAATGTCAGTCCGTTTGAATACATATAGACTGATATTAAAGCTGAAAAGGCAGGATATATCCTAGGACCCATTTTTCGGAGTTGAATGTGATTTACAGATCATTATCATTCGGGCTTTATCATGTCAAACCCGACCGTTGTAGGATGGAAATTGATGCAAATTATGAGCATTATCCACTGGAGGCGAAATGTGTATGTCCGGGTTAGTCTGTGGGGCATGCTTAGGCTGATCCGGGTAGATACTTTTACGGAGAGTCCACACTGTTGGTTTTCTCGCTGAACTGCTCATATTGTGTGTGTAACATGTCTCATGAGTGCATGTCACACACTGTCACACACTGAGAGAGTGGGTGGACAGCCGCCTCTATTTATATTGATAAGAGATGTTGTATGATATTAAAAATCATGAAATAATATACACCCTTCTTTTTTCTTTTTTTTACCTATTTCGCTGATATGACAATTTTATAGCATTCTGTCATGATGTTACGTACGATAATAAACGTTTTTATCTAAGATGAAATATAAGATTACTTATGTAAACCTTGAACACTTACATTTGGTACAGAGCTGGAAACGTTTTAGGGAAAAGGAAGAATGAGTACATGTTTTTGCTACAGTAAACATACCACAACAGTCTTAGATCTGTATGTGCTAGACTGCAATGTTTAACATTTTAATCATATTTCTTCGTCTGTTTATTAAACATTTTGCAACTCGCAGACGTATTTCGACGCGTCTACAGCAGACAACTTATGTAAAGATTGAAAAATGAGCAATTTCTCCTTCTGTCACAACATTTCGACTGCATTCAACAATTAACCCTTTCTTCCATACGACAATTCTGCAGCAGACGACTTTGAACATATTTTGTCACCATGTTTTCAAAAAACCGTCTGCTGCAGAGGCGTCAGAAAGCGTCTATATGAGGGAAAGGGTTAAACATTGTTAAAAGAGATATATTAATAAGATAACATGCTCATTAGCCTTATCGAATAAATAGTAAAACGGCTTGCCATACAAATTGAGAAATTGCTCATTATAACGAAGTTACCCTTTTATCACAATGCTAGCAGGATGCGTCAGAATGTCCCTACAAGATTTAAGAAAGTAGAGTTCTGAAACTTTCAGAATTACCTTGGGGGACAATCGCCATTGCTACACTCTAGTACGGCTGTAGAAGGTCGCTCCAGGTCAGAACAGAAACTGCCATCGACACGGGCCTGTTTGTCTGTCACAATACACTCTAGTATAGGCGACTGTTTACCTGTCATGATATAAATAGATACGCATGGAGTAAGCCTCTACCCGTTGTCATATAGGTATGTTTAGATTTTGTAATATTTGTCTTGATAGAAACTGCTATGTTGTTGATGACGAATTTCTCTTTTTGTTAGTATGTCCAGTTTATAATGAACTTCGTCTTTTTTATTTCCAAGAAGTCTGGTTAAATTCATACCCAACTACAAGGTTGTTTTATGACATAATGAGTGAATGTAGACCAACATATGTAAAATCACTGATAACATATCTAATTGAGCCATTTAAAACCAGAAAATTACTTTTAGATGAACAGGTCTCAAATTAAATAATAAAACATGTGCCGTATACTAATTATTTCTATAATTGAATATCTTCAAACTGTTTATAATGTCACTCATATGAATTTATTATGTAAATTTAAATTATGTATAATGGGCCGGATACCTTACATTACTGAATAAAATATTTGTATTGTATTTGTTAAACTAGGAACCAGTTTATGGTTAGAGTAGCCGCTTTGGGATAGGGAGACTTTGAAAATGGTAGTACTGACTTGCCTTGTTGGCGTTCAATGTTGCAGGGATAGCATTATGACGGCTGCAATGGTGTCAGAATAATACCGACAGTACTGATACTGTACACAGAAAACGCCCTGATATAACTACAATGTTGTTAATATATCAAAACACATTCGAACGAACGAACAAACAAGCAAACAAAGAAACAGACCAGAGGTTGAAGGTTCAAGTTGAACACATACGATTATGTATGCACTCTTATTTTATTTTGGAGTGCGGAATCTCCGGTTGCCCTAATTTCCGAGGGATTTTGCATAGGAAAATCTCGTTTTATGGAACCCTGTCGTTACTAAATATCCGCATCGGCTGCTGGAGGTCACGGGTTCGATCCTTGGCCGGTTCATAGCAAATACTCTAAAAATGGTAGAAATGACTTTCCTTCCTTGAAGGTGTGGGGTGTTAGCATTACGACTGACTCGCTGCCGTCAGGATACATGTACCAATTGTACTGGTAACTTACCCAGGAAACTTCGTCATATAACTGAAACATTGTTTAAAGCGGCGTTAAACACCACACGAACGAACAAAATCTTTCATAATTTAATAAACTTTATTATTCTGAACTCCTGCATATGATGGTTTTAGGCATTAACTATAGGTTCCCATATATATGAACATCTTCAGCAATGTTACAGGCTCCAAAGCTATACAAGTTTAATCTGTACTCAGAATTTCTTCTCACGTTTCTGATTTAGGGGTCAAGCAAACTATCAACGTTTAGTGTTTAACACTTTTACCCCACATATAGGTGCTTTCTTACGCATCGACAGCAGACGTCTTTTAAAAAGAAAATTGAGGCAAAAGAAGAATTAGCTCATAAAGAGTAAGTTCCAGTTTTGCCAAAATGTTTTCAACTTTATTTAATAATTTCTCTTTCATTTATAGAGATATTCCGTATTTTTGACAATTCATTTTAAAGCTGCATGTTTGTTTCGTATGATGGAAAGGTTGCAGACAGCTGTTGTAACATCCCTACCTTTCCCGCATGTTTGGCTACATTCCGTGTATCCCGATATCAACCAGGAGTACAGGGACGGTGCTCGGTTGTCGTTCGTGTACATATCCCCATCGGTAACACTGGCGGTCGGTACAGGGGATTTGGTCGAATTTACCTGAAATGGTATACCAACATATATATATATATATATGAGCCGTTCCACGAGAAAAACCAACATTGTTGACTCTGCGTAATGTATCGACCCAGATCAGCCTGCGCTGTCCGCGCAGTCTAATCCGGGCCGACACATTCCGTCTCAGGGGGATAGAGGTGTAAAGTAGTGATTCCTGAAACAGAAAATCCACAGGAGGCGAACAATATAATGTCCGGATTAGACTGCGCGGCATGATTAGGATGATCCGTGTCGATACTTTACGCATTATCCATAATTTTGGTTTTCTCGTGGGACGGCTCATATATAAGCTACACGTCGATTGAAGAGATATTTTACATTCGACTAGAAAAAACAGGTTAGAGAGACACATACACATATTGTGTGAAGACACGATTTTCCGCAATAAATGTCAATGGGAAACGGTACATGTTGACATGTATTCAACGTGTAAATCATCTGTTCCGTCTTATCAGAATCTAGACGAGTTGGCAGAAGTTGCTAACAGGCTTGTGTAAGTAATATGTGAACACTGTATATTTTGATTTTGATTATAATGACGCACAGGCTGTTCTGGGTCTATTTCTGTTCACAATTCACAATAGCAAACTTATCACTTTTCTCCCGACAACCTTATGTCCTTAGTACCTTAGTAGTGGTAGATCGTCCGGTCCCCGATCGGATCATATCAAAGACTTTAAAAATGCTAGAAATGGCCGCCCTCCTTAGCACTCAGGGTTGCGGGGTTATTTTTACGACTGGCTGTCTGGTGTCAGGATAAATGGACCAGTAGTACTGGTAACTTACCCAGGAAACGCCGTGATATAACTGAAACATTGTTGAAAGCGGCATAAATCACCAAACAATCATTGTACCCTTTCCGAAAGTTGGCCTCTTTTAACCTTGACTATTCGTATTGCATTTTGATAGAAATGACTGCTCTAGGAAAACTAACACTATGGTATTTGTAATGTATAAAATTAATAATCATCTGTCAATATGAAACAATCAGTTTCAAATAAAGACGGATGGGCAGAAATTAGTTTCTTAGTATAATTAGCGAACAATGAAGAACCAGATCAGAATGTGTAGATACACATGCTGGTCTGGCTCTACGCTAGTTGCAAATTTCTTTAGGAACGTTTCCTTAGAGTGCCTTTTTACTCCAACATGCAGACTGAGAGTGATTTGCAGACCCTGGAATTGTCTCAGCTCGTGGAAGTGGGATTTCTTTGCATCACACATGAGACAGTACTGTCAACATTTTGATAATATTAACCAATACGCAGTATTGTTGGTAATTAAATTAGAAAGGCAACTGGAAGGATTAAATCTACACTGGTTTGCTATTTATCCTGTCACGTCTAGCAATTTCGACCCGATAACAGGGTGCCGTATATTTCTTTCGATCTACGCCAGTTGGTCACGTGATAAGATGGCGGGCACCTGCTAGCCGGGACTACTTTTTTTAGCAAGCGTCGCTGTAAATTCCAACTTCAATCGATACAAACAGAAATTAATTGTTGCAATTTAAATATTTCTTTAGTAAATATTTCTCATTTGTGAATACAACATTCATGATGATAGCTGTTTTCTTGTGTTGTATTATGTTAGAATTTTGAGAACTATTTCTTTCCGCGCATCAATCACAAATGGCTGCTGTTTATTTATAAAACATGACGTCACAATCAAAGGGATGTAATTCAGTAAGTTACATATTTTTAAAGCTGCCATACAAATAAAAAAAAAATGCAACAGGATAAATAGAATAATAGGTTAGTGCCGTGGATTGAGAAAGTGTATCTGGCTCGGCATCGTAATTTATCGGATTCGCCTTCGGCTTACCCGATAAATTACTCCGTCTTGCCAGATAAACTTTCTCAATCCACGGCAACAACCTAATTATTCTCTATTTCTCTTATGCAGGTGCTTGAGTGTACATTTACATAAAATATATTTGAAAGCTTTTAGACAATTTGTTATAAAGTTCATTTAAAACATAACCTACAACGTTAAAATATCATTAATAGGGAAAGAGGAAAATATTATTGAGCCGTTCCGAGAGAAAAAACAACATTATGGACTCTGCGTAATGTTTCGACCCATATCATCCTGCGAAGGCTAATCCTAGACGACACATTCCGTCTCGATAGAGGTATAGAGTAAAGAATATCCTGAAACAGAATATCCACTGGAGGCGAAAAGTTTCTGCCCGGATTAGCCTATGCGGCATGCTTAGTCTGATCCTGGTCGTTACTTTACGCAAAATAAATAATGTTGTTTTTCTCGAGGAACGGCGCATATGCATTTAAGGACAATTTTCACCGAGAAACATGTCGATAGATACAAAATTATAATAATTCCCTGAACTATTTATTCATAATTCGGATTTGATCCGCATCAGGCAAAAATGGGTCTTGTTGAATCTGCGAACAGTGAAGACTCAGAAGAGCACGTACATACACGAACGCTCATCGAAGCCCTCACTACTAGCCAACTTGTAAAATATATCTACATTATTGCACCACTCATTTCACACCGATATAATTATCTCATCACTGGAGATGCAACAAGACCCTATTTCGCCCGTTTCATTGTCATCTACAACCTGAAGTACTTCATCAACATTGTCTTCTATGTCATCTGCCTCGCTGTTGTCGTCTTCATCTGTTTTGTCATCTGCCTCGCTGTTATCATCTTCATATTCTTCGTCTTGCTTATCTTCGCCATCTTTACTGTCAGCAACATCAACATCAAAATCATCTTCAACTATTCCACTATGATCATTTTCATTCTTTTGTTCTGGCGTTTCCTTTGCTTTTTGTTCTATAAATGAATCCGTGTGATCATATTGATTAGTATTACTGGGCGTTGTATCAACGTCTATTCTACCTTGGTTATTGTCATGCACGTTCTTATTTCTATCAGTGTTACTAGATTCAACAAAAATACTGTCATTTCTATAAGTAATTTTAATGGAATTCTCGTTCTCTTTTGCTACGATTCTTCGAGTTTTAGTTTTTTGTTTATTAAGTGCCCCGGTTTCACCTGTAACATTTATTCTGTTAGATTTGTTATTATTATTTTCTCTATTTCTGTTACGTTTACGGTGTTGCCTGTTTCTGCTGCGAACGTTCTTTTTAAACTTAAAGTCAGATGAAAACATTGGACGTTTCCTGTCTTCTTTGACTCTAGTATCTTCATCTCCAAGCGTTCCTGGAAGTAAATGGAATTATGGGATAGCAATTTATATTACGTCATACAATTAGGTGAATGACGTCACTGAACACTGTGCATGATGTAAGACAGACAGGTGTTTACATTAATGGATGTACACAGGTTGTGAGAATAGGTAGAATCTAGAGAGTTCGGGCGTAGGTTTAGATATGTTAATAGATACAAATAAAAGAAAGATGCAAAAGTAAAGATGGTTACAAACGAAAGAAAAACATACAAGATGACAATTTTAAAAATGAACATATTGAAAAACATTCAGTTGCATGCATATTATATACATTTAAATGTAATTATACAAAACATGCAATCGCATTACATGTATCAAGAGAGAAAATGCAAACGAACCAACATATAGTTCAAATTAAATGAGAACTTGAACTTCAAAACGGTCAAATGGACATTTATACGATTATTTATTTTTCGGAATTCAACTGTGTCATTGATGTAGCAAATGTTGTTTATCATCACATCTGTTACATTCCACATATTGAATTCATTATTTTTAAAGAAGATAAACTTCTATTGTGCATATATGTTTTCTCACGTAATGTTTTCAATTGTGTAGCAAAACGTCTTATGTTTCCTGATATTTTCATTTCCCCCATTATGTTTTCAAAGCAGGCGACAGTAGAAATATCACGAGGTAACAATTTAACAGATATATGCGTCAAACGTTAAGATTGTCAGATCTGTTTAAGTAGTCATGTTCTGTCACTCAAAAGTAGATCTAATTTAAATTACATAGACATGCCATTTATATTTAACGCTTTTGAAAACATCTAGTAAAAATATGGAAATTCTCTATAAAATGAAATTGAAAAAGAATCTTTTAAAAATGTGAGAAGGGGGAATAATTGCTGAAGCCCCATTCTCACTGTGTCGGTTCTGGTCCCGACATCTCCCGGTGAAAAAAGAAGCCGGTATACCGGGATGATCCGGGACATTTTTGCTGAAAAATCAATTGCATTGTCAAATTCCCGTCGTTGTCCTAGAGTGCCACCGGTTTATGAGCCGGATGTCCCCGTTTGATCCCGGATAACCACAGTCATTTCCCGGTTTGGCAAGGGTCATTTACAATGTCGCACCGGCGTGTCCATCCCAGCCCCGTTGGTCTAACGTGCTTGGAGTAATACCGACCCCCCCCCCCCCCCCCCCCCCAGATTACCACGGTTAATCACGACCGAGCCACGATAGAGACCCGGCCCTGCACCGACGTGTGTCGATCATGCCCAGATCACGCCGGTTCTGAATATTTCTCCCGGTATCTCCCGGTTGTATTAAACATTTTAAAACATTCGGGATGGTTAGCCGGCTCGAGCCGAAACAACAGGGTTCAAAACGGATCATCCCGAACTTCTACGGTGCCGCCACGGTTGTCTTCCCGGTTTGACAAGGTTTCTCCCGGACCACCATACGGGACGTACCGCGGCGTTAATCCGGGGCAGTGAGACAAGGCCTAATAACAAACAAATTCTCATCTCGTCACATTTTGTTCAAAAGTCGTCTGCTGCAGACGTTTTAAAATGCGACTTCATGTAAGATTTTCCCGTTACCTGAACTGGTACTTATTTGTTCTTCGGAATTGAAAACAACCGTTTACAAAGTAATGGAGGAATTGAACAATTACAATAATTATAATTGCAATAACTTTCAAAAACTGAGATGTTACTCGTTTATCATATTATAAGCAAACTTCTCCATTCCGAAAGTGTTCTGCTCTTTAACCCTTTCCCAAATACAACAATTTGGCAGCAGAAGGCAATTAGACTCAGATTTGGGGAATCTCAATAATTGCAAGTACAATTAGTGAATAGAGTTGAAACATTATGGCAAAAGGATTATGACCAATTTTGTCATAATAGTTTTAAATTTGTCTGCTGCACTCTTTACTGAAAGCGTCTGTTTATGGATAACAATAACATTGTCTGAATTAGGGATATGTTAGTTCTTTGTTTGTTCATAATAATGCACATATGTACAATAAATATATATCTATTTGAGCCGTTCCATGAAAAAAAAAAACATGGATTCGGGCCGACACATTTCGTCTCAGGGGGATATATGTATAGAATAATGATTCATGCTTAGGCTAATCCGGGACGAGTCCATAATGTTGGTTTTCTCGTGGAACGGCTCATAATTTATTTCATGTCATAAAAAGAGCGAAGTTAGAACCATGTTCAGCCAGTTTCGATTTCATATTCCTTGCAATAGTTATGAAGCGTTTAACAGAATCTAGAATAGAAAAGGAACAGAAAAGTTTAGAGCGGCGTCAAATTAACCTTCATTACAACAAATCTGCAGCAGACGACTTTGAAAACACCTAAGCAAACTTATAAAAGTGTAGTTATTGAATAAGGTTGACCATATGCTTGTAAACGGAGCAATTTCTCCATTTGCAAACATGTTTTCAAAAGCAGTTTGTTGCAGACCTCAAAAAGCCTCTTCACGTGTGAAAAAGGTTAACGTATTCCATAAATATACACTTTTCCACTCATCCATGTAATCTATGCGGAACTAATTCAGATATATTTACCCCCCCCCCCCCCCCCTACCCCCACCCCCATATCCCCACCCATACCCCATTCCCCCACCCTAGATTTTTTAAGACTAACCCACTTTTAGAGACATGCTGACGCTTCTATAGCAGACGACTTTAGCATATGGAAAATCTCTATAAAGGGAAGTATAATTATTGAATAGAGTTGAAAACATTGTGACAAATGGTGAAATTGCTCATGATGAGCATGTGTCATAATGTTTTCACAAGTCGTCTGCTGCAGATGCTCAAAGAAAGCGTCTGTATGTAGGAAAGGGATATACACGTTCACGTTTGAAGTAATATGAAATGTTCCAAGTCAGTAGATAATCCCATAATAGTATAACTTCTAACGTACTAAGACATTGGTTTCCTTTCTCTGTCAAATAAAGGTCAATGCTAGGGAGAATATTCGAAATCTTGAGAAAAATATTACCCACCAAATAAACTGTTTTACAGTGATAGAAAACTTCAACGTGTATTTGAACTTTTATTCCAACTTCTTAAACAGGCGATCTCATTGGACGAGAAAGTAGGTCACCGTCTGTAGAAAATGAATGTTTGTATTGAGGCCGCTCATTGGTTAAGAATATAGAGTTAAGAATATAAAAGAATGCCGCCGCATGTCCAATACAAGTATACATACCACCGCCTATGTGGACCATTGCTGGTCTCCTTTTCTCTTTCTTCTCCGTATATTCTACGGCATCCGACGGCACGTTATAGGAATACTTTATACCGCTATTCCCAGCATAAAACAAAACCTGTGAGCAACAAATCAATGTCATTTAACAAACTGCATATGGGCGTGTTTTTTTAAATAGCGTTCTGTTCCGTTTCTAATGGAATTTGACAAGTTCAAAATACGGCATTTCATAAGTAAATTAGTAATTTTTACTGTCGAAAAATCGGCATGTAATCCCCGTCAATGTAAATGCCAAGGCGGAGGGATGTACCACGTCACTTGGTCGCTTATAATACTTGAGAAAGCAATGAAATAGATTTTATTTAAGATAAAGGCTAACGTTTGTGTTGTTGTGAAAACAGTTTCGATCGAGACTTCCAACCGTCTCGCTCCATTTGATCAGGGTTTACACTAACTGTCGTTGTAAAAGATGTTTTTATTTCAAATTCCGATGTATACATCGAGATAGCCGAAGCTGTCTTGTTGCTTTTGAATTACGAACAATAGTTGGATGTTTGATAAACACTGTTTTAAATGCAATAACAATAGATTGTTCAGAGACTGCCGAAAATATAATCTTCAACTCAGTTGGAGATGAGTGCCTCGAATGTGTAGTGATTAGCTCATTCGCCTTCAGAGCGGTGGACCGGGGTTTGATCCCCGGTCATTGAGTCGGGTCATATCAAATTCAGGTAGGTATCCTTCTTTCTCCTACATTCGGCCCTTGCACTCGTTTCGTGACGCATAAGAAATCACTTTTTCGAGCGCCATTTTTAGTCTGCATAACTCGTCAATGTCATGTAAGCGTTTTTCTAAGTTAACATTTTACTTCCGGTTACTTTCCTTTATATTTTGGCAATATGAAACTAGGTCACGAACTGAGGAGCAAGCGTTTTGACGTTCACGACCGATAATCAGGCGTATATTTGAAACATATTTTTTAAAATATTTCTTATTTTTGTTTATGTTACCAGTTTATGTTGATACTTATCTAAAGTAAAATAATATTTTGACCACTCACTTCTTCATACCGAAATGCGCATGCGTGAAAATCGATGCTAAAGGTCACGAAACTAGGACACAACAGAATAATGGCCTCCCTCCGTGGTGCTCAGGATTACAATGATAGCATGCTGACTGATTCCTTGGTGTCAGGATAATCGTACAAACAGTACTGGTAATTTACCGAACCGAAATACTGTTGAAAGCGGCGCAAAACACTATTCAAACATTCAAACATTCAAACAAACAAATCCGTCTACTAATGCCATCATTCTTGATTTTAACTTTATATTATAGTTATACTGCGGCCGTTTTTGGCCAAGAATTAATCATGATAAAACCCCTCAATATGTTGTATGAGTGGAATGCAGACAAACGACAATCCGAAAAGAAACATACTACTAATATAGACTTTATATTATAGTTATAGCCGTTTTTGCCAAGAATTAATAATGATAAAACCCTTCAATATGTTGAATGAGTGGAATGCAGACAAAAGACAATCTGAAAAGAAACATACTACTAATATAGACACAATAAGAGAATTTTTTAAATTTGATACACGTTTTCGCGTCTTGTTAAGAATATCGAAAACGTTGGATTCTGTTTGGCTCAATCTCATTAAAATCATCTCCTATTAACGCTACGCATATTTGGTCAGATCGTGTACTTTAGTCAGATTGGTGTTTGGCTATAATATCACTTGAGACGCCATCCTGATCCACACCCAGTTCAGATAATCCCTTAGACTTAACTTCATACTTTATTCAGACTGACTATTTAGCGACATAGGCTTGTCAACCATAACCTTGTTCTGTGTGATGCCGAAAAGAGATATGCCAGGCTCGCGATTAGGTCCTGAAATTCGATTCTCAATACAATTGGACGCGGGTAACTCGTTGAATATTTCCAGGAATCAAACGAGAAGGATTTGCAACAAGCGAATGTCCAGATCAGCATGTGTCTTCGTTGAAGTGTTATCCAGATCTTCCTTTGCCTTTTCAACACCAAGTGCCGAGCACCAGTAGCAGGGGTTGTGAGTTCGAACCACATCTTGACCAACTCACTCTCTGACGTTTGACAAATTCAATGCGAAACTCACCACTTGTCTTCTACCAATAGACTTACAATATAAGTGGAAAAAGCAGCTAGTTACGTGGGAAGACTGCTGTAGAGTCATGGTGTGAGACAGACAAGAAATACATGGATAAGTGAACTGGTCGTCGGAATGTCACTAAACAATTGTTAGAAAACGACGTTAACCTCAGTCAGTCAATCAATCAATTAATTAATCAATCAGTCAATCAATCAATAAATCAATAACTCCTCATAAAGTCCAATAACCATTATAAATGTCTCTTGCGAAAACCTACAACACTTCTATCAATGGACAAATAATGAAATGTACCAGATTTCAATTCGACTGTGATAACCATATTATTGAATGAATGATTGATGGATTGTTTGGTGTTTTACGCCGCTTTCAAATTGTATCAGTTAAATCCCGGTGTTTCCTTGGTAAGTTACCAGTACTACTGGTCCAATTATCTTGACACCAGTCAGTCAGTCGTAATGCTAACATCGCAACCATGATCGTCAAGTAGGGAAGTCATTACTACCATTATTAATGTCTTCCGTATGACCCGATAACCACTTGAGCAATGCTCTGGCGAAAACCACCCGCAAGACATTTGCTACCAATGTAGACACAGATGAACCTGTCGCCGTGGTTATGGTGTAGTGACCTCGAGCAAGGCGCATTTCCTAGCATAGTACTGAATTGTTTACCCAGGGATCATGAATACGCTGTGATAAAACTGAAATAATGTTGAAAATGGCATAAAACCCCATTAAAACAAAAGTTAAATGTATAGAGTTTTTTAAAACTTTATCACATAAAACAATGCAGTTTAGTTTAATCTTATCTATTTTACATCGATTGCGAAACAAGCCTTCGGCTTAGATTAATCACGCTTGATGTCTGCTTCCGCTCATCAAGGGAACCAGGGACCTTTGATACGAGAGGCGCAAGCTCTACCTCTGCACCACTGTCTTTCACAACAATGTAGAAGAAGACTATAAATGAAAGAACAATTATTGCAAAATGTTGATAACATTTTGGCAATAGGTGCAATTGCTCATTATGACAAATTTCTCAATTTACCACAAATTTTATTTTTTTAGCCGTTTACTACAGGGACGTCAGAAAATGTCTGTATGTGGGATAAATAAAATAAAAGTCGCTTACGATAATATCCACGGATACATCTATCGGACCGTCCGCACGGATGCATTCATCGGGACAGTCCGGTCCCGCCTGTCTGGCGTATTTAAACACGGTGCCGGCTCCCGGAATGTTCCCAAATCGACTTAAACGGAAGTCGGTGTTTATACTGAAGGACTTGTCTGTTGCCGACACGCCTGTTATGTAAAATAAATAACAATATTGATTTATTAAACCCTTTCACACTTGCAAGCATTTTTTCAACATCTGCAGCAAAGTGAATTGGAAAACACTGTGGCGAAAGTTATGCAACTACATTTATAATATTCAACAATTATGAGTTACTTTATAGATATGAATCATGCTCTTATACAGATGTTTTCAAATTCATCTATATGTAATTTACTGAATGCAAGGACAGATAGAAAGCAAGTCGATTACCCACCAGACTTTCTGATTGTGTTCATGTATCATTTTAATCCTTGGCAAGCAAAGGTCAAACGTTTATCTCTTCACCTTATAGTATGAATGAAAGTCAGAAAAAAGTCAACCGGTTCAATAATTCAACGAGTGGTAGTTTGCAACGCATGAAGACTTGATCAGCACTCGCAAAGTGTGGACTTTAGGGTATTTACTGCACGAGAAGAAAGGATTACTGCGTTTTTAATACTTTTCTGTACATAATGTCATAAGGGTTTGTTTTCAGAATTTGGACTGTATTATGGTAGTATCACTTGCTTTCTAGGATTCTCGCGAACATATCCACTGGTTAATTATATCAGAATTTACTTAAAACTGTACAGTACCTTTAACATCGAAAGAGTGCCCGCTGGCCCTTAGTCATAGTGCTGTTAATAATTTTAGCTCCAGGAGCTAATACTTAGTATGTTTATTTCAACTGTGGACACATGTAGCCAATGCATATGTATAAGGGGACAATTATACTGCTTTGCTGTAGAGCTGACTTTTAAAGCGACGTGGTAAAACGTTCGCCTTCGGATGAAAATGGTTCAAGGTTCGAGCTTTGGTCAGGTCGGATCTTTAGGACTGTTAAATATCCGACCTGACCAAAGCTCGAACCTTGAACAAACATATATTATATTTATAGGAAACTTCTTAAAGTATTCTGCGGATGAAAAAGGTTCAAGATTCGAGCTCTGGTCAGGTCAGATCTTTAGAACTGTACACAAACATATATTATATTTTTAAGGAAACCTCTTGAAAAATTCTATGACCGGCCGGCAAACAGCTAAATTTGATTGTACGCATGCGCAGGTTGATCATGATCTTCACCAAGCGATGGTCTTCTTGTATCTCCGTTAACCCTTTCCCACTTACAGAAGATTTGCAGCAGACGACTTTGAAAATATCTACATGTACTTAAAAATATGGAAAATCTCTATAATTGTAGGTATAAATACTGAAAAGTTGTGGCAAAAGGTTGAAACGTTTTGAACAATTTCTCCTTTTGTCGCGATGTTTTCAAAAGTCGTCTGCTGCAGATGCGTCAAAATGCGTATATTGGTGGGAAAGGGTTAATTTACATATGGGCCGTGTGTAGCAATCTGGTTTCTTAATGCATCTGCATACAGCTAACACTCAGGCACTCCAGCGTCTTCACCACTCGCTTATGTGTTGAATAGATACTAATGCATATTCTGACAAAACACCTGGAAGTGTTGTGCCCCACGTTTTTGTACGCCAAAATAACTTTAACAAATATGTTTTATTTACCCTTTCAAACATACAGATGATTTATGGCACCCCTGCAGCAGAAGACTTTCGAAAATATTGGGGCAAAAGGATAAAATCTATTTAAACAATTTCTTGTCATTTATAGAGATTTTCCCCTTTTTTTTCATACTAAATGTTAACTGTCGTCTGCTTATGATTTATTGTATGTGGGAAAGGGTTAAGACTCCAAATGGGTAGACACGGCTTATATTCTATTACCTAGGTAATTTCGACCGCCGACGCCTTCTGATATTGAAATCTTCGTGGCTCCGCGAGGTATGGTACTTATAGTGTGGTAGCCGAATTTAACCGATTCTGTGAATGTTTTAGACACCTTTGAACAGGTACTGCTGTCCCCGCCACAAATACCACAGTTATCCTTGGATGTACCGGACTCCACTATGTTGTCACAGCCTACTGCCTGTAATGTGAAAATAGGAAGATAAGATACCTGACGTACTATATGATCTGACATGAGTTGTCATTTCATATACATATTTATTAAACGAGTTCAAGAAATGTGTTATTAAGCGAGCCTCTGGCGAGCTTAATGACATATTTCTTGGACGGGTTTAATAAAACTTTATGAAATGACAACGAATGTCAGATTCTTTTTATCAGATGACGAAACACAAAAAGAAAATCGGGTTTTCGCAGTCAGAAAATAGTCCCAATATGTAATACTTAATAAACTGTTAACTAATCACACACACAAATATTTTAATGACCGATAATGGCCCCTTTACCTCGTCCACCTATCGTTATGTTTGTGTTTACCGGATACACGTTCTCAGCCATTTTGTAAACATCCTCGGATGAATACAAAAATAGTGATTCGGTCATGTTATATTACACACGTTACATATAAAGAAATACGTAACGGGTACATTAGATTGTCTTGTGATAAAGTAAATTAGTACATCTGGCACTAACCTACGAAAGTGACTAGATTTGTAACCTCCCCTTATATAATGCTATATCATATATAATGAATTGGTAAACAATTTACAACTGATGATCCCGCATATAGACGCTTTCTGGCGCCTCTGCAGCAGACGTCTTATGAAAACATAATGAGCCTCTTCTCAATTTGCCTCAATGTTTTAAACTGTTGTCAATAATAAATATCTCATTTTACATTTTTGTCTTAATATTTTCAAAGTCGTCTGCTGCAGATTCGTTATATGTTGAAACGGGCTTGAATTGAGTAGCGACAAGAGCTTTTTGGGTCTTAACCCTTACTCATATAGACGCTTTATGACGCCTCTGCAGCAGACGGCTTTTTGAAAACATTGTGACAAAAGAAGAAATTGCTCAAAACGAGCAATTTCTCCTTTTTGCCACAATGTTTTCCACTTTTAGTCGTATGAGGGAGAGGGTTAATGCATTTGTGTACAGTGAAGCATCAGACGGGCATGTGCTCTGCAGAGTCCGACGTGTATCTTGTAACACAAACTAGAAACGTATCCCCATCAGTTTTACACATATTTTCCTGTATGTGATCATGTTATAGAATTAATAAAACCCTAAACGCGACTCAAGTTTACATATACAGTATATACGGGTCCCCTAAGTTCGTGATCTAAAGAATTAAAATAAACAACATTGTCCAGTACTAAATGAATGTTTAAACATCAGAAAATAGTTGTAAACTTCTCAACTGAAAGCTCAAACAAAGTAATGGGAGAAAAGGACGAAAATAATAACGTCAGGAACTAAGGTTGATCCCGAAGTTGGAAAGCTCTACGATATACTGATGTTGCGATGAACATTAAAGTTTTACTTTAATAAACAATATGTACGTAATAAATCATTGTTTACTTATTTTAAAGATTCTCTTTTATGTACCTCTTTCCGTAAGTATTAATAATTAAAGCATACATTGGAAGTTTTAATCGCGTATTATTAATTTTTTCGGCGACAGCTGTTTAACCTCAGTTTTGACCTAGATATTAAACAAATACTCTAGATTAGACCAATCAAATGTTGTATTTAATGAATAATGTCGAAGAAATAAAGGAAATGAAACGTTTTCATTGGTTAATAGTTAAGTTGGCGATCCTACGAGAGGCACTAATAAGATGATATTTCTTGTTTCAAATAACAATCTCTATGCCTACCTTGCATTTCCCCCCTATACAGACGTGCTTCTTGGTCTTCGAACACAACGAGCCATCCGAGACGTTTTTACCAACTTCAAGGTAGAACCCTCCACCGACTGGTCTACATGCTAGCTTACATTCATCTCGAGCTGTAAAAACAAACACACAGTTCGAGTAAAACGATTTAATCGATATTAAACAAAACTCAATCAAATCACGGCGTCGAGATCACCTACCAATGTATTTCCTGGCCTTCTCATACCAGTACTGCAGACAACATTTCTTCCAAGCATCTGGCTGCCTTTCCACATAGACTGTTAGCCCATTTCTGGAAGACGAATGACGCTTGTCGCATTGTCTTTTGTCAAACGTCAGAAAGAATGTTGACCGAGCTGGAGTTCGAACTCACAACCTTTTGAATTTTTGAATTGATATATAGCTTGGTTTGGTCGCATTTGTTTGTGATCTCGCTGTCACAAGAATCAAAAATAATCCCTCTGTCAAAAGAAAAAAAACAATATTAATGTCGATCTGCGAAAACAATAATCTTAATGAATATTCGACCAGTGTAGATCCAAATCAGTCTGTGCGGCCACGAAATCTGATCCTGGTCTACACTGTCCGCCAATTACTTCACATATGTTTACATGAAAACTCTGCGAAGCTGTACCCATTGGGATACTTAGATCCTTAGCAGGTATACGCAGACAAATCTTCCTTCACGACGTGTAATAATTACGTCAGGTTGATTTTCGCAGAGCACGCATGATTCACTTACGATGTGTGTACGGCTTCCATCGGTAACGTTTTCCACCAAACACCTGGCTTTCCAACTTCTTGCATTCTGCTAAGTCTTCTGCTTCTCTTATACAACCCTGTTAAAATGTAAAAAACGTGTGATTAATCCTTTCCCACATATATACGCTTTCTTACACCCTTGCAGCAGACGACTTTTTAAATCATTGTGACAAAATGAGGAATTGCTCATGATGAGCAATTTCCCATTTTGCCGCAATGTTTTCCACTTTTAATCATAGGTTATCCATAAAATTAAAGAGATTTTCTATGTTTTGACAAAATATGTTCAAAGTCGTCTGCTGTAGAATTGTCGTATGAGGGAAAGGAATAAGGGATTTCGCTACAATGTTTTCACTTTTAATAAATATATTTATAGAGAGTTTCCATATTTCTGACAAAATGTTTTCCAAGTCGTCTGTTACTGATTTGCTGTAAGTGTGTGTTAAACCTCATTTATTCAATTTCCAAATGCATCAAATATGCAGCAGATGACTTAAAGGCATTAACCCTTTCCCATAAACAACAAATTTGCAGCAGACGACATTGAAAACTGTTACGCAAAAATATAGAAAATCTCTGTTTATGATAATATAATTACTGAAAAAAGGTTGAAAACATTGTGGCAAAAGGAGAAATTGCTCGTTTTGAGCAATTTTTCTTTTTGTCAAAATGTTTTCACAAGTCGTCTGCAGCAGAGACGTCATAAAGCGTCTATAGATATGAGGGAAATGGTTAATGCAAAAACTACGATAAATCTCTACAAATAATAGTTTAATTATTGGACAGAGATGACAGTATCGTTGAAAAAAGAGGATTTTAAAACATCATGAGCTATTCCTTCTTTTGTAACAATGTTTCCAAAAAAACATCTGCTGCAGATGCGTTTTAACTTGTTCGCGCATGTGGGAAATTGTGTCGATTGATAAGATAATGCACGCTGACATAGTTCACATGTTTAAAACATACCATTTTTTCTCCAGCCGGCACTATGGAAATAAAACGTAATCTAGTTATGAGTTGGTTTGCCATTTAAAGCAAATCTGTATTATCGCAGGCATGCAAACGAGCAAAACATAATGAATGTTGAACGTTAAAATTAAAAAAAGGGCAAAAAGACATATTTAAATGCAATCACGGGCATGTTTCGCATATTTAACAACGTAACTGCAACGAAAATGTCAAGCGTCATTAAAAGAAGTTCCTTGTTGTAAAAGAAATTCCTAAATAAAACAGAACTATGTAAGGTTGATAATATTGCTGCAAAAGAAGCAAACGTCTGTTTTAGATGCAATCCTATTATATTTGTTCACTTTTAAAATTTATATTGGTCAAAGGCGGGTAAATGCTGATTTTGCCGACTAAAAATGAATTGAATTAAAGTGAATTGAATTAAAACCAAACATGTATCGTATATCGATTTGATGACTATCCAATACAGGATATTTCGTTTTTGATAACTCAGTTTTGAATTTGTTATGATAAAACATCTTGGAATCAGTATAGACGGCTAACATAATTGATTGATTGATAAGGGTTTAACGCCGTTTTTAACAAATTTTCAGTCATATCACGGCGACCAGTTCACCTACTCGTGCGTTTCCTGGTTTTTTCCCACACCAGTACACAACATAACATACTTTTCAAGCAACTGGCTGCTTTTCAACATAGATTGTTAAACAGCCCATTGATGAAAGACGAATGATGCATGTCACAGTGACTTTTGTCAATCGTCGGAAAGAATGTTGGCCGAGCATGGATTCGAACTAACAGAAAACCAACCGTAGGGTGGTATGTTTGGCAAGAGTAGCTGTATATCTGTTTGCACATCCGTGCAATATACTTCATATACTTGCATATGTTAATTGTAATATACTGTGATTAAACTTCGAACAGTGCAGAGCCATTTCAATCTGCGGAGATGCGCAAGTTGATCTGAATCTACGCCGTTTTTCAACTGTCCTAGTGCTGGTTTTTAGTAGTGCATGACTTAATTGTTAGGTCAACATATAAAAATGAGCGATACACTACGAATTGCACGTGCGATACACTACGAATTGCACGTGCTTGTAATTCGAGTGACGACGACGACGACGGCTGGTTGTCCGGACCATTTGCGCATGACATGTCACAACAACTTTTTTTACCAGAATATGATGTAAATAAATATTAATCTCATGCACGTGTGTCCTTGAAAATGTCACATAAAAATGCGCCAACTACGCCAGACGGTGGTACATGTATCATGTTACGCACTGTTATTGACGATTTTTTCAAAAAAAGGTGGAAACGGCGATGTCGGTATTCAGGCGTCAGTGCAGGCAGATAAATAATGACATTTTGAGCGGAGTAAAAGATCGCATTCCATTTTCGCACGATGAGTATGTGCCTACCAGAGTGCTTTTTTTTTTTTTTTTTTTAAAACATTATTTATTTTACATTGATTGCGAAGCAAGCTTTCAGCTTATATTTATCACGCTCGATGTCTGCTTCCTGGAGACTTAACCAGTACTCGCGCCGTTTGTGTGAAAAAATCACAAAGTCAGGACCCGCTCATCACTGGGACCTTTTATACGATAGGCCGACACTCTACCTCTGCACCACTGTCTTCCAGAGTCTTTATTGTTCGCTCGTAAGGAGCATAGACCCAGAATAGTATTCTGACAAATATTCTGATTGCTTTAACGCCAATGTAACTGAAAAGATGCTTAATCGTTTCCCCTCATATAGACGCTTTCAGACGCCTCTGCAGCAGACGGCTTTTTGAAAACATAGCAATTTCTCCTTTTGCCACAATGTTTTCCACTTTAAGTCATAGGTTATCCATTCAGTTTTAGAGATTTTCTATTTTTTGATAAATTATGTTCAAAGTCGTCTGCTGCAGAATTGTCGTATGAGGGAAAGGGTTAAAGGGACATGCAATACGATTAACCCTTTCCCACATACAATAAAAAATGCAGCAGACGACTTGAAAAAATATCTGGGCGAAAATATAGAAAACCTCTGAAGATGAAAGTGTAATAACTTAACAGAGTTATAAACTAGAAAGGAGTGCTCCCCGGAGCACGTGCGTCACCTGCCGGCGGTTTGTCAGAAAATTTTAATTTTTGACAGAAAAGGGGCAATAACAATAATATTTGGATTATCCCCCTTTTGTGAACCCATCACACACATTGATATAAACATTTGTCAGACGTTTCAATGTAATCCTTTGAGTAGAAAAAAAGTTATTTGAAAACGTGACGAAAAAGTGTGACGACAGACAGACAGACGGACGGACAGACAGACAGACAGACAGACAGACAGACAGACAGACGCCGGACAAAAAAAAAGTAATCCCTAAGTGCCTACCATGCTACGCAGGTGACACAAAAACGAGCTGTGAACAAAGCAGAAAATTTGCCTATCATTTGCAATTTCTTCTTTTGTCACAATGTTTTCAAAAATCGTCTGCGGCAGATGCGTCTAAACGTTGGAAAAGAGTTAAAAGTCTGCAGGTACCGAGGCTCATACATACGCCCGCCGGTTGCTGCGCTCGGTGTTAACGCATTTCCAAATAGCGAACCCTTTCGCGTGAATCGGGCATTGATTTAACGCCAGTTTACTTTCCCATACCTAATCGTGATTTAATTGCAGTTGGTTCAAATTACAACTGACATAACTGTTAATTGAATTAGCACATTCTTGTGAAATATTAGGAATAGTTTAATGTACTGTGTTCCATTTCCTTTCTAAAGATAATTGAGACATGTTAACCAGTTCTTGTAATGAAAATATCTGCTTTTCCAACAATGATTTCGGTTATCTTTCGAAATGTCTACCTCGATTATTAAAGATATTACGCATATTTCATTAGATATATTAAAACCCGTTGTTGTAGGTACTCAACATATAGGTGTGATCACAACACAGGGTTTAGTTGAGTCATACGACATATTTGGGCCGTTTCAAGAGAAAACCCACATAATGGACTCTGCGTAATGTATCGACCAGTCCGCGCAGGCTAATCCAGGCCAACACTTTCCGTCTCAGGGGGTGTGTGTGTGTGGGGGGGGGGGGGGGGGGGGGGGGGGGGGGGGGAGAAAGGCTATCGGGTAGGTATAAAGTAATTATTCCTGAAGCATAGGTGAAAAGTGTCTGTCCGGGTTAGCCTGCGCGGCATGCCTTTACGCAGAGTTTTTCGTGGAACGGCTCAGACCATTTTACTCCTACTCATCTAGTCCAGTGATTTAGCAATATGCAACGCTACCTATTTCCGCACCATCCGGCTCATTTCAAATCTGCACATATGTGTTTTCAACCCCCCACCCACCTTTCCCACATGCAGAAAATCTGCAGCAGACGAATTTAGAAATGTTTATTCAAAATTATAGAAAATCCCTATTATGTATAATTACTGAAAAATATGAAAACTTTGAGGCAAAGGTGAGAAATTGCTCGTTTGAGCAATTTCTCCTTTTGTCTGAATGTTTTCAAAAGTCGTCTACTGCATATGCGTCTAAATGCGTCTACAGGTGGGAAAGGGTTAATCTGTTAAATGCTGCATTGGAAATATTTGAACCAGAAGTTTTCAGCAAAATTGAGCCTACGGGCAAGCAGGTAAAATTGTTTAATTTCATTCCGCTGAGACATTTTAAAGATTTGTGCATTAACCCTTTACCACATATATATATATATATGAGGCGCGTTCCGGTGAGAAAAACCAACATTATTGACTTTGCGTAAAGTATTGACTCGGATCAGGCATAAGCCTGCCGCGAAGACTAAACCCAACAGACTTTTTTTCGCCTCCTGTGTATTTTCCTGTTTCAGGAAGTCATTACTCTATACCTCCTATACCCCTGAGACGGAATGTGTTGGCCCGGATTAGCCTGCGCGGACTGCGCAGGGCTGATCTGGGTCGATACATCACGCAGAGTCAATAATGTTGGTTTTCTCGTGGAACGGCGCATATACTATACGCTTTCTGACGCCTCTGCAGCAGACGACTATTGAATACCATGTAACAAAAGGCGAAATTGGTGGAAAACGAGCAAATTTCTTTTTTCTGCAATTGAACCTTGCAGTCATAGAGATTTTCAATAGTTTTTACATCGAAGTTTTATAAAGTCGTCTGCTGCAGATTTGTTGGCATGTGGAAAAGAGTTAAGAAATATTCGAAAAATATTGGCGCATTTCCAGAAAACGTCATTTTGAAACTTTATAACAAAAGAAGAAATTGCCGATAAGAGGCACTATCTTCCTTTACCACAATGTTTATACACAAAAACGAAACTTGCGTTTTTATACAGTTTCCATATTTTTCCAACGTGTTTTCTAAATTAACTGATGCAGAATTAGTGCACATTGTACATGGGAAAAGGTCAAATAGGATTTTGTTCAATTGACAATAAAGAAGTTTGTCTACTTGAAAAGAAAGTGTTCAAGACATTCCGAGTCCTGTTTAATATAATTGCTCTTTTCCCAGCGGGACACCAACAATGTTCCGTAAAGCTATAAACCTAAATGATGTAACCGATAAACAGATTTGAAAAGTAGATATCAAATGAATATCCAAATGAAGAATGCGGTCTCGTCGCCAAATATCGACATTCGGCTATCATAAAAGATAAGGTCTCGCCTCCTCGAGATTAGGTCATGTTTTGCGATCTTGTCGGATACGCATCCACGAAAGCATCTGGTGTGGAAGTAG
This sequence comes from Serripes groenlandicus, assembly GCA_031761405.1. Taxonomy (NCBI): domain Eukaryota; kingdom Metazoa; phylum Mollusca; class Bivalvia; order Cardiida; family Cardiidae; genus Serripes; species Serripes groenlandicus. Next base: position 144,012,529 of record JASEVX010000002.1, read on the forward strand.
TGAAGCCACAGCGTTAGAAAGACCTGACTCCACACTGCTTCTAAATACACTTTACTCCTTGTTCCACAAACTCACTATTCAAACTCCGAACAGAAATTGTGATACAAACATAACCTTTATACGCTTCACTTTAAAGGCTCTCGTGGGTGGAGGTTGCGGGGTTAGCCAGAAACGACCTGACTGGCTGGTGTTCAGAATAAATGGATCAGTATTTCGGGTAACTTACACAGGAAACGCCGTGATATAACTTGAACATTTGTTGAAATCTGCGTAAAACACAACGCAAAGAAGGCTTTCAGTTATATCCCGACGACAGTTCACTTATTAAACAAACCAGAACTAGGCTAGGAAATGTGCCTTGCCCAAGGTCTCTAAACCATGATCATCGTGCCGCGACTGAGGATCGAACCCGGGTCGCCCGGTTTTTTAAATCTCCAACCGCTAATCACTCGACCATGGTGTTTTCCTCTTGAAGCGTAAGTTCGGTTTAATTTGTCGGTAAAAGTAAATAAACAATAACTTTAGCCTTGAATTTATAATGGTAATTTATGTAGCAATTGCGGTTTCCTCGGATCCAAAACACCACATTTCACTCAGTATGGGGAAAATGATTAAAATAACACAGATAGATGTGAATGAAAACGGGCTTTTTATTTTTAAATGCCCAGGTAATGATAAATATCTAACTTGAAATAAAATATCTGGGATAATTAGAACCACTTGATAATTATAATGCAAAGAATGTATAATATAATGTTTCTGAAATATGCAATGCTAAGAAACAACTTTTAACTTGTTGATTTAGATATAGGTCTGAACTATACTTGTTTGGATAAATATCGGTTGCACAAACTGTTATCAAAATAACCATGTGCATTTAATTAACACTCCGATATGAGAATTTGTCCATCTAACTGTTCATAATTGCAAATGTTTTAACAGAGAAATGATTTCCCCCGACCTTATGATTACCGATTATTGTTATTATGTATCCCAAACTTAATTCAAAGATTGAGAATGAATTTGCGTGACGCTTTTTTATAACGTAACACAAGCCGAGCCCCGGTAGCTCAGTCGGTTGCGACGCGGGCTGTTAATCCAGGAGTTGTGATTTCAAATCCCAGCTCGGCCAACATTCTTTCCGACGTTTTGACAAAAGTCACTGTGACCTGCGTCATTCGTCTTTTCACCAATGGCTGTAAAACTGTTCATGTTGACAACGTAGCCAGTTGCTTGGAAAGTATGTTGTGTGGTGTCCTGGTGTGTGAAAACCAGGAAACACATGAGTATGTGAACTGGTCGCCTGTGATATGACTGAAAAATTGTTGAAAACGGCGTTAAACCCCCAATCAATCAATTATACGTAGATATGGACTTTTTATGTCTATTACTGTATCGTAGAACAGCCACAGATCCAGATATTATGTAAAAGGTTCATGAAATACAATTATACTACAATTATCATCGAATAAAGATTGGGTGGGTTACCCAACGTAAATACTGGGAGACACAACTCACATTGTTTTTCATGTGTGAAACAAGAATGCTACCTGAAAAACCTGAACAAATAAACACACGCACGTACGTACTATTTCTATTCTTATGTATTTTGGCAAGGTTTTGACAACTCATTATGCATACACTTGACAAACGAGGTATTACTTGAAGTCTTCTGGTAAACAAGATAAAAAATATTCAAGCGTATTTGGCTCTGCATCAGGTCTAATGAAAACTTGTCAGCAACTTGTTTTAGACATTTCTGACTCGCAGCCTCGATATTTAGGGTTGTTAGATTGAACTTTTATGCATTTTATTCAAAAATTATTTCTTGTCATGCAAGTTGTAGGTCACATAAAGAGTATGAGATCTGCCTTTGCATTATAAAGATAATGATGTTATTATATGTTTCTCAACTAACAACCACTCTGCAGTAGACAACTTTTTAAACATACAGTCAAACTTGTGTGAGCGGTCACGTGCGATCAGCGGTCACCGGCTTTAAACGGTCACTTTAAATCCCTCTCAACCTGCCTTGATCATATATGCAGAACATCGGAAGAAAAATCAAGAGATCTAGAAAAGCTGAGTATCTAAAATTCCAAAATCCTTATTTGACACCAAAACCCTATGTTGTTGGTTCTTTTGAGTACCCAAAATATAGGGTTTGGTTAAGTCATAAGAGTATACTCCTCATTATCTTGTCCTCGCGTCTAATTGACAATTACAAAATACTTAACCCTTTCCCACCTATAGACGCATATTGACGCATCTGTAACAGACGACTTTTGAAAACATCATGACAAAAGCAGAAATTGCTCAAAACGAGCAATTTCTACTTTTGCCACAATGTTTTCAACTTTGTTCAATAACTATACCTACAATTATAGAGATATTTCATATTTTTAGTAGACATTTTCAAAGTCGCCCGGTGCAGAGTTGCTGTATGTGGGAAAGGGGGAGGGGGTTTAAACTTACCGTGAACTCACAAATCTTTATTTCGTCGGCACGGCCGCTACATCCTTCAGTGACCAGCCTGAAAATTGTAAAGCATACGTATACTTGTTAGCAGTTGTTGAACTGGAGAAGAGACCGGTCAATGGCTATTCGGAAGTTCAAAGCTTTCATTCAAATAAAAGAATAGTTGAATTTTTTAAACTGTTGACCAACACCTGACATAGTACTAGATAAATTACGTATGAAGATATTCAACCTTTTCCCACATGCAAGATACATTTTGATGAATATGCAGTTGAACACCGTTTTGAAAACCTTGTTGCGATTTCTCCTTTTCCCAAAATGTTTCCTATTCGATTAACATCTATTTCTGCATCATGTGAGTCGGTGCATTTTGGTCTAACCAGAAAATCTGAGATTTTTCTAATTCAACACATATTGGTAATGCACTAGAAAACACAAAATAAATGAAACACGAATACGCGGATTAGTGGTACCGTTCCCGTAATTGAAGCTCTTAGGCTCAGAAAGCAAACATTAGAAAAAGTCATAAAAAATAGCTTTTAATGCGATAAGAAAAACAAATGCAATCCATTAGCAGTGTACCCTTATGTAAACATTTGTTATGTTATTCCATGTATATATGTGTACATGTGTATATGTGCATATGTGTATATATGTTTGTAGATGGGCCAGAAGCCTAAGTACCTGATTAAATAATTTGAATTGTATTGAATTGATAATAAATCCTCATAATCATAAAGGAACTACTGACGAAACCCCAACAGGGATAACCAAATTACGATAACTTGAAGCACGTCTTTCTATTGTTGGTCTAGTGACATCTACGTACAAGTAAGTCTTATACGAGCCTTTGTATATGCACGGTCTCACAAGAGTCAAAAGCGTCCGCATGTTACTCAAGGTATAGAAGTGTAGCCCAACAAGTGGTTCGCCCATATAACATATTAGTGACTGAGCCGTCTCGCGAGAAAATAAACATTGTGGACATTGCGTAAAGTACCGACCCGTATCAGCCTAAGCATGCCACGCCGGCTTATCCGGATAGACACTTTTCGCCTCCTGTGGATTTTCTGTTTCAGGAATCATTGCTCTATACCTCTATCCCCCTGAGACGGAATGTGTCGGCCTGGATCAGTCTGCGCGGACTGCGCAGGCTGATCTATGTCGATATATTAGCAGAGGCCATAATGTTGTTTTTATCGCGAGAGACGGCTCATATAATGAGGTAAAAATACCCAAATCTCAGAACGCGGTTCATAATTTACCAAATACCCAGCTAATACTTGTTATGCTTTTTAAAGATCTTCAAGACAAAAACGTAGTCAGATATTACAGACCAACCTGTGTTTTAAGAGCACCCATGAGAAGAGAACAAAGTGGTCTCTGTTCACAAGTGGTCTTTAGTTACAGGTTCATTTGTGCAGAAAATGAGTAATTGGGAAATTAACTGTGGTTGCTTTAAACAGGGAATTGCTATACAAAGGTGGTCTTCAGAACAGGGTTGACTGTATATTATTGTGATACATACATGTTAAGAAAGTATGTGATAATGTGTTTATCACATGACAATGCTGATATCCGATCTAATATACCCATTACGTATTTCTTTATATATATGTAACGTGTGTAATATAACTTGACCGAATCACATTTTTTGTATTCATCCGCGAATGTTTATAAAATGACTGTGAACGTGTATCCGGTAAACGTAAACGTCACGATAGATGGACGAGGTAAAGGGACCATTATTAGTCATACAAATATCATTTTTGTGATTAGTTAATATTTTATTAAGTATTACATGTTGGGACTATTTTCTGACCGTGAAAATCCGATTTTTCTTTTGTGTTTCGTCACGTGATAAAAGAAATCTGCCATTCGTTGTCATTTCATAAAGTTTTATTAAACTCGTCCAAGAAATTTGTTATTAAGCTCGCCAGTCAGATCCTCATGTCAGATCCTATATTTATGAGATGACAACTCATGTCAGATCTTATATATATTTCATATTGTTTGCATTTGTAACCCATTATAATGCTGCAGTCGCATTACAAGTCGTATATATCACTGAGTGGGTTATCTATATCTCTCAGGTAAAGTATGTTCAAGTATAATGGGCCTTTATTGCCAAACGAAAAGTACATTCGAGTAGTTTTTATCCGCGTCGAACATTACAAGTTCGAGGTCTTAGTTCGACAGCCTTCTTTAACAGGTAAATGATGATATTGGCATTGAGGAAACATCTAACATAAAAGAGGAAACTGAAGCCAAACACAAACACAAACACAGTTAACTGACGTCAAAGGGAGTTTTTGCGTGAATAAGTGATATTTTGGTTTGTTATATCTTAATAAATGTGATTTTAATCATACAGCTGTAATAAAACCAGTGATTAATCTTCTGCCTTTCAATGCAGGTTTTATAATATTCAAAAAGAGTATATCGTATCAGGCTTCACTTTAGATTCACTGAAGACATTGTGGCAATAGATGAAATTGCTCATAGTAGCCCCAAATGTGGTTCTAGATTGAGAGCACATTTTAACCTCTACGTTAAATGCATAAAGAATGTCATCGCCAGCTTTCATTTTAGTAACCCGACAAAGACCGCCCAACGATCTATTCACACACAAATATATTTTTATGACCGATACTGGTCCTGTTACCTCGTACATCTATCGTGATGTTTGTGTTTACCGAATACAAGTTCTCAGCCATTGTGTAAACATTCGCGGACGAATACACAAATAGTGATTCGGTCATGTTATATTACACGTGTTTCTTCACATATTAAGAAATACGTTATGGGTATATAACATCGGATACAAGCATTGTCATGTGATAAAGCACTATATTTCGGTTACATCTATGCAAAGTCAATTTAAGTTGGACTATATGGTGTTCACATATATGACTGTAATTAAAGACCACCTGTGAACAAAGACCACCTTATTATCTTACCATTGGTGGTATTTAAACAAGAGTTGGGTTGGACCATATTTGCAACAGACGACTTTGTGATGTTGACGATGAACACTTTCTTCTTCGTTCACAATTTCTTCAACTCTGTTTCCATGTTTGCCTATATAGTTTTTAAGTCGTCTGTTGCTGATTAGTTCTATGAGGAATTGGGTTGAGTTGTCATGTCATAGCAAACAAATCAGACATACTTGTTTATGATAACGAATGGATTGCTAGACACGTTGTTGGCAATCTGTCATCATAGAACTATGGCATCCACATTTTTAATTTCCCAATTATGTACATAAATGATTTGTAATTAAAGACCACCTGTAAACAAAGACCACCTTATTCTCTTCCCATGGGAGGCATTTAAACAAAGGTTTGGTTGGACTATATTTCTTGATGTTGACGATAAACACTTTCTCCGTTCAACTCTATTCAATAATACTTCTTTTATTTATAGAGAGTTTCCATATTTGCCTAGATGGTTTCTAAGTCGTCTGTTGCTGATTAGTTCTATGAGGAATTGGGTTGAGTTGTCATGTCATAGCAAACAAATCAGACATACTTATTTATGATAACGAATGGATTGGCTAGACACGTTATTGGCAAGCTGTCATCATAGAACTGCATTCCGTATAACTAAACTCAAACTGATTAGCAACCTTAGAACTGTCTACTTTGAAAACGCCAGTGCTTTTTAGATACATATTTCAAAACATAAGACAATGAGAAATTTTCCCGCATCATTAATTTCTCATTTTTACTCAAAATTTAAGGAAGTGTCTTTCTAAACGGTTTTATCAGTGTAACAGTCCTATAATATTGGACGTTTTGATCCGAATACGAAAACGCTTTACCACGTCGCTATAAAAGCTAGCTGCATAGCAAGGCAGTATAAGTGTCTCCTTATACATAAATCTTGGCGACATATACCCCTCCTCCAAATTTTGAAATTCGTCCTCGAATTTCTGGAGATTGAGAATTTTATGAAACGATCTCGAGGCCTATCTTATGTAGTCCCTTATTGGGCGCCATTATAACAGTCCTATACGATTGGACCTGGTCAGGGCTTAAGCCTTGGACGTTTTGATCCGAAGGCGAAATGCTCTACCACGTCGCTATAAAAGCTATCTCTTTAGCAAGGCAGTATTTAAGTGTCCCCTTATATATAAACATTGGCTACACCGGTTAACTTAACCCTTTCAGCGCCGAATTGTTTAAACTAGACTCTTCCATGTTCAAACTCGGACGACTCTATTTTCATGTTTTAGGATTTTTGGAATATTTTTATAACTCACAGCCAAACAATGCAGATTTCAGGTGAGACAGCTCGTTACGAGCTGACTCACCTGAATCTGTATTGTTTGCAAAAAGCTCAATATTGCCTTTGGCGCTGAAAGAGTTAAGGTTTCACTGTTTATTATCATGCAACAAGAATACTTTTGACTGAAAGTGAATGCTTACCCGTCAAGCATTGATCGACAGTCACGTGACCGTGATGTGACGCCCCGCCCACAATCCACACTACACTCCGCCCATTCTGTCCACTCGTCCCACCTCATTTTATGTTGATCGTGGCCTGTGTGACCTCCATGTCTGGTCTGAAACGAAAAAAAATAAATGAAAATGAAACGTAAATCTGTATATGAGCCTTGGTACCTTAACCTTTCCCCACGCTTTTTGATGCCACTGCAGCAGACGACGTTTTGAAAACATTGTGGCAAAATGAGAAAATGTTCATAATGAGCAATTTTGCTTTCTGTCACAAGTTTGATCAACTCCATGTAATATTTAAGCTCTCATTTATGGAGAGTTTTCACATTTTTGCCAATATGTTTTCAGAGAAGTCTTCGACAAATTTATTTGTGGTATGTCGGAAAGGATAATAGATAATGAAACCGAAAAACCGAAAACCAATTAGGGTTCGGTATTTTTTTTGCGTGAAAAACCGACTTCGTTTTGCCGACACGAAATAGGTTTTGGTGCTTAATTGGAACGTGGCAATTGTCCAATGAATATCAGAGATACAATACAATACGCATACCACTTAAAAGGAACAACCGTCTGCGTGTAATTCTGGTTAAATTTGTCGCCTTTCGACATCTTCGATCGTTGACGATCAGCGTTGCTAGAAGAGTATTACGACTGAAGTACGAAACACTGTTAACAGCGGCGTAAAACGCCAATCAAACACACACTTAAGACACTGCTCGATAATGGCTATATATGGCAGTTTTGTTACAGTCATATCTACGGTGTTCAGTTAGGGCCATCGATGTTTCGCGGTTTCGACAGTACGATAACGCGATGCGATAGTACGAAAACGCGATGCGAAAGTGCGAAAACGCGATGCGATAGTACGAAAACGCGATGCGAGGAGGCGATATTAATATCGTACTTTCGCATCGCACTTTCGCATCGCGTTTTCGTACTTTCGCATCGCGTTATCGTACTGTCGACCCTAGGTCGAAACCGCGGCGAAACAACGATGGCCCTAACGGAACACCGTACATATCAGTGGAGCCAGAAACTACCCAGTAATGTTATGACGTACGATATCGACACTAGAATCGTACAAGGGGAAGGTTCACATTGTTCTGGTTCTACTATTTAATTTCTTTAGTTAACCCTTTCCAACATACAACAATTATGTAGCAGACGTATTTGTAAACATCTTTTCAAAAATGTGAAAAGTCTCCATTATGACAGTTTAATTATTAAATAGAGTTGAAAATATTGTGTCAAATGATGAAATTGCTCATTATGAGCAATTTCACCTTTGCGACGGTGTTTTCAAAAGTCGTCTGCTGCAGAGGCGTCTGAAAGCGTCTATATGTCGGATAGGGTTAAGATGTAAATACAACCCTGCTACGATGGCACCGTATCTACATGTACATAGTATCACTGTTCGTCAGTAACCACTCACTATGACAACCATGAATGGCTATGGACATGGGTATGAGCATGTAGATAGTTGTACAGTGGTCTTCTGATAACTCCAAGTCGAAAGGGACCCAGAAATTACCTCGAGTTCGTCACGTGTTCAATTGATTTATACATTATTAACACATGCATTATCGGCTACGTTATCCGTTTATACCCCAAAAGCTTACTATAACAATTAAACCAAGCTAGTGATTAAATCCTTTCAAAAGATCAGCGCAGCAGCAATCATAAACTGCTGCTTCACTATTTCTAAAGGACACTCGTTCCTGTAATTGGTTCGAGTTAAACGATATCGACATTTTCTAGTTATCACTTGCGCGAATGATCGCAAGCCTAGTGTAATTCCTCGCTTACATATATAAGACAATGATCATGTATTCGATAACGTTAAGTATGCTTGTCTGTATATATATATATATATGTATGTATGAGGATGTATATGTGTATGTAAGTATATGGGTATGTATGTGTATGCATATATGAGTCAATCCATGAGAAAACCCACAATGTGGTCACATTTGACCTTTCCACTTCTTTGCATATTATTATTATTATTATTACTATTATTATTATCTTAAATCAACAGGTGAAATGGACCGTTGTTACATTCCCCATTTCGGATAGCTTAGAGGTATGGGTGTGTAGGGCCTACGTGTGAAGGGCCTACGTGTGAAGGGCCTACGTGTGTAGGGCCTACGTGTATCTGGGTTTCAATTCTAGGAGTTTTCCTCAAACCTTATGATAAGTATCGCGATTTTTCCTCTGTCAAATAGTGAAGGCTGTGGTGTCCCAATGCGTATGCTTTACTGTACCAAGATGAAAAGATTAGAGCCGTCCCACGAGAAAACCATCATTATGGACTCTGCGTAATGTATCGACCCAGATCAGCCTGTGAAGTTCGCGAAGGATAATCCGGGCCGACACATTCCGTCTCAGGTGGATAGAGGTATAGATTAATGACTCCAGAAACTTGCCGAGCACCGGTAGCTCAGTCGGTAGCGACGCGGGCTGTCAATCCAGGGGTTGTGAGTTCGAATCCGGCTCGTCCAACTTTCTTTCCGACGATTGACACAAGTCAATGCGACATGCGTCATTCGTCTTCCATCAATGGGCTAAGTCTATGTGGAAAAGTGGAAAAGCAGCCAGTTGCTTTGGAAGATTATTGTGTTGAGTACCGGTGTGAGAAAACCAGGAAATGCACGAGTAGGTGAACTGGCCGCCGTGATATAACTGAGAAATTGTTAAAAACGTCTTTAAACCCAAATCAATAAAAAAAAAAACAATCATTTCCCCCCACAATATCTCTCTTATCATCCAACCAAACTCTTTGATGTGATACTCAAAAGAATCGTCTCGTCGTCTTTTGAGTATCCACAGCATAAGGTTAGATAAACAAAAAAGTAGTTTAGTACATGAAAAACTCTCTTTATCTATAGTTCTGCTTTACCTAGTACAACAGAAATGGCAACACTAGGAATCGTCTCTGTGAATGAAGGTATTATTACTGTATCAAAGTTGAAAACATTGTGCTAAAAGGAGAAATTGCACGTTAAGTACATATTTCCTTTTTATGTCACACTGTTTTTAAAAGTCGTTTACTGCTTGGTTTATGCGTTTTTGTAGATCGATATTTGAAAGGATTCGGGAATTTGGGCTTTGGAGGGCGAAAGAACAACAGTTTTATAGAGCGATATTTGTAAGGATTGGGGACTTTGGGCTTTGGAAGACGAGAGAACAACAGCTTGGGCTGCTGTCGAGGTCAGACTCTTGGGGGAGGAACGAGAGTCAGGAGTGGAGATATAGATCCGGGTGGATCTATTCTGCGGATACCATAGGAAAAGAAAAGGTAGTATGAATGGCGTCGCGTAGAGATTATGGCCAGTTGGGGCTAATGGGACATTTACTAAAATATCTGGGTAAAAGAAGGTGTGCCTAAATGGACGATATGCAAGTTGATATTGCTAGATGTTGAATGTTTCATTGTGATTTTATGTGTTAGAAGTATTTATTAGATATTATGTTCAAAACACGGGCTTGCTGATTTATTGCATTAATTAGTACAAAACGCAACGCGTACAAAAATACGAAAGACCTACGAAACCCTGCCAAAGAAAGATAAAGAGTAACGATATAACACGATTATGGTTTCAAAACATTAAATGTATGCGTGATACTTCTAGTATAGCTTGTGCACGTCATGTAAGTAGAATATACTTGAAGAAAAAGAAAAAACGACATAGAACTAAAATAAAATTCTACCAGAGAAGCAAAAGAAACAGATAACACCATTATGGTTTCAAAACATTAAGTGTATACGTGATTCTTCTAGAATAGCTTAAGCACGTAATGTAGCTATAAAATACTTGAAGAAAAAACCCGACATGAAACTAAAATAAAATTCTACCAGAGAAACGAAAGAAAAAGATAACACTATTATGGTTTCAAAACATAAAGTGTATACGTGATACTTCTAGAATAGCATGTGCACGTAATGTAAGTATAATATACTTGAAGGAAAAAAAACGACATCAAACTAAAATAGCATTCTACCAGAGAAACGAAAGAAAAAGATAACACCATTATGATCTCAAAACATAAAGTGTATACGTGATACTTCTAGAATAGCTTAAGCACGTCATGTAGCTATAATATACTTGAAGAAAAAACCCGACATCAAACTAAAATAAAATTCTACCAGAGAAACGAAAGAAAAAGATAACACCATTATGGTTTCAAAACATAAAATGTATACGTGATACTTCTAGAATAGCATGTGCATGTTACGTAAGTTTAATATACTTGAAGAAAAAACCCGACATCAAACTAAAATATAATTCTAACACGGAAACGAAAGAAAAAGAAACTGTTCGAATTAAAACAAATCACTTTGATGTCGATGCACGTGGACATTGCAATAATAAATCTCGCGTATCACCCAGTTATCATTAGCAATCAGAAGTGGCACAATCAGTTACATTTAAATACACCCGCTATCTTGTTATTGTCATAACACGAAGTATTTTAAGTGTTTTTGTCATGAAAAGCTCTTTCAAGACTGATTTATCCAAGAATTTGTTGCCGAGAACATAACTGTTTTTGTGTTTGACGTTTTCATTGCTGCGGGGGAATATCGCGGTTGTGGCAAGTAAAAAAGGTAGGTGTATTTGCCTATACACACATTTTAAGTCGATTTTACAGAAGAAGAAATTTGAAAACACTGTAAATCCTTCTTTTATCTCAATATTTTTAAGTGTCCAAAGGATCTATTAATGCCAAAAGGCAAACAAAAACATCAAAAAACCTCTAAAGCTGTATCATATACGGTAAACACTAAATCATTTCTGTCATCCAGTCGCTTTGTGATAGCTTTATAGCCGACTTTTTAAAAACTGTTACAAACAGAAAATTGCTTATAATGTGCAATCCCTACATTTGCCACAATGTTACCAACACTATTTAATAATTATACTTTGTTTTTTTGGGTATGTTTTCAAAAACGTCTGCTGTATAATTGTTGTATGTGTGAAAGGATAACAGAAAAGATGTGAGCCGTCCCGCGATAAAACCAACATTGTAGACTCTGCGTAAAGTATCGACCCGGTTCAGCCTAAGCATGCCGCGCAGGCTTACCCGGATAGACACTTTTCGCCTCCTGTGGATTTTCTGTTTCAGGAATAATTACTCTATAATTCTATTCCCCTGAGACGGAATGTGTCGGCCCGGATCAGTCTGCGCGGACTGCGCAGGCTGATCTGGTCGATACATTACGCAGAGGCCTAATGTGGGTTTTTCTCGCGGGACTGCAACGGGCTCGTAATTCAAGGTAACGTGTATATATTCAGGGATTGTGTGTGCATGGGGCGGCCCAGTCTGGAAACACTTCGACACTATTCGAAAGATATCTCATCTCCTATGTGATCATTCCTGGGAATAGGTTGATTTATAACAAGTTCAACCCTTGTTCCAGCCGCTGCAGTCCTACATTCGGTACCATAATAAGTGTTTTATCAAGTTCTTATAAAATAAAAGTAAAGTGTTTGTTTATTATAGTGTCACCCCTGTTGACTTGTGAGACACTGTTGTCCTTGATAGTAAGGCTTCCGTTACCAATATTAACCCTTTCCCACATACAACACTTCTGCAGCAGACGACTTTGAAAACATACCCGAAATTGTTTGAAAACTCCCTTTAACTCCCTTTGTGGAAGACAGTGGTGCAGAGGTAGATCGTCGGTCTCTCGTACCAAAGGTCCCTGGTTCGAGTCCCGTGATGAGCGGGTTCTGACTTTGGGATTTTCAACACAAACGGCGCGAGTACTGGTTAAGTCTCCAGGAAGCAGACATCGAGCGTGATTAATATAAGCTGAAAGGTTATTTCGCATTCGATGTAAAATAACTAATTCCTTTTAAATGAAAGTACAATAATTGAATAGAGTTAAAAAACATTGTGACAAAAGGAGAAATTGCTCGTTTTGAGCAATTTCTTCTTTTGTCGCCATGTTTTCAAAAGGCTGTCTGCTACATAGGCGTTAAAAAGCGTCTATATGACATAAAGGCTTACTAGTGAGCGGCTTATCAACCGGTCATATCAGAACGGACCCCACAGTCGCCACTGAGATTCAAACATTCGACCTTCCGTCCATTTCCCATTTACAAAATATCTCTATAATTGAATCATAATCGTTGAAAAGAGTTGAAAACAGTGTGGCAAGAGCAGAAATTGCTCATAAATCCTTTCTCACGCTTTTTGACGCATCTGCAGTAGACGACTTTTGAAAACATCGTGACAAAAGGAGTAATTGCTCAAATCGAGAAATTTCTCCATTTTGCCAAAATGTTTTTCAACTTTTTTCAGTAATTATACCTACAAATATAGAGATTTTCCATATTTTTAAGTAGACATTTTGAAAGTCGTCTGCTACAGATTTACTGTACATGGGAAAGGGTTAAAGTAAAATAAAATCGTTTTTTTTATCATTCATGCATTTTCCGTATTCACACAACGTACACTTGTTCAATCCAAAACCCGACATGCATAGCTCCATATCAAAGCACAACTCGCCCCCCTAATGTATTTAATCATCGGGACCAAAAAAATATTATGTTTAACTAAAGAAAAATAATTACGACATAAGTCGGGGTTTCGAGACCCACAACCAGTAAAGTTTGGCAGGTTTTGAAAAAGACATGCACGTTCACAGCGTGCATCAACAGATTGTCTGGGCCACAAGAAAATATTCACTTTAACGTTTCCGAAAAACCAAGATAAGCTTTCTTCTGTGGTGATCAATCACATAAAATGACGTTTTTTTGGAATCTTCTTCTATGAAAAACATATGAGAACAAGCCAAGATTTGAGAAACTAAAAAGTCAAATTTATTTTACACAATGTGAGCAATGGTAAAACCCTTCCTTTTATAGCACTTTCTTTATTAACTATGTTCTTTTGAACTAACCGCCCAAGGGATGAAGTTGTAGAGCGTCCGCCTCGGGTGCGGGAGATCGTAGGTTCGATCCCCGGCCGGGTCATGCCAAATACTTTACAAATGGTAGTAATGGCTGCCTTCCTTGGCGCTCAGGGTTGCATGGTTAGCATTAGGACTGACTGGCGGGTGTCAGGTTAAATGGACCAGTAGTACTGGCAACTAACCCGGGAAACGCCGTGATATAATTTGAAAAATTGTTGAATGCAATCACTCATGAACTATACTTGCGGTTCGATGCATGTTAAACATTTGCGAGTAGTGAAGATTCAGACATACACGTAGAACTCTGATCAGGATCTTGAATATGTACCAGTAGATTCTACTGAACCTACTTTACGCTTATCAAGGCTGATCTTCAGCAACACAATGGTTGTCGTCGACAGCCATTAAAGACTCGGCGTATCGAATCGTTAAAGCTCTGTCCGTGAGATTGCCGGTCATTTTCCTTTAATAAATACCGACGTTATAGGGAAATAGTCGAGTCCACTAGGACAGTTCTACGTCACATTTTCAAAAGATATTCCAATGTCGCTACGACACACATTTCTTTACCTGTCGCTTCATAAGAGATTATTCTGCAAAATACCAAGTGTATTGTAGATGCACTAGAAGGATAGAAGTGTCGTACATAAACGTAGGTGATCTGATGTTTCAACTCCTTGACTGTGCTACTTCTTACGCTACTACAACTACTGCTACTTCTACTACTACTACTAACAATACTACTACTACTACTACTATTGCTACTACTACTGTTACTACTACTACTACTACTACTACTACTACTACTACTACTACTACTACTACTACTACTACTACTACTACTACTACTACTACTACTACTACTACTACTACTACTACTACTACTACTATTACTGATACTACTACTACTACTACTACTACGACTACGACTACTACTACTACTACTACTACTACTACTACTACTACTGCTACTACTAATAATAACGATAATAATAAAACACAAATAATAATACCAACAAAATACATATTAAAATGAATAAAGAAACAACTTTATCTCACGTTGTTATACGGATATCATAAACATGTGTAAAGATTGTATGAGAACAAAGTGTTAAACCGAACAGATTGCCGTGCACGATCACAGCAGGCACCGAATGTTTGATGTGCATTCTAGTGTCTGTTCTATTTTTACTGTTTCCCACATAAAACACATCTGCAGTAGACAACTTAAAACAATAAATCAAGCAAAATTCAATGTAACTCGGTCAATGTGAATGTAAAATTATTGGTTCTAGTTGAAGTCAATGTCTCTTGAAGTCACTGTTTTAAAAAGACCTGTACTGCGAACGATGATTAAAAATGCTTCTATATGCGGGAAAGGGTATTACGAAAACCAAAATATGCAGCCACGAAGCTATGCAGCATGGAATGTGCATCTTTTTTATCAACTTTAAATGAAATCATAAACGCATTCCCGTTGCCTTACGGGCATTGAATTTTCAGTCTGTTAAATTGAAAACAGTTGTGGATTTTTTTTTATTGTAAATTTATGTTGCTGCAAATATTTTATGTAAATCTTGAGAAGCTGGGATAAACACTATTCATCCTGTGCGTGCCAGTATGCCCTTTTCTCCTCATTTTTTATTTATCTTTAAACCGGTGGTGCGCTGATAGAGCGTCCGTCTTGGGTGCGGGAGGTCTCGAGTTCGATAGGCGACTGGGTCATACCAAAGACTTTTAAAATGGTAGTAATTGATGCCCTCTTGGCGCCCTTGGTGGCGCGGTTAGCATTACGACTGACTGGCTGGTGTCAGGATATATTGACCAGCAGTACTGGTAACTTACCCTGTACACGCCGTGGTATAACTGATTTGTTTTTTAAAACTCCAAACAATCAATCAAGTATATTCATAAGTGGGTGGTGTTGTATAAAATGTCGTTCCAAATGAAAACAATGTTTAAATTTTACCCCATTCCTACATAAAACAAATAACTGACAACTTATATATATATAATTTATATTATAAATATTCAAATTCTAAAATATCTTTAAATGAAAGAAGTGTCCGATCTAGCTCAACACTGTTTGCCAATTAGTCATAGAAGGTGTCAAGAAACTACATTTGGATATCAATAATTTTCCATACGTCTTACGTTAATTTTTGTTTACGCGAATCGCAGTTCAAATATTGATTCTGGTAACCCTGTAGTAATAACCTTAACTTGCTTGAATGAGTTATAAAACATTTGAAACGATTTATCAAAGCAATGGAAGTTTATTGACCGTACTTTAGCCAACCGTTTCTGAAAATTACAAGTTTTTAATATACAAACCCAAGCAGTTTCAAAGACTTTACCGTTGGGCAACAATGTGATATATTTGTTATTAACTATCGGCTAATTCAAAGTGGAGAAGAGGTTACATTTCAAATTATCCGATTTGAATTGTACCATCGTAATTGGTTTGATATTTCCAATAATTGTCTCCCTTGATTCAAGCTGTCGCATGGGTTTTCACTTCCGCAATACCGGACCATTACTAATAGCTGGGTCGTCACTGTGCCAATTAGCTAAAGTCTATGGGTCTGTATAAATTGCAAACAGTGCACAATCAGGCAGGTATAAAGAGTAGGGTCTTCACTGCTTGATATTCACACGAAATAAGGAACTCTTTCACGTGAAGTCTTTCACGTCAAACGCCGTTAGAAACTCTTATCAAAGATTATTTTGCAATACACCATAATCAGTGAATATCGTATTTGTTTGAATTGTCATTTACGCAGGTTTTAACAGTGTTTTAGTTTATTCGCGGCTTATGCTGAGTAATAACCAGTTTAATGGGTAAGTTTATCATGTCACTATCACATCAGTCGTAATGCTATCACCGCGTCCCTCTGTGCCAAGGAGGACCATTCTTCCATTGTTATTTTTTTATTTTTAATCTTTGGTATGGCCAAATCGTAACGAGTTGTCTCACCTGAAATCTGCATTGTTTGCCACTTAGACATTACATTTTACAACATTTACTGTTGGACGAAAATGGGGTGGTCCAATTTTCAACATAAAAGTCAACTTTGTGAAATGCGGCAGCGAAAGCGTTAAAAAGATTCCGCGCCTAATGACAAAAACATGTGCATTTCAAGAAAATCGTGAAATTTTAAGTTGTTTGAATTTTCCTCTAGGACAGAAAATGTAAAAAACTATATAGCGATTTTATGGGACAGTTCTTTGTATAATAATTCAACTGGCGTATTTAACCTTTTATCAGATATATTTTAATGTCATTGATTATATAGAGGACGCTGTAAAACTCCATTTAAAAAAAAGAAGAGAAACTGCATAAGAAGGACTTCAATATATGTTTCTGCTTTTCCACTCGATAACCTTAAACCTGGACTTGCATTAACAACATGCTTTCAATTTGGGAGAGTCTAAATACAACACTTGGGGTAACACGTCCTCTTAAAACATGTTAGCGACTTCTGGAGAAAAGTAGGATTGCTGCAGCTGTGAACAGAAACAGTACAGATTGACATATATGTGCGTACAGTCTCACTGTAGTATTCACTGTCTGTCATTAATCCCCCTTTCTAACATACAACAAATCTGTAGCAGGTGACTTTAAAAATATATCGGCCAAAACGAGGAAAACGAGAAGGTCCGGTAGCTCAATCGGTAGCGACGCGGGCTGTCAATCCAGGGGATGTTAGCTCGAACCCAAGCTAGGCGAACATTTCTTCCGACGTCTGACATGCGTCTTTCGTCTTTCATCAATGGGCTAACAGTTTATGTTGAAAAGCAGCCAGTTGCTTAGAAAGACTTGTGGTGAGTACTGGTGTGATACTGTCAGGGAATACATGGGTAGGTGACTGAATATTTTTTGAAAATGGCGTTAAATCACATAAATCAAATCATAGCCTATAACATAGAAAAGAGATGAAAACATCAAGGCAAAATGAGAATTTGCTCATAACAAGCAATTTCTGCTTTTGCCTCGATGTCACATTTTCACAATGTTTCCAAATGTCGTCTGCTGCAGAGGCTTCAAAAAGCGTCTTTATGTGCAAAACGGTTCAAACTAGAAATGCAATTCAACTGGTTTCATGCGGTAACACCTATCCATTTCGCCTCCATGGAGACTTAAATATTACCCCATTTGTGTTTAACACAGCTATTGCTTTTAAAACATGACTGGATCTGAGATTTCAATTTGCACCATGGTGAATTTGCACCATATTTCGTAAAAAAAAAGAAAGATTTTTCAACAATTTCTTTTACCTTTTGACATAGATCTGGTGCATCTGCTATTTACGTCATAAATGATGTAAAAAAAATACCGGAACCATGTCATTCGAAATCCGACCGTCGGCATCTTCGAAATGAATGGAGCATCTATAACCCTTCCTTCATACAGACGCTTTCTGACGCCTTTGCAGTAGACGGCTTTTTTGAAAACATGGCGACAAAAGAAGAAATTGCTCAAAACGAGCAATTTCTCCTTTTTGTCACCAAGTTTTCAACTCTATTTAATAAATAAACTTTCATTTATTGAGATTGTTCATGTTTTTGCCAAGATGTTTTCAAAATACTATAAAACTATTACCTCGGAAAAATGAAAAAGCTATACACATTCTTAATTAAACCTTTCAAAAATAAAGATGCTTTCTTACGCTTATAGATGCAGCAGAAGACTTATGGCAAAAGGAGAAATGTTCAACTCTATTAAATAATTACATTTTCCTTTGAATAAATTTTCTCAACTTTTGCTTAGATGTTTTCAAAGCCGTCTGCTGCAGAGTTGTCGTATGTGGGAAAGGGATAACCAAAATGCATATTTTTGCATTTTATACTTGGTCATAACCGTAATACAAAGAATTCGCTTATGCAGCAGAAGACTTATGTCAAAAGGAGAAATGTTCAACTCTATTAAATAACTACACTTTCCTTTGAATAAATTGTCTCTATTTTTGCTTAGATGTTTTCAAAGCCGTCTGCTGCAGAGTTGTCGTATGTCGGCAAGGGATAATCAAAATGCATCCTTTTACATTTTGTACTTGGTCATAAACGTTCGACAAAAGATTCGACGATTAATCCGCGATTTGAATGCGAGCGGAAAGTTCCTAATCAGACTACACCGGCATATCTATAGATATGGGCTGGCCGCATAGACGCGATGGTCGGTTTTCCTGTGAGTCGACCTGAATACGGAGCACATGCAGGGCGTACTTTTTGTATGTGCAGATCTCCTCCGATAAACCCTTTTCAACAAAAGTAGTCAAGAAGTTATTTCTTTTTCTAAATCAAAAATAACATTTACAGTATAAACTCTCGAAAAGGCACCAATTTCTTAAAACTAGCAGAATTTTCTACCTAGAGGTAATATAGAAATGAGTTAACTCTTATACTGACGAATTTCACAAAGTCGACTCTTCCATGTTGGCAATTAGGCCACTCCATTGTTCGTCCAACAGGACATTTGGTAAACTTTATTGTCTAAGTGGCAAACAATGCAGATTTCATGAGAGACAGCTCGTTACGAGCTGTCTCTCATGAAATCTGCATTGTTTGCAAAAGTCCTTAATTGCCTTTGGCAGAGAAAGAGTTAACTGCATGGAGGTGGGATGTTAGGTATTCGACGAATTAAATATGTGTCTAGCTCTGTTATCAATGTAAGTGTCTAGCTATGTTATCAATGTATGTAAAGCTAATGGGAAAGTATCACGCAACTGTTCTATTCATTTGAAATAATTTCGTTACAAGTACGAACATCATCGCATCAGTTATGTAAAATGGCTGCGTGGATAATTAATTTAATTAAATGAAAAATGTTCGTTTACGTCGTTTGCGCAAAAATAGAGGCTTGATCCTCCTTTCTTTGATGAACCAACCGATATCGCAGCAGAACACACTATTAAAACATTGAGGGGATATCAAAATAAGAGCCTTCCTCTATGAAAACCAACATAGACCGTTTGAACAAGAGTATAACACGATCAATGTTCACGTTCATACTATGTGATCTAAGTTTATACTGTATCACAAATGCTTATTAAATGCTTCTCAGTTTACTTTTAAACGAACAGTGTCGATTCAAGTTAGTATTTTGGAATGCTCAGTGTGATCTAGATCTACAATGGTCGCACATTCCCTGTCGCAGTTTCGCATGAAGATCCGTTCAAATAATCATTTACATTTTCTTCTCTACAAATGATAGCGTTAGTCATAGTCCGTATTATGTTTATACGTCTTTCATGTATCTAATAGTTAAACTCTTTCTTTCGGGTTTTCTCAAATTCAGTGAAAAAGGGTAGAAGTTGCAAAAGAGGTATAGTAGACAACCAGATCCTAATTGAACTGTTGGCGCTTACTTTGAATACGGGAGATTCCTTTCGGTAATAAATGTTTTACGTAGTTTCTACCTGTTTGTTGTTAATAAATGACATTAAAATCATGGCTGCAAGAGTGAATTTTTGGAAAAATAATAAGACACGAAGATAGATATATGCCAAGTATTTTGACTTATTTTCGAAGACGAAACATTTAGTTAGTTTATTTCAATATCCTGTTTCCAGAGTTGAGCCATGCTCCCTCAATGTAAACCAGCCCCAAGCGTACTTATGACAAGGGCTGATCAAGATCTGCCTGCTGCGTCAAAACGAAAATGTTGGTAAATAATTATTTGAAAATTGGTGAATAGTGCAGAGCCGACAGCTTGCCTCGGTGGTAACGTGGTAGAGCGTCTGCCTCGGATGCGGGAGGTGGCGGGTTCGATCCCCGTCGAGGTCATATCAATGACTTGAACATGAATTTCCCTCCTTGGCACTCAGGATTTAGGGCTTAGCATGGCGACTCTGACTCGCTGGTGTCAGGATAAATTGATCAGTAGTACAGGTAACTTACACAGGGAACGTCGTGATGTAACTTTTAAAAAAGTTTAAAGTGGTGTTAAACACTTAAACAAACAAACAAATACACAAATCAGAGTCGCCGAATTAAACTACATTATGTCTTGATCACCATGTGTATTTATCTGAACACGCAACAAGAACTATTCTGGTCAGATGAAAACACATGGGATTTCAAAATTTTCCCTACAGAAAAAGCCCGAACCTGTGTGTTACTCGATTGTCATCCAGATACGCCACTGAATACTTAATCAATTGACATATTTACGGGCAGTTTTGTTAATTCTAAGGCCAACACTCTCTATTTCCCTGATCAAAGAGCAATTTTAGTTTACTTGTTTGTTTGCTTAGGTGGTGTTTTATTTCAAATTCAAAGACCCTTATTTGACAATTAAACCCTATACTATGGATAGTCAGTGAGACGATTCTTTTGAGTACCCACAACACAGGGTTATGTTGAGTCATAAGAGAAATATAGGTGGGAAAGGACCAGAATACTCCTCCTTACCTTATCCTCTGACTACATTTGTATATGCGCGTTAAAGATGGTACGGGAGGAAATATACCCTTCTGCTGATATATCCTCATCCGTATGAAAGTAACCATTACACACTTACAGAACTGAATCTGCAGCAGATGAATTTGAAAACATCTAGGCAAAACTATGGTATTTCTCAGTACACTTATTGAACATAGTTTAACAACTTGAGAGAAAAGAGAAAGAGTATGTCCTCCTTTTGCCACAATGTTTTTAAAAACCGTCTTCTGCAGATACGTCAAACTTCAGCTAAATTATGGAAATGTTAAATAATTGAGAAGTAGGCAATTTTTTTGTAATATTTTCAGCAGTAAATCAATTTAGGCAATAAACCTTGTCGCTTTATAACAACATCGCGCCTAGTTTTGGTTTCGCTCTGTGCGATTACCCTCTCCGCTCTGACTGAACATTCGAAATCGACGGATTTAATCCTCAATTAATATTTTCTACAGTAACGTATATAAACCAGGAAACAAAATTGAACAAATTCAAAAGTAATGGATTTCCATCCCTTAATGAACATTTTACAACTTGATTCGTTTTCGCACAACATTTTGAATTATATCATAAAATCATTTGCAATAACTTTTTATTTTCAGCTTTTCTGTTGTTTTATTAAAGCAGATGGCTGTACCAATTTCATTGATACCAATCAGGTCAGCGATACACAAACTTAAATATCCATGGTGTCTTCCGTGTGAAAAGATATGAGCCGTCCCGCGAGAAAACCAATCTTGTTGACTCTGCGTAAAGTATCGACCCGGATCAGTCTGCGCGGACTGTGCAGGTTAATCTGGGTCGATACATTACGCAGAGGACATAATGTTGGTTTTTTCGCGGAATGGCTCATATGCCGATCTGTACTTTCGAAAAGTAAACCAACTTTTATGAGAATAAACCTGTCCAAAATCCAGAATAATGTTGCCTTATATTTAACCCCCATTTCCCACATAAACGAATATTCAGCAGACCACTTTGAAATGCTCTAGTTAAACACACGGTAAACCTCTACCAATGGAATATCAATCATTGCATAGAGTTGAGAACAATTTCCTTTTGCCAAAATGTTTTCAAAATACGTCTTTCTTAGAGGCGTCAGAAAGGGTATGCATGTGGGAAATGAGTTAAAGGATCGATGGTGCTCAAGGCCTTTTGGATAGCAATACTACGAACGCCCCGGTCTCGTGAAAAGCTTACGAGCAGGTTCGATCATTTTCCATGGAAACGACGTGATACGACTGAAATATTTTAAAACACCATACACACAACATTTAAAGAGCAAGCTCCAAAACTATTTAAATTTAATCTTTGCTCAGAATGTGTGCTCAAGTACTGATATCTGATTTGTCAGAAACAAATTCTTTATCAGAAGCCTTATTTAGAGCATCGAGTTCACTGAGTTTTCTTAGCACTGAGAACATTTTCAGAGTATTTTTTTAAAATACTTGCGAGAGCGTGACGTGACGAGATGAATCTACCTTATGTAGTTCAGTGTAGCAGTTTGGTAGCTCACGTTTGCTAAGGGTTCGTACCATGTGTGCATAAGCTGTGATTTGATTGGTGGATTGGCCACCGTTTGGCCTACTATACAATTCCATTGAACGCATGGAAAAGGAAAACAAACATAACATATTAACCACATAAATCAACCTTAATCCTGTCAACCTTAATGCAAACCTGCAGCAGCCGACTTTGAAACCATCTGATGGAATAAATAAAATCTCCATAAATGCAAGTATATTTATTGAAAAACATTATGGCAACAGTAGGATTAGTTCCTTTTACCTTTTTTTTTTACAAAATTAATATGATGCAAATGCGTAAAAATGTTAGTGAAAAGGCTTAAACCAGCATAAGCTTATATAGCATGTGTCAATACTTTAGGCACGATTTCTGAACCATACTATTACAGACCAAGTTTAGTCAGCTTATGCTTGCAGCCTAATCAATGTCAACAAGATGGCTTTTATAAATGGCGTAGATTCAGATCAGCGCGTACATCCAAACTGTTCGATCAATGACTCCACTGTTCAAATGTAACTTATATAAGCGTGAAAGACGCTTCATTTATCGTATAGAGATCTTGATAAGACTGAGTAGATATACGGTCTAATCTGAAACTACCCTATTCACAAATATCGTATAGTACCAGTTTTCATAGACGGGCTCATATATTCTGTATATGTTCACGAAAGTGTGGTAAAGCGTCCGCCTCGGGTGCGTGAGGTCGCGGGTTCGATCCCCGGCCGGGTCATACCCGCTGTTGTCAGGATAAATGGATCAGTAGTACTGGTAACTTACCCAGGAAATGCCGTGGTATAAATGAAAACTTGTTCAACGGAGCGTTAAACAAACAAGAATGTATCACACAATCAACGAACATAATACCACGTGTTGCCCCCCCCCCCCCCCCCCCCCCCCCTTTCCTACATACAACAAATCTGCAGCAGACGACTGTGAAAGCATATAACAGTGTAAAACCTCTATAAATTATAGTTCACTCATTGAATAGTGTTGAAAACATAGTGACAAAAAGAGAAATTGCTCATTATCAGCAATTTCCCATTTTGCCACAATGTTTTCAAAAGTCATCTGCTGCAGCGGGGTCAGAAAGCGTCTGTATGTGTGAAAGGCTTAAATAACCTTCAGTGCTCGTTAATCACGTGATTAAATACGGATATTGACAGTTCGCACATTACAGTTTCAGTAAAATACATGTTTCAGTAAAATACATGACGTTTGACGGAATGGCCAGTTCAACCCATTCCCTGATATGGTATCTATACAGTCGCCTGCTTGAATTAACCCTTTCCCTCATATACAGAAAGTTACGCCTCTGCAGCAGATGTCTTTTTGAAAACATGGCGACAAAAGAAGAAATTGCTCTAAACGAGCAATTTCTTCTTTTGTCACCATGTTTTCAACTCTATACAGTTATTGAACTTTCATTTTTTAGAGATTTTCCATATTTTTATCCTATATGTTTTCAAAGTCGTCTGCTGCAGGATGTATGTATGTGGGAAAGGGTTAATGGTGTTAATGGTTTAAAACAACAACATATACTTCTAGTAAACTTGAAGCAGATTGTGAATGCAGTATTAGTAACATAACGGGGAATAGTACTCGTTTTAAGCAATTTCCGAGTTCTTTTTGTCACAACTTTTGTTTCCAAAAATGCGTATGCTAACAGTGACCACTACAACTATACGACATTTTTCGACTCAAAGGATTATATTTCAGTCCGGACAATGCTCGACACGATGGACAAATGTCAACAAACAACATTACGTTTTTACCTCATTCATGCCCTAGTCATTAACATATCGAGTTGTGAGAAATATATCATTTTGAAAAAACAATTATGTAAGAAACAGAGTTATAGCATGGGGACTTCGTACATTGCATACACGGTCATCTGAAAACTTGTCTGGACGTTTGATTAATTGGTTTGGGCTTTACTTCCGTATTTAACCCTGCCCCACATGAAGACGCTATCTGACGCCTCTGCAGTAGACGACTTTTGAAAACATTGTGACAAAGATGAAATTACTCAACTCTATTTGATAAATAAACTGTCATTAATGGAGATGGTTCATATTTTTGCACATGTGTCTTCAAAGTTGTCTGCTGCAGACTTGTTGTATGTGGGTAAAAGTTAAGGTATATTTACTTCGCACGGCAATCTGTCGATATACATGTAACTACATGTAGCTACCGCCCAACTTAGAATCTATTACAAGGAATTTAGTCAATAAGCGGCAATAATGAATGGCCGAGCCGAGACTTGCCACACAACCCGTGGGTTGACAGATTCAGCTATTACGAACTCAGCTATCGCGACCTGATTACCGAGTATAAACCTGGCACATCAACAGTTTATATACGACTATCTGCCTGTATATCTGACTGTCTGTCTGTATGTATATGTCTCTATATCTATGTCATCCTATTAAATGTGTCGTACTTCGCACGGCAATCTGTCGATATACATGTAACTAGCTACCGTCCAACTTAGAATCTTTGCACAAGGAATTTAGTCAATAAGCGGCAACAATGAATGGCCGAGTCGGGACTCGGCTTACAGCCCGTGGGTTGACAGCTTCACCTATTACGAACTCAGCTATCGCGTCCTGATTACCGAGTATAAACCTGGCACATCAACAGTTTATATACGACTGACTGCCTGTATGTCTGACTGTCTGTCTGTATGTATATATATATCTCTAACTATCTCTCTGTCATCCTCTTAAATTTGTCTTATCCCCCCACGCATCGCTGTATTCGTTTGCTAACGTATTTGAAGTTTATATCTGATTTTGAGAGGAATAAAGGTATCTTCTTGGCAAATACAATAATGTTGTGTTTACAAAAACGGCAAAGAGTCATCGAACCTTGTCGAAATATGTATTTTTAGAGAGTTCTGGTTTTATCATCATTTGTGTAACAGAACATTTATCATTTCTCTATTTGACCAAATCTTTCCCGGGCGTCTGTAGTAAACTAGTTTCTAAGTTGTTATGAATGTACTATATAAAATGTTGATAATAATGTAAAAAAAAAAAAAAAAAAAAAAAAAAAACATTCTAGGAAAGTCAGAAATCGTTTGCATTTAGGAAAGGGTTTATCTGATTGTTTCTAATTACCAATCTTAATGACGCCTCGTTTCATGATTATTGCTGAAAGGAATTTGGAATAACTACATAATTCAGATGTCTTAACGCGATAGCCATTGCTTTGAAGTACTACTCAAATCACGAATCACACACAGAGTGTTGTGCATGTCGTAACACAGGAAAGACATCCAGTTGGCACCAATACAAAACTGATATGATAGAAATATGTGATTCAGGGAAAAGGCTAATTGAGCCCAACATACCACATGCATATTACACTTTTGTTTTTACAAGTCAAAGATTAATAAATTCACGGATAAACTACCCACGATACCGGTGGGTATTTCTTGACACGGGTTGATCAAAGGTACGTGGCAAGAGGAGAATCCCACGTCTTTAGTTAATTCTTATCATCATATGACAAATCTGCAGCTGAAGACTTTGAAAACATCTACATAAAGTACAAGGGAAAAAAATCTAAAAACGCCAGATCAAATACTGAATAGAGTTGAAAACATTGTGGCAAAAGGAGAGATCGCTCATTATTTCTCGCAATTTCTCCTTTTGCCACAATGTTTTCGAAAGCCGTCAGTTGCAGAGGCGTATAAAAGCGTCAACACGTTGGAAAGGATTTAAATCTTCATTTTAACCCTACACATGATCGAACCCGGGTCTCTCGCTCGAAATGCCAGCTGACTACACCGTATATCAGCTGACTGCACCGTATACCAGCTGACTGCACCCTATACCAGCTGACTACACCGCATACCAGCTGACTGCACCGTATATCAGCTGACTGCACCGTATACCAGCTGACTACACCGCATACCAGCTGACTGCACCCTATACCAGCTGACTACACCGCATACCAGCTGACTGCACTGCATACCAGCTGACTGCACCCTATACCAGCTGACTACACCGCATACCAGCTGACTGCACCGCATACCAGCTGACTGCACCGCATACCAGCTGACTGCACCGCATACCAGCTGACTGCACCGCAAACCAGCTGACTGCACCGCATACCAGCTGACTGCACCGTATATCAGCTGTCTGCACCGCATACCAGCTGACTGCACCGTATACCAGCTGACTGCACCCTATACCAGCTGACTGCACCGTATACCAGCTGACTGCACCGTATATCAGCTGTCTGCACCGCATACCAGCTGACTGCACCGTATACCAGCTGACTGCACCCTTTACCAGCTGACTACACCGCATACCAGCTGACTGCACCGCATACCAGCTGACTGCACCGCATACCAGCTGACTACACCGTATATCAGCTGACTACACCGTATATCAGCTGACTGCACCGTAAACAAGCTGAATACACCGTATACCAGCCGACTGCACCGTAAACAAGCTGACTACACCGTATACCAGCCGACTACACCGTATACCAGCTGACTGCACCGTAAACAAGCTGACTACACCGTATACCAGCTGACTACACCACATACCAGCTGACTACACAGCATACCAGCTGACTACACCGTATACCAGCTGACTACACCGCATACCAGCTGCCTACACCGCATACCAGCTGACTACACCGCATACCAGCTGACTACACCGCATACCAGTTGACTACACCGCATACCAGCTGACTACACCGCATACCAGCTGACTACACCGCATACCAGCTGACTACACCGCATACCAGCTGACTACACCGCATACCAGCTGACTACACCGTATATCAGCTGACTACACCGTATAGCAGCTGACTGCACCCTATACCAGCTGACTACACCGTATTTCAGCTGACTACACCGTATACCAGCTGACTACACCGTATACCGACTGACTACACCGCATACCAGCTGACTGCACCGCATACCAGCTGACTACACCATATATCAGCTGACTACACCGTATATCAGCTGACTACACCGCATACCAGCTGACTGCACCGCATACCAGCTGACTGCACCGTAAACAAGCTTACTACACCGCATACCAGCTGACTACATCGTATACCAGCTGACTACACCGTATACCACTACACCAGGAAGTCTGAGCCTAAACAAGTTCAGTTTGGTGTTACTCATTTAAATTGCGGTTTAAAGTTAATTCGCACGTTTTTCATCTGCAGCCCCAAATTGATGAGGAGGCGGAATTTGGATCAAAAGAATCCTTTGAAAATTAATCATCGCATATAAATTAATTATATAACAAGTGGGAACCGTGATGGCGATAATTAACTCGAATTACAATGTTAACACGATCGAAACATGCAAAACACTATGGTGCATCTGCAATAGACGATTTTGGCAACATTGAAGCAACATTGAGGCACAAGAAAGAAAAATGCTTATCGTGACTATATTTGATGTCTTCTTTCATTTCGAGAGATATTCCATATGATTGCACTGAGCCCCTGGAGCTCAGTCGGTAACGACGCGGGCTGTCAATCCAGGGTTTGTGAGTTCGAACCCCAGCTTGACAAAAGTCACTGTGACAAGCGTCGTTCGTCTTTCACCAATGGGCAAACAGTCTATGTGGAAAAGCAGCCAGTTGCTTGGAATGTATGTTGTGTGGAGTACTGGTGTGAGAAAAACCAGGAAACATATGATAAGGTGAACTGGTCGCCGTGATATGACTGATAAATTGTTGAAAACGGCGTTAAACCCCAATCAATCAATCAATCAATCAATCAACCATATGATTGCATAAATAATTTAAAAGTCGTCTGTTGAAAAATTTGTTATAAGTATGTAGGAATGGGTTATAGGCTTATTGAGAGAGTATTTTGATCTTTTTATGAGAACAGTTACTTTCGCATCCTTATTAATGAACATCGTTAAAGTATTTAATTACTAACAGTGAAAATTGAATGATTTGTTTATAGCATTTTGAAAATGCCATTAACTGTTTGAGTATGCAATTATGTATGTAGATAGATGACGCCGATAATGTTTTTAACCCTTTCCCTCATACGACAATTCTGCAGCAGACGACTTTGAACGTATTTTGTCAAAAAATAGTAAATCTCTATAATAGAATGGATAACCTTTGACTACAAGTGGAACACATTGTGGCAAAAGGAGAAATTGCACGTTTTGTGCAATTTCTTCTTTTGTCACTATGTTTTCAAAAAGCTGTCTGCTGCAGAGGCGTCAGAAAGCGTCTATATGAGGTAAAGGGTTAACCTCTCCCGCTGGCAGACGCATCTTGACGCATCAGACAACTTTTGAAAGCAATGTAGCAAAAGGAGAACTTGCTCATAATGAGCAAATTCGACTCCATTTTTCACAATGATTTCTTTTAGAGTCGTCTGCTTTGAGAAAGAACATTAATGAGCCGTCCCGCGAGAAAACCAACAATGTGGACAATGTGCGTAAAGTATCGACCCGGATCATCCTAAGCATGCCGCACAGGCTAACCCGGACAGACAATTTTCACCTCCTGTGAATTGTCTGTTTAAGGAATCATTACTCCATACCTCTATCGCCCCTGAGATGGAATGTGTCGGCCCGGATCAGTCTGCGCGGGCTGCGCATGCTGATATGGGTCGATACATTACGCAGAGGTATAACACGCGGTATAACACATTGTGTTAGAAGAACTTCCTGTGTAGATCTTAACATTTATTTGAACGTTAACTACAAGTGCCATAGGTTCACTGAAACAGTTTGTTAGCTCACGTTTGCCAATCTACCAATCAGAGTACAGCTACTAGTCAATTATTGTACTTTATAGTAGCTGTAAATTGACTGGTTGATTGGCAAACTGGTTCACTGATCGCAGGGCTGTGCTTTCATCCGCGCCCTTGACCTTTCATCGCGTTATCACTGAAGTATTTATGAGCCGCGTCTAGCGATCTTGGATCTTTATGACACCCCTTGATATTAATGACACATCATTGATCTTAATGACATACCTTGGATCATAATGACACCATGTATCTTAACTACACCCCTCGGATCTCAATGACACCGCCTTGGATCTTAATGACATACCTTGGATCATAATGACACCCTGGATCTTAATTACACCCCTTTGATCTCAATGACGCCCCTTGGATCTTAATGACATACCTTGGAGCATTATGACAACCTGGATCTTAATTACACCCCTTGGATCTCAATGACACCCCCTTGGATCTTAATGACATACCTTGGATCATAATGACACCCTGGATCTTACGTACACCCCTTGGATCTCAATGACACCTCTTGGATCTTAGTGACATACCTTGGATCATAATGACACACCTTAATTACACCCCTTGGATCTCAATGACAACCCTTGGATCTTAATGACACCTCTGTGATCTTAATGACATACCTTTGATCTTAATGACACCTCTTGGATCATAATGACATCCCTTGTATTTTAATAAGATCACTTGGATCATAACGACACCCCTTGGATCTTAATGACATACCATGGATCATAATGACACCACTTGGATCTTAATGACAAACCTTGGATTTTAATCTTAATTTTATCCCCCCCCCCTTTCATTATAAGTGACACCCCTGTATCTTAACGACACCCATTTGGATCTTAATGACACCTGTTTGGATCTTAATGAGGCCTGTTTGGATCTTAATGACAATAATAATTTTCTTCAACATAACATATAGGCAGATGATCGAGAAGACCTCTCGTGGTACTGTGCAAATGCATAAACACCTTAAATTGCTAGACGCCACATATAGATGAACCGATTCGTAATCAAAGCACCAAAGTGGGTCATTCAACGGTGCATCTGCACATAAACGGTTTAAAATACGCATTATGACTAGCAATGCTTATACTCTCCTGTGGACCTCACTAGACGATCGTGTCTTATTAATCAAGCGTTGAAGGAGAGAGTTGTTTTGAGTGTTAAGTAATATTTTTATTTCTCTCCTTCACTGTTAATGTAATGAGGTACTTCAGGCGAAAATGGATACTGTTGCATTAAAATATGTTGCTTCACGAAAAGGGGCATGAGAAAAAACATCTACGGCTGATCTGTTTTGATCTATTAAGTTTCTGTGTCACGTGCTTCTTTATTCGCTGACAAAAAGTTACCATGTACGTATATTATATACGAGTGTGCGAGTTTAAAAGATCTGGTTTTAATGAGATTGCATTATCCCATAACACGGTTCAAATATATGTACATGTAAATGATTAAATCATGTAACATTGTGCCGCTTATTGCCTTTTTATTCTGGAACATTAAATCTAAAAAAAATCAAAAAACATGTTTGAATGTAGATCTAGTACAGATATACGGCAGTATGGAAAGGGCGTAATCAGTATATTATTTAGACTTTCATAAAATATGAAAAATTAGTGCAAAAAGTTCAACCCAGTTTTCATAGTAAATTACCCCACACACTTATCTTCCATATATCTCAGAAATGGAATTAGCATGCAAATGAGAAAAGTCGGAATGCACCAGGAAAACACACACCGACTCTTTTCCCATAACACGGTTCAAATATATAAATGACAAAAGCATGTAACCTAGCTTCGCTTATTGCTTTTTTTTGTTCTGGAACATTAAATCTAAAAAAACCAAACATGGTTGAATGTAGATCTAGTGCAGAAATACGGCAGTATGCAAAGGGCGTACGTAATCAGTACAATTACAATTATTGAACAATTAGTGCAAACAGTTCAAACTCAGTTTTCATAGTGAATTACCCCACCCACTTATGTTCCATATGTCTCAGAAATGGAGAAAAAGTAAACATGAAAGTAAAATTATTGAAAAGAGTTCTAAAACATTGCGACAAAAGAAGAATATGGCTCATTATGAGCCAAATTTCTCCTTTTGCAACAATGATTTTAAGCATCGTCTGCAGCAGATGCTTTAATTCAGCATGCAAACCAATAGAATGTGCAAGGGCAATACATAGATCGTGATTGTCACAAGCATGGGGAAACTCGGAATGCACCAGGAAAACGTGCACCAAAAGTGCCCCCCCCCCCCCCCCCCCCCCCCTCTTTACCTTTCACAGTGCCTGTTCTGTGGTATACTCTGACGTATTTGAGCGCATGAAAAGTAAATAATATATGGGCCGTCCCACGAGAAAAACACCATTGTGGACTCGGCGTAAATTACCGACCCGGATCAGCCTAAGCTTTCCGTGCAGGCTAACCCGGATAGACACTTTTCGCCTCCTGTTGATTTTCTGTTTCAGGAATCATTACTCTATACCTCTATCTCCCAAAGACGGAATGT